>LPNX010199011.1:957682-1138061 GCA_001517045.1 Pseudotsuga menziesii | reverse complement strand
CTCCGCTTACAAATTTCCTAAATAACCGCGGAGTTACCCAACATGGAGTATGCGCCCCAATAGGCCCCTAAGACTCACTAGTGGCCCGTCCCGGGACACTCTTCATCTTCTCTGGTGGGTGAATCTTCTGTGCGAGGGTCTAGAAGCGACTGGTGAGATTATGCAGTATCTCATCAGCGGCTTTCTCCTTTTCCACCATCTCCTGTAATACTGAAGAAGAGTCTGTGTCAGCATTTTCCTGCGCAAAAATGTCATATGTCTTCAAAATTTTGAGCTGGCTCTCCGCAGTATTGGTCAATTCTAAGGCTTCATCAACCAGGGGCTGTAACGCACTTTCCAACATCATCACCTTCGTCCTGCAAGACTCGATTTCCTGTTGAAGTTCCTTGTTGCGCTTTACTTTAGCCATCTTCTGCATAGGTGGCAGCGTCTTGATTTCTATTAGGACTGCATCTAACTCATCTGGGCGCAACTTGATGGTTTCCTGAATCTTCCCTACATCTGGATGGTCCTGTAGGTTTGCCCATGCTTCTATGCTATCTTCCATTAGTTTTGCGACACTAGCCATGTTGTTTGATATTTTTGTTGCTGAAGCCTTGATATCCTGCTGGCGCTCTTCTCGGACCTCTGGAGGAGTCTCAGGGGGAATGCGCAGTTGAAGTTCTGCAATCTGTTGCTGATGTTCTATCTTCATCCGTTCCAATTCACTGCGGGACTGCTGGGCATAGTCTTTCATCTTAGCAATCTTCTGCTTTGGTTCCTCTGTTTCCTGTATGTCGGAGTCAGAAAGACTCCGACATGCCTCATCCAATGCTTGCATTAGCGTAGTTGTTGTCTGCTCAGCCTCTTTCTTCTGTTGTGCAATCTCTTGTAGGCGTGCGACGAAAGTTTTGTTTTGCTTGATGGATTCTTCCAGTTGGATTTGTGACACTTGAGTTCGGGTATGGATCTCCTTTGTAATCGCGAGCTGTCAGAGGTGCAACTCTGACATAGGTATCTTTGTATAATCAAGCTCCGCAGTTATATTTGTCGGGGGTCGAGAATCGATGTCAGGCTGCATCAGAGTTGCACTTGATACCTGTCCCTGGGGATCCCTAAGTGGCCATTGCCTACTGTCCTGCTGCGGGGGTGCCATAGTGCCGCTTGTCGCAGTACTGGGTGCTGATTTTGCGATTAGCTCTTTTAAATATGATACCCTGGTTGCGAGACCTGCGAGTCTGGCAAGATGTAGCTCCGCGAATTCAAACCATTTTTTAGTAAGCGCCGTCGTAGATTGTTCGAGAGCATGCTCCAGTGCACCCATCGTGACAGTGGCTTCCTCCTCGATATCTTTATCCTTTGATGCCTTTACCTTTTTGCGAGACTGTGGCTTGGTTACCTCGGCTACTTCTGGTGACTTGCGCTTCGTCGGTGGGGTAGGATCTGTTATGGTCTTGACCGACTCCTCATCCTGTTCATCCTGCTCATCCTGTTTACTATCGCCCCCCTGGCCGTTATCATTTATCTGTGAATCACTTGGGTCTTCGCTATCTTCCAATGGGCTTTGCTGCTGCGCCTGACTAGTACCTGCGCCAATATTGGTAGCTGGAGGAACCGGAATAGAGGGTTTTTTTTCCTAAATCTTTCAGCCATTCAGCCAGCCATTGCTGAACGATCCGCTGGATATCTGGTTCGGTGACTACATATGGTAATTTGAAGCATTGCCATTGAGGATCTGCACGAGCTTGAATGAAAACATGATGCATGTCGGCACTAAAGTGCGCGATCCCCTCGTACTGAGAGAACACTTCGTTGGTAAGGCGAGGTGTTCGCACTATCTCATAGTGAAGGCTCATAGCATAGAATACGAACACAGTGTTCGTCATCTGTTGAGTTTCCTTATCTGGGGATACCCAAAGGGAGGCATACCTTGCTGCTCCTGGTGTGCCGGGGTTTATTTCGGCAAGCTGAGCTTCAGTAGGTTCTTTCCATCCAACTAATGCAATATGGATTATAAGCCACGAATAATGAAAAGGTCTACCTTTTTCTTGCGCATCGCGGGCATCCTCCAAAAACTCCTTCGCAAGATAGCCGGCCCAATTATAAGTATACCCCTCGGCGCAGTTCATAGCAATCCTGATAACCGGGGCAGGTACTTCAGTTGGCTTGCATTTCCTTATAAGTTTGCAGGCTAAGAGTTTAGCTGCAAACCGAATGGGATGTTCCTGAATCGCGGAAGTATGATACCCCCGTTTCCCTTTTGTCAGGCCAAACTGCTCCTTCATGGTTTGCACGAGCTTTGTGTCGTCATGTTTGGACGGAAACTTGGTTCCCGGATCTGGTCCTGCCATGGGTAAACCTGTGATCCTATGGATGAGGGCGGCATCGATAGGAACTTGCTGGTCCCCTATCCATAAATAGCCGTCATGCACCAAGGCTAGTAACTGCTTGGCCACTACAGTCACATGTATACCACGTCCAAAATGGGGAATGTTGAATAGCTTGAGTAGGCCAGCTTTGTCCAGACCCGCAGCCCATGTTTGCACTTCCAGTAGTGTGACCTCATGGTCGGGGTACCTGATGCGGTGCAAGTATTCGGCTGGGTCAAAATGTGGGAACTTTCCATAGTCATTGGTGTCATGATCGTTGTACTTAAGCCGATCAATATTCCCTGTCATACTTCCAATCAGCGGCACTCCTGGTGGTAATGAAGGTGTGGCTAATGTAAACTGCTTTGTCCGCCGGGGTAATGCGGTGCTTGGGCGAACAGGTGGTAGGTATGGTGGTCATGGTGGCGGAATATTCTCCCTTCCCCTGGCCGGGGCCTGGGCGGAACCAGAGGGCTCCATAGGATGAGCCGCTGATGTTTGCCCTGTTTGCTGCGGTCGGTCTTGGTTGCGCTTGGTGCGAATTTCAGTTGTATACTTTTTCCTGGAAGACCGTGTTTGCATCGGCCGTGGTGGTGCTGGGGGAGTGGATTCATAGTGAGCTATGGAAGGCGGCCGAGTAGAGCAGGTGATCAGACCCTCTTGTTCGAATTCTCGGACCAAGTCGTCAATCTCACGTTCAGTGGTCATGGGTTCACTCGCAAAGCTTGAAGAAATGCAGGATGCAATTTTTCCTATCTTAGGCATCTTCTTATACACACTATCAATCAAATCGGGGAGGACAGTGCATTGAAGGCACCGAATCGGATGAAAATCTTGTCCTTGCGGGACGTAATTGCCGGTACTGGTCTTAGTACAGTCACTTAAAGCACTTAAAATCCCGCCGCCGCCAAACTGGCTACCTCCCAACGGTCGAATTTTGGGCCTCGAAACATTTTTGGGCTGCGACAGAAGCATGGTCGCAGCCTCGGGGCAATAAGAAACTTCGGCCCAATAGTGCCCTTCGACCCAACCCGGTAATATGTGCGATAGGATGATTAAATTTGAGGTGCGAGCGGCTTGGCTCTGCCCCTGAAACTTACTTCGCACTTCTTGAGCTTGTCTTATAAATGTGGTGCACGCGACTTTCTGGTAGGTTCTCCGACGGAGCTGAACTTTTGTAGGGTCGGCCCCCCATGCTGCGGTAGCGTCTATTGCTATTTCCAGATGCTGGATGTTTTGTGACTGAGGTACTTGGTCTGGCATCTGCAGAATAATTTTTCCAAGATCTGTCATCCTGAACTGTGCAGGCAGTTCTCGAGGCTGTGCTCTAAGGCATCGAAGAGACTGAGTGATCTGTACGCACCTATGGCCATGTAGCTCGTACAGTCATTGCTGCCAATTTTCCAGACCATCGTCTGAATCAGACATGCAGGAGCTATCACATTGCCAATCCATTACACCATCAGCATTAGGCTCGACATAATCTGCATCCGTGGCTGTGATGTTATAGATGTGGTCTAAAGTATCCTGCTCCCCTTCATCTCTGAGTGGTTCTGTATATCTTTCTCCTTGGGACGGATTGAGGGGTATAATAACGCGCAGGCCATTTCCTTCGAAGGTCATCTGCCGCCTTTTAAGGTTGATGATTGCAGCATTGGCCATGGCCCACTCAATTCCCAGCAGGGCTGGGTAAGGGTTGCTGTCATCAATGATCTCAATAACTTCAAAGTCTGCTAGAGTACTGACCCCATCGATGTCGATTGGGACACTAAGAAGTCTCCCTAGCGGTATAATCCTTTGCTGGTTAGCTAGTCGCAGCTGTATAGGCGACCAAACCAGGGAAGGCTTTCCCATTTGTCCCCACGTTTGCTTAGGGAGGACATTGACATCTGATCCAAGATCGAGGATGACATCAGTCATATCATATTCTCCTATCTGAACATTCAACCTCATTTCCCTTCCCGTTCGTCGGACACGACTAACAGTTTTCTCCTGATCAATTCCTCTCTGAGGGTCTGTGACAGCAAGAACTTTTTGCAGCTCGTTTAGAGCGTTCTGATTGCGCAAGAGTTTCATACAGCTCTGCAAGAAAGAAGATAGTGTACTTACTTTATTCGTCGAGGCCCCCTGTAGCTGCGACACCTGCTGGTGTTGCCGCACAGATATGTCTACGGTGCCATAAACATTATCGCACCGAACCTCCGGGACTGGTGTGTTATCCTCCGCCGGGCCAAGGGCGGGGGCTTTTTTACAGGCCTGTTGTGCACTCATTGTGGCAGGTTGTCTTGGCGAGTCTTGAGTATGTGTCGTAGCTCCACTCCGGGTGACCACATTGAGGGCTGGGGCAGGTCTTTGCTCCACGGAAATCAACTGAATACTTGGGGTAGGGCTACGGCTATTTTCCTGTATCTTTGCAAGGAGCTGGGGACACTGTTCAATGATGTGATCTACTGCACGGAAATACCGACATGTCTTAGTGGGGTTTCGACAGTCGCGGGCCAAGTGACTAGCTTGGTTACAATTGTAACACACAACCTGGCCTCTACCTCTGCCGGTCATCCCACCACGGCTGCGACCACCAAAAGCACCTCTGCCGGAGGTGCCACCTCGGTATCCATAACCATCATTATTCTGGGTTTCATTGTGGACTCGGTAAGCATCAGAGGTGCGCTCTCGCATAAGGTCATAGCTACGACATTCTTCTTCATTATGGCCAACAGACTTACAAAACTGGCAGTAGGGGTTTTTGGGAACTGGGACATATCTCTGGAGAAGAGGGCAGTGCTCAAGGCGATGCTGGCCAGGGGTGCGGCAGATCTCACAATATATAACACCGACATTGAATTGGGTGGGCGTACCCATGCTAAGATAAGTTCTGACCATGGGGCACTGGTCCCTATCGTGACCCTCGAACCGACATTGCGTACACCAGACCTCCTCTCGACTGGTTTTAGCTTTCTTCATGTCACGAAGTTCCAGGGCCATTGCTGCCAACTGTGCTTGGATTTGAGCAAGACCAGAATCGTCTCCGACGGGAGTGGTTTCTAGCTTCATTGCGATTTCCAGAGCCTCTTGCTGGTCAGCAACCTTCTGTTACATGAGCAGCGTTCTGATGTGCGGCAATAACGCAGCAATAAACCATTCCTTGTGCTGCGCAGGACTAATAGTGAAGCTCACTTGGTCTAATAAGACTTTGAATCTCTGATCAAAGTCCCACACATATTCTCCGCACCACTGTTGAATCTCTTTGAGTTCAGTGATGCTCTGTGATTCTGATTTCGGTTTCTTAAATTCCTTAATGATGGCGGCCTTGATTTCATCCAAATTGGGGTGCTGATTACTGGAGAATTTCATGAACCAGGTCAAATCCCGGTCGCGAAAGGAGGTAATAAGCTGCGCAGTTCTCATATCCAGGTCGGTAATACTCTTCGCGTTCCAGACGGCCTCACACAAAAACCAGAACTGTTCTGGGTCTTCTGATCCCGTGCCTTTGAAAATGGGAAGCTTAATATCATCAGCTAGGTGGGCCATGTTGGGTCTGGGAGGGCGGGGAGGAGGTCAAGCCGTTGATGGGGGGGGGTTTACGGGGTTAGGTTGACCTCTGGACGGTATACTTGGACTTGGTTGCCTGTCACACTACGGCCGAACTTTAGGGGTAACAAAGCGACGCTGGGGGGTAACAGGAGGGTGTCCTTCGGGGTCGGATTGTGAAGGGCTGTCAGGGGGAAGTGCGGTGGTCTGTCCTGAAGAGTAGGATTCAAAATTTATTTTGTACCGTTGCTCACTTCGGGGCAACCCACTTTGCGCGTCGAGGGTATTTTCACTTGCAAACATATGTTAGTACTACTAAACTAGCAGTCTGACTCAAATAATAAGATGCCCTTTTCAACCAATAGTATTTTAATCTTTAAGCTTAAGGAATTTAAAAACTTACCACGGGGCCCTTTAAAGAACTGTCGTTCAGCTTCGCTGAAAGAAGTGCTTGTATCAATGGAAAACTCTGTCACAAAGGCCTCCAATGTGCACGTCGTCCAGAAATCGACAGTGCGAGATACCTCGTTGTTCACGTTTTGCACAAGGTTGACCCTTGCGGGGGTCCACACAGGAATCCGTCGAGTTTGAAAGTTCGTCCTTCTTTCTGTTAACCTAGACAACCACTGGTGCAACTCTATATGGAAACGACCAAAGAAAATTTCATAAGTATCACAAAATACATACCGTTGTAAAAAGTCACTTGCGCTTGGACACGGATTCGTATTTTCTTGCTGCGCGAATTGCAAACAGATCTCAGCAAACCAATCACTGATTTCCTTCACAGAGGGCCTCCAGAACATAGCCCTTGTGGTACAAGGTAAACCCCTCTTGAGCAGGTACTGATTTCAGCCGGCAACGGAACCAATTTGTTGGGCAATAGGGCAGACCCGAGTTAACTCTTATACGTCGCACCAACAAAATACCCACCGTGTTGGCCCTTTCGGCAACAACCTGCGTGCAGGTTGCAGTCTCACCCGAAACAGCAATGGGGTGCCGCAGAATCAAGTTTCTGCATGCAGAGAGGGGTATTACTGTACCTTAGCCTTTCAAAGCAATTATTAATCAACTCTTGTAAAACTATCATTCATTCACATATGACTTCGCAGCATAATAAACAAACTAAACTTGCATAACCCACTACGGGGAATTCACAGCGAAGCTTATTACTAGCAGTGATCTTATATTATCAGATGTATTCAGTTTAATGCATGAAAATAACAGAAGCAGAAACAACACAATAAAACCACAACACCAAATATAACGTGGTTCACCCCCAGTGTAGGGGCTACGTCCACAAACTGCGTTTTATTCCTCTTTCCTCAAAAACCACAGTTGATCTGCGCACTCAGCTGCAGATCCCTTCAGTCCTTAACAGTCGCGCACACAGCAACAGGCTTCTGTGCACACAGCTGCAGATCTTTCTTTCTTTCTTACAAAAACCCTCTGCGCACACAGCTGCAAAGGTCGTCCACGCACACAGCTGGGACTTATCCTTTCCTTCCAAAAACCAACCTTACTTCGCCTTATCTTTCTTTACATCAAAAAGCCTAACCTATCCTTTTTACATAAGCGCTTATTTATACTGCGCAGTTTTACAAAACCATGGTCTTAAACCATGGGCACCCAAAAAACCCTAAACCCTGGATTTAAACCACGGGTTTATTACAAAAAGGAGGGTTTTGACTTACCCTGACACCCCTAAGACTATTTTGGCCCATAGCTCCGCTTACAAATTTACTAAATAACCGCGGAGTTACCCAACATGGAGTATGCGCCCCAACAAATATTGATGCCAAGAACAAAGGAGGATATGCTGAAGCACATGAGATCAAGTAAGGTCAGTGGTATGACACAAAGAAGGCTTGATGTGGCTAAGCAGACATCCTAGAAGTCACTGGGTTGCGCACCATGAATGAGAGAGGCATGCACAAGGTGTGAAGAATCTGGAACATAGATATCATAATATAAGATGGGAGATTTAGAGAAAAATGAATGGGTTATAGGATCATAATCAGTATCAGCAGCAGCTCCATATGTTACTTCTTTTTCATCAATAGTATCACAAGAACAAAAGTCACCTTCAAGAGACACATAAAAATATGTCTCTTCAATATTTGCTTCTTCATTGAAGGAGGAAGCACTTGAATGAAAGAGGACAGCAGCAAAATGAACTATATGAGAAAATTATTCATCATGATCAACTTCATCAGAGAATGTAGAGGCCAAGAAATCTTGAAAGAGAGAACAAGAGGAGATGATAGGTTCGCTCCATGCTTCATCTTCAATTTCCTGCAAACCAAAAGCTTTGTCCAAAATTTTCCAAAGCTCAAATGGAAATTCAGAAGAATCTATGAGATGATATATATTTGGAGACATTTCCAAACACATAATTCCATAATCTCTATCAAAATTATTTATCCAATCAATCTTCTCTTCATAAGACTCAGGTTCACTCAATGCACCAATGGAGACATCAAAGAGACATTGCCTCTTCAAGTATGCACTCATCTTTGGATTCCAATCAGCATAGTTGAAAGGTGATAGTAGAGGAACTTTTGAATCCATATCGAAGTTGTTTATATGCTCTAGGAGATACTCTCTGCAACCTACAAAACAAACTAGGAGAAAATCTTGTAAGCTAGACAAGCTCATCTTCAGAGAGGGATAGGAGACTGGATGTGTTCCTTAACTCTATAGAACTTGATCAACCTTGTAGCTCTGCTACCATGTAGAAATAAAAGATCAATGCTATGTGAAATGATTCTAAGAAGAAGTACAGGAAATAGATCTTGATACTAAGAATTCTCACAAGCATACACAGGAAAACTAGAGAGAAGAAAAGAGACTGAATCACATGAATGAAGAGATGAATATTGGTGTTAATCCTTCCATTGAATAATTATGAATAATATTGTACATAAATAGTACATCCCTCATACGAAAATTGATTTGTATGGAAACAACTCACAAATCTCAAAAAGGCTGACTTACCAAAACATAGCAAACCCCCATAGGTGGCTAAAGCACTTACCAAATCTATCAAGGACCTCACGAGTTGGAGAAAGCATGAGTGAGTTGTCAAGGAGATGGGAAAAACATGCTAATCCTAGAAAATGGAGAAAAAATAATGGAAGATGGGTTGGAAACAAAAGCTCCCTATTTCCTAGTTGACTAGCTTTTATCTTATCCATAGAAAAACAGGAAAAACAGAAAAAGTAGAATAAAGCAAAATCTGCTATAAAGTCCTGTATACTAATTCTGGATGGTCAAAAGGTGGTCAAGATCAACCCAGAATTGGAAATAAATCATTCCTAGGATATAGATGGCATGTATTAACTTTAAGGTGCAAGTGGATGCCAACTAATTAAGCTAGTGGCTGAATAATTAATCAAATAATGATTAATTATTTTATCCTAAGTTGTGAGTGGGTTTAATATATTCCTACAAATTCTCCAATCTTCCAGATTACCTTGTATGGCCCATAGTATCTTTGCTTTATCTTTTCTACTCCTTTCCTTTTGAGAGATGTTTGTTTGTATGGATGCAACCTAAAATACACTAAATCATCAACCTGAAAGGTCCTTTTCTCTCTATTTTTATCTGCATATTCTTTTTGTTGATTTTGGGCAACCTATAAATTGTCTTTAAAAAGCTTTAAAATTTCTTAGCTTTCTTACACCCAATATGTATCTTTTGGAGCTCTACTATCACCAAATATCATATCAGAAAATGTAAGTTCATAATAACCATATAATGCACTAAAAGGTGACATCCCTATTGACATGTGAAAGGTGGTGTTGTAGCAAAACTCACCCAAGTGTATAGCCATTTTGTCCAAGCATTTGGTTGTTCTCCCACATAGTTTTGGAGGTACCCTTCCAACAATTCATTCACCATCTCTATTTGTCCATGGATTTGGGGATGGTATCTTGTACTTTGAGTCAACTGAGTTGCCATTGTTATCCAAATTTTTGTACCATAAGTTGGGTTACCTGAGGAGCCGTTGATTGACAGACTTGTTCAAATTCTGATTCCAGTGTATGAGTCGATCCGTCTACCTGTCTAGCTAATATTGGCTAGTCACTTTTTTATTTGAATAATTTTGACTATGGCCCTGCGGGGTTTGCAATAACATGTGCTAGTAGGATATTTTTGAGTGGTTGAGTCTCTTGAGACGTAGAATCTCAAATAGGGTATTCCAAGGATTTTTATGCCCTTGAAAATTATGCTCTTCCTTCATCCGAGTATAATTGACAAGGTTTTCTCCTGCTTCCTCCAAAGCTGGAATGTCTGATATTGAATTCTGGGCCTTGGAAGGTTATTAGAGCCCAACTAAGTGTTATAAGCCTACTAGACATTATTTAGATAGATCATGGTCATGTCCTAAGTCATCTGGACACATACAAGTTTTTCAAAAAAAACTTTTTCGAAGAGTGAAAAATATTTGTTTTTAAATCTTTTTAATTATTAATTACTTTTCCTAAGTTTTTGGGTTAATTTTTCCATTAATTAAATGGAAAAAACCTGTTTGTGCTGAATAAGTCATTCGGACTCAGAATTTAGTGATTGAAGGCTCTAACCTTAGGCCAAAAATCATTCTTGATCAGCAAGCCAGTCAAAGCCAGTCAAAGCCAACTTTTAGATCAGCAACCGCACACAGAATGCCTTTTTACTCAAAAAAGTCAGTTTCGAGTAAAAAAGTGATTTTATTAAAAAATTGATTTTATTAAAAAAATGATTTTATTACAAAAAATGACTTTTATTAAAAAAAATGATTATTTTGGAGAAAACTAAAACTCTCCAAATTAATCCAAATTCAGTAAAATAAAAGGCTAAATGACATCTCATGGAACACTTATGATGATTGGAGTTACAATAACTCAGCTTCAGTCATGATTAAGAGAGCAATTAATTTATGATCACTTATCAGACATATCATCTCTAGCGAAAGATGAGATGGAGAGCTCTCATTGGTCCGGTGATTTGATCGAGGTGAAGACTGAAGCTTACACCATCAGTAGGCTTCCCATACCTAACAAAATAGGTATCTAGAACTAGCAGGTAGCTTTCCCATGCAGTAGGGTGGATTTCAGTGTTTACGTTTAGAGTGGGGGCGCCTTGCCTGGGTGGAGGCCTCCCCTCACTCCTGGTTCTCCGATTTAAGTTTGGACCTCTGTTTGGTTTCCAAGTTGGTTAGGGTTTGAGGATTGGTTTTAGGGTTTTAGCACTCTCTCATTGTACAAATAGAGGCTCCTTTAGCTCTATTCGGATGGATCTTTATGCAAAGAACCTCTGGTGAATTACTGTAATGCTTGTTGCTTTTGCAATAGTATAATAAATTTTAAGGCTTTGGAGGCATACATGGTGTGTGAATGTGGATGAATAATTGGTGAATGAGGTGAAATGTTTCAATTTTTGTCTTTTATTGCTTAGGATTGGATAATAGCTCATGCTTTAGAAGGCTTCTATAAGTAAGTAAGATTGATCATTTAATGTTACAATTTGATCTTTTATGGTTTTGTTTCTATGAATTAAAGTAGCATCGATTATTCAGTTGTATGACATTGTATTTTTATTTTTATTTATCAAACATACATGATCTAATCCATTGTTTGCAAGTATTGAGTTGAAATTGTGCAGGGCATCTCATTGAAGCGAGTAGGAGTTTGAGCTCAGGTGCATCCTCTCCTCTCGAAGCCAAGGAAACTTCCAAATTTTCAAGATCCAAAAGAATCTAAACCCCATCAAAGTACCACAGGTTTGAGTGTTTCTTTCATATTATTCATCTCTCAAATTTTTATAAAATCTTTATTTCCTTGGGATTAGGGCACGTTTTGGCTAAAGTGAACATTCATTCACTTAGCCTTTGCCCTGGTTGGCTGCCATGTTTATTTTTTGCAGCCTTTTAGAGCTTCTTTTTGCAACCATTCCTTACCTTAGTTCACTGTCCACTTTTCCCAACTTTTCACCCTTTTGGACAGCCCTCTTTTGCCTCCTTTTCCCACTTTTTGCAGCCCCTTTCCATCCGCCTTTTGGGCCATCTTTTGGGATGTACTTTCAGCCTTTTTTACCCTCATTTGAAACCCTCTTTTTCTGATTTAAAGCTATTTTTCTCCGTTAGTTTCTTGCCTTCTTTGACTTTCCTTTTGTCCTCTTTTCACTCCTTTTCCCCCTCTCTTACCTTGCCTTTCTCTTTCCTCTTCTCTCCCTTCTTTTCGGTAAGTTTGGGTAGTTGTTTTTATCTAGTTTGTAGATTTATTTTCAAGTTATTTTTTATGAAATAATCCTATTACAAGTGTATGTCTATATCTCTTAGTTTCAGGCAGGTGAAGGAGAGACCAAAGGCCACAAGCAAGCAAGGAGTGCAAAAGGACAAAAAGATTCTCTCCCTCTTTTCTCAATCTCCTTCTCTACCTGTTCTTCCAAGAAGCAAAGAACACATCATCATTGTAAAAAACTAATAAAAAGGGCTAATGGGAACAAGTAGCCTTTCTTTTATACTTCCCCTATTTGGGGGAATGGTGTTGTGTTTTTTTTCATGATTTCTTGGTCTAGTTTCCTATAAGCAATTAGCTTAGTTCTTTGCTTAGTCTTAGTTTCCATTTTTGATAATTTCTAGTTGTTCCTTAGTATAAACACTAATTGCCATATTTATTATTGCATTTTGGTATCTCGTTATATAATTGTCAAATCATAAAAAGAACCAAAATCTCTTGAATCTCACCGTAAGGTGGATCAAGAGTGCTCTATGTCAAAGAGTTTAATCAACCACTTTCATCTTAATTGTTGTGCTTGTTTAATCAATTAATTATTTAAGACTCTCGAACTTGCAAAAACACAAGTCAAGAGCACTCTCTATCAGAGAGCATCCTAGGTTTGCACAATCCCTACATTAACTGCATATAGATTAGCTAAGTCTCTTGAACCACTGTCATAAGATGAAGTCAAGAGCGCTCTCTGTCAGAGAGTCTAATTAATTGTTTTTATAAAATCTTCAGCACACATCCCCCTTTAATTAATTAACCCCCTTCCCTCCTTGTCGGAGTATGCTCTAAAATATATATTATTATTGGTTATTATTTTTAATCAAAATTAACTTAAATGATCATATAATTCATTATATGATCAATATAAACTGTTTTTAAACCAATATACTAAATTTTCATAATATTATAAATATATACTTTTCTATTTTGATTATTTTTAATCAAAATAAACTCAAATGATTATATAATACATTATATAATCAATTGAAACTGTTTTTAAACCAATATACCAAATACTAATACTAAATATTAATAAAATAATAATATTATATGCTATATATGATTGATCGATCCTAGATTGGAATACCTAGAAATGGCATTGGATATTAAAAACCTACAAGAGTAATTTAATAACCCTTAAACACCCTTAACCAATGCACTGGCATTGTAGGGATCCTTCCAAAGTACTTCCTATTAGAGGCGTCAGAACCTCCTGCTATCTTAGATTCCCGGCCAGCTGGTCACTTGACAATATCATCCTGGGATACTGGGTGGGCCTGGCATGTGTTAAACAGGGGAAACTTTGAAGAGTCTCCCGGCTTTGACAAACCTTCGTTGACACCCTAAAAAAGAGAATTTTTTAAAATTCTTAAAATCTACCAAGAGCACTTGCAAAACCTAATATTCACTAGCTTAATTCCTAGATTTTATTTCAAGCATTTATTTGACTCCATAAGGCACTGGTCCTTCGTTATAATTGAGTAATATTCTATCTTGATCAACTTTCTATGGTTTATTTTTGTTGATTATATCTTAATGCTTAACTTACAAGTCTGGAATATTTTCTTATCTTTCAGTCTCTTGCTAGTAACGTGGATTGCTCTGATTTACATGTCACATTCATAAACTTAATCATTTCTAATCACATGTAACTCCTAAACAACACCCATCTGCATCCAAAACATATTAAAACTTAACTTAAACATTGAGCCATAGAAAAATCTTTGTTAGGGACTACCCCCCTTGGCTTCATTAGGAGTTAGCCTAAACAGAGGAGCTACGAGTAGGTGACAGTACCTAGCTCTGTGTTTTCCCCCAAGGTCACACCTCTCCCACTTTCTCAAGTGAGGAGATAGCTTTCGGAAGATTTCTACTGCTGGTGTGCAATCGGTGGATGTTGAAATATTGTAACTTCGAAGAATATTCTATATGTATATTTTTGTGGTCCCCGATGATCCTACCAGGAGAACCACTTGTATTACATTGTACCCTGATGCTCCTAATCGGAAGAACTAATAAGAGTCATGAGGTAGTCCCCTCTAATTATAAAGGTGGGTCATCAACACCCTAGTGTGGTTACTTGAGCCTACATGTGTAAATCGAGCCTACATGATTTAACTCGAGCCTACATGTCAAATGAGTTAACTTAAGTGAATGGATGAATATAAATAGAGGTGTAGTGCTCCTCATTTGTGACACACACTCTCACTTGTGTAGTGCATTAGTGGAGAAGAGAAGTAGCTGGAGAAGGAGGAGGATCAGGCTTTGATCTCCTTGCTGGTTTTATCTTTTATCTTTTTGGGGCATCTATATTGAGGAATCTTTTGCTGGGTTTTTCCCTTTAGTTTTTTCCGAGGATAAATCTTTATGTTCCTTTTTTATGGTTGTGCTTGTCTATATTTCAGTGATCCTGTTTATATGCTTTTGTCATGAAAATGAAATGAAATACTGATGTCTTAGCTAAGCATATGAAAATTTAACATGGTATCAGAGCTAACCTGAGAAGAAGAAATTGTGCAACTACAAAAGCTAGGGATTCTTACTTTTTGGGTCTCTCTCCACAATCCATCAGCAAAAGTATGCTAGGATGACTCTCCATTGAAGGGCGAATCTTTCTGTTGAAGCGGAATTTGATTCCAAGCATTTTCAGTTTTTGATGTGGAAATTAGGGCTTTCTACAGAAGAGGAATTTTTGAATGAGACCAGCATAGGATTGTTCTCCTCATCAAAACCGAATTTTAGAGACCTGGATCAAGAAATTTGGTTGGGTGAAACTCCAGGAAATTCAAACCTTAGTTTGACCCCGAGATAGAAAAACCCTAAATACTAAAACTGCTACATTTTGGTACATTCTCTATATTCCAATATTGGAAAAGGATCAGGAGCTAAAAATTGTAGGGTCCAGAGATAAAATATTGACGAACACCGTATCCAAAATTCATACTCCGATTCACTATATTCCAGGATATATGTTCTCTCCAAGTTAGGGTTCCATCCTCTTCTAGAATTCATCGCTAAACAGGACACCTGGGGGGAATTGCAATAGATTGGGCTACAGAGGTCCAAATGGAATTCCTGAAGATTTTATAGAAAGGGAACGGACTTTAATTTCAGTGGTATCAATATCCGACTTGGAAGATGAACCAGTGAGATGTGGCATGCCGTACAAATTTTCTATTCTGTACAGTCCTGTAACAGGTCACCTTGGGAAAAGGATAATAAATAACAAATGGTGAAACCAAATCTAATGAAACCTATGTTGTTGGATCATGGACATGCGAGGTTACCTTAGTAAAAAATTTCATACATAGAGGAGTATAAATTTCAGAGATATCATAGAAACAGTAATAGGCATTTCTGCAGAATAAATTGGAAAATCAAGGCTTCCTGTTCCGGGAGCTTCCCTCCACTGTTTTCAGAAATGGAGTACATTGGACAGCTCCATTTGAAGAAATATATCTATCATCCAATAAGATCTGAAATATTCCAATTTTTGAAATTATGGTTTCTGTGACAAACCCTAGATCAACCATCTCCGGAACCAGGACGGACACCTCAAATCGGTAAGATCTAACCCTTTGCTATGTTCATTTGAGGTTCTCATTTCAATGTGATATATCACATTAGCTTGATGATAATATTGGTGAAGTTGACAACTTCCAAGCCTAGAAGTATATGATCTCTCTGAAGAAAATGGATTGGACACCTACATGAGCATAGAGGTTCCAGTTTCAGAGGGAGATGAGGCTAGAAGCCTTTCACAAGAAGAACTTGGTCAAAGCCCAAAATATCATTGATGATTCGGTCACGAATCAACTTGTACTACAAGTGTATTCCCTAAACACATCGATGAGGTTTGATTCCTTGACCAAGCTATTTGAAGGGAAGAACATAGATCAGAATATGGCCTTAAGAAACCGGCTGAAGAATGTGAAGATCCAGAATGCAGAGACCATGCAGTCATAAGGATCTCTCAAAGAACAACTTCAAGAAGGGAAAGAAGAAGTGAAGAATGTAGAAGTGGTGATGGCCACCTTGAATGGCCTCCCAGGATCATGGAATTCATTCATTCAAGGAATGTGTTCTAGAAGGAAGTGATTACTTTCAGCAGACTTTGGGAAGAAGAAGAAGCTCGTCTCTAAAGATCAAGCTCTCATCTTCCAAAGAAGATCCCTCAATCAATGAGGAATATGAAGATCTCAACTCTTGAAGAACCTCTTATCCACCTCAGCATTTGGATGAGAAACTATGCTATCATGAATGAAGAAGATGATGAAGCTGAAGACTCAAGAAGGAGCATACCCATGAAACAAATAAAGATAAGTATTCAATTGTCATTTCATGATATTGTTTTGTTATACATTTGGTTATATTCAGTTGATGTGTTATGCATGATAGATTGTTTGCATTAATGACTGCATACTACTAATATGAATGTGTTTGGTAAGCATTTCATGGTGCTATACAAATCTCCATTGCTACTTATCAAACCTCTTTGCTGACATATTGGATTAGTGCACAATCTCAATAATGTCATGGTGGAGATGGAAGGCATCTAGAAAGTTTATGTGAGATATGGATGAATGTTGTATTGACTAAACAGTTGCATGATGCATATGTTTTATGAAATAGTTCTAACCATGCAACTGGTGCATTTGAATTGTAGGAAAGGTCATGAAAAACCTCCTACAAAAAAAGAAGGATGAGACTTGTTTCGAAGAACAAGTGATGACAATTCAAGATTCACTCCAATAAAAATGAATTTGAAGCTCCTAGGGTCATAGACACCATGACGGAAGAAAGAGCTTCAGAGAGTGGTATATCCACCTTGAAGGATGAAGACCACCATGGGTACAAGAGATAACTCAAGATGAAGAAAAGAATGCTATGAAAGAAGCTATGATCAAAGAATAACAATTGATCATGGGGAATGATGTATACAATATGATGGAACAAGTGTACAAAGCAAGGTTCATGATTCTCCCCAGAAAGAATAGAATATGACATGACATACCCTATTAACCAGTATATGTCAAGCATAGAACCACCTATACAGAATGAAGAGGGAAGATGATACTCCACTTCAAGGGGAGTGACTACAGAAAATTATATCTGAGTTCGACATGGTACGGCATGATGGATAGCTTTGTGATGGATCAAGACTTTACCAAGAGTAAAGCGGGTTCCAACCTTCAAGGTTGAATATAGAAGACTAGGATATGTTGATGACTTGAGAAGACAAACTCATAGAAGATGTTATGATACTAGAATGATGTTTGGGATATAGTACTCAAACCAAAAAGCAAGAATGTGGTATTTTCCAAATGGAGTTGCAAGATAATATATGTTGCTGATAGAAGTAAGGTACGAGTTGTGGCTAGAGGTTTCTATCAGAAAGAGGGAATTAATTCTGAAGAGACACTTACTCCAGGAAGCAAGGTACACTTCCTTCAAAAATATCATGGTAGTTTCTTCCATGATGAAGTAAATACAAGCCTTCCTTAATGGTATGATTGAGGAAGAGTTTTACATCGAATAGTCTCGAGGATTTGAAGTTGAAGACAGAAGGAATCAAGTATGCAAGTTGAAGAAGGCCTTCTATGGCCTGAAGCAAGATCCCAAAGCTTGGTATGGAAGAATAGATAGTTTCCTGATGAGCATGGGATTTTCCAAGAGTAAAGTCGATCCTAACCTTTCCTACATGGTTGTAGAAGATGTACCTATCATTCTATTACTATATGTGGATGACTTATTCTTGACAGGGAATGAGAAACAGCTCATGGAAAGCAAGAAGAAACTAGCAGAATAATTTGAGATGAAAGACCTTGGGTTAATGCATTATTTCCTAGGTCTGGAAGTATGGCAAAGTTCAGAAGGAATATTTCTCAACTAGGGAAAGTATGTGGTAGAGATATTGAAGAGATTCAATATGTTGAAATGCAAAGTCGTGGCCACACCCATGGACTCCAACTTGAAGCTGTTAGCTGATGACTCATTAGAGTTAGTGGATGTGACTCACTACAGACAGACCATTGGGTCATTGATGTACTTAACAAATACCAGTCCAGACATTTGTTTTGCTGTGAACACCTTAAGTCAATATCTTGTTCAACCAAGACGGGTTCACCTAGTAGCTGCAAAACATGTGATGAGGACTATAGACTTTGGTCTATACTATGACGGTAGCCATCAGTATAGATTGTATGGCTACATCAGGTATATGCTTTTTGAGGTCTACTATGAGTTCATGGTTTAGCAGGAAACAATACAGTGTTTCTATTAGCACGGTTGAAGCAGAATACATAGCAAATTGCTCTACTAAGTTGTGAATCCATATGGCTTCAGAAGCTGATATCAGGTCTCTTTGACCTGAAGATGGACACAACAATGATTCTATGTGATAACCACAGTTGTGATGACAAAGAACCCTGTGTTCTGACGTAACAAGTAGAAATCCGGTATTTCTACATACAAGATAAGATGAAGATGATGATACTGTAGATGCAGATGATGGTGATTTAGTATTTCTATACTGAATATAGAGATGATGATGTTTCAGTATTCCCATACTGAAGATATAGACGATGATGATTTCAGTATTCCCATACTAAAGATATAGATGATATTTCAGTATTTACATACTGTAGATATAAATGATGGTGATTCTATATTTCTATACTGAAGATATAGATGATGATGCTTTTAGTATTCACATACTGGAGACACAGATGGTGATAGATTAGTATTTAGATACTGAATATGTAGATGATGATGGTTTGGATGATGATGTACTGATGAAGCCTCTGCCTCAAGTACAGTTCGAACACTTTCAAGACAAGCTTGGTGTTGTTCGGAATAGCCTTCCTTGAAAGGGGGAGTAGTGATGTTGCAGTGGGATTGTATCATCCCTGGCCATTTTCCCTAAAGTGATCCAGAGACCTCGGTCCTTGAGAATGAAGAGAGATTGTATCATCCCAGGACATATGTCCATAATAGATCCGGTGACCTCGGTCCTCGAGAACATGGTGGGATTGTATCATCCCTGGGCACTTGCCCTAAAGTGATCTGGAGACCTCGGTCTTCGAGAATGAAGAGGGATTGTATCATCCAGAGATATCTATCCATAATAGATCTGGAGAGACCTCGGTCTTTGAGAATGAAGAGGGATTGCATCATCCTTGGACATAAGTCCTAAAGTGATAGGGAGTGATTATCCTGTAATTGTATCCGGTGACTTCGGTCGTCGAGAATGTGGTAGGATTGCATCATCCTTGGACTCAAGTCCTAAAGTGATAGGGAGTGATTATCCCGTAATTGTATTTGGTGACTTCAGTCATTGAGAATGTGGTAGGATTGCATCATC
Source organism: Pseudotsuga menziesii (assembly GCA_001517045.1). Classification (NCBI taxonomy): domain Eukaryota; kingdom Viridiplantae; phylum Streptophyta; class Pinopsida; order Pinales; family Pinaceae; genus Pseudotsuga; species Pseudotsuga menziesii. The sequence continues at coordinate 1,118,550 of LPNX010199011.1, read as the reverse complement.
CTTGGACTCAAGTCCTAAAGTGATAGGGAGTGATTATCCCGTAATTTTATCTGGTGACTTCGGTCGTCAAGAATGTGCTAAGGATTGCATCATCCTTGGACATAGTCCTAAAGTGATAGGGATTGATTCTCCCGTAATCAATCCGATGGCTTCGGTCCTCGAGAATGTGGTAGGATTGCATCATCCTTGGACTTAGTCCTAAAGTGATAGGGACTGATTCTCCCGTAATCAATCCAGTAACTTCGGTTGTCGAGAATGTGGTGGGATTGTATCATCCCTAGACTTTAAGTCCAAAAATGATCCAAAGAATTTCTGTCTTTGAGTTATGGATTGCAGGTTGTTGCTAATGATGATGATGACGTACTAATCGAAAGATCAGAGTATGATGATGATGACATATTGATCTAAATATTAGAGTATGATGATGACGCACTATGATTATGATATTTTTGATCGAAATATTAGAGTATGGTGATGATGTTTCTGATCGAAAGATCAGAATGTGATGATGATTATGATCGGCAGATCAGAATATGATGATGATGATGTTGCTGCTGATCGAAAGGGCAAAGTGTTGATGATGATATCGATTATCGAGAGATCAAAGTACTGAAGATTTTTCTACTGATCGAAAAGTCAAAAATGCTGAAGATGTTGCTGATCGAAAGGACAAAATGCTGAAGATGTTGTTGCTGATCGAAAATTCAAAGTGTTGAAGATGTTGCTGAGCGAATGGTCAAAATGCTAAAGATGTTGTTGCTGGTCGAACAGTCAAAGTGCTGAAGATGTTGCTAAGCAAAAGGTCAAAATGCTGAAGATGTTGTTGCTGGTCGAACAGTCAAAGTGCTAAAGATGTTGTTGATCGAAAGGTCCAAGTGTTGAAGATGTCGTTGCTAATTGAAAGATCAAAATGCTGAAGATCTTGCTGATGATGAAGACTAAAGATTGAAGATGAAGACTACATGATGTTGAAAAGCTTCCAATTATTTATAGATGTGTTACCCTGCTGATGTTGATGATGTCCCCTATCTCTACTCTTGTTTTTGTTGATGTTGCTGTAGAATACCCTTCTCATTAAGGAAGAGTGTTGAAATATTCTAACTTCGAAGAATATTCTATATGTATCTTTTTGCGGTCCCTGATGATCCTATTGGGAGAACCACTTGTATTACATTGTACCTCGATGCTCCCAATCGAAATAACTAATAAGAGTCATGAGGTAGTCCCCTCTAATTGTAAAGGTGGGTCATCAGCACCCCAGTGTGGTTACTTGAGCCTACATGATTTAACTCGAGCCTACATGTCAAATGGGTTAACTTAAGTGAACAGATGAATATAAATAGAGGTGTATTTCTCCTCATTTGTGACACACACTCTCACTTGTGTAGCACATTAGTGGAGAAGAGAAGTAGCTGGAGAAGGAGGAGGATCAGGCTTTGATCTCCTTGCTGGTTTTATCTTTTATCTTTTTGGGACATCTATATTGAGGAAGCTTTTGCTAGGTTTTTCCCTTTAGGGTTTTCCCAGGATAAATATTTGTGTTCCTTTTTTATGGTTGTGCTTGTCTATCTTTCATTGATCCTTTTTATATGCTTTTGTCATGAAAATGAAATGAAATACTGATGTCTTAGCTAAGCATATGAAAATTTAATAGTGGACATCTTTTGGTGCCGTTGCCGGGGGAAAATATTTTTGTTCGTATACGACCTTTGCTTCTTTTAGTTTTTTTACCTTTTTATCCTTTTTGGTAGATTTTTAGTCCAATCACTCTCTGAAATTATACTTAAGTCCACCTGGCGACTCCACTGTCAATTAACACCTCAAGGTATTCTACTAGAAGAAACTCTGTAGGTTTGGTCGATTTCATCCCTGACCTCGAAAAGGTATTAAGGAGGATATTAAACAAACTATCTTCTCATAGTATCCTTGCAGAACTTGGATCTGAGTCTGTTTCAGACATCCATCTTTTATTTCCAGAAAAATTAGAAAATTTGCAAAATAATAATTGTTTCCTTAATCCAATGGATGAGTTTTTTACTCAACTTAACTTTGCTTAGATAGCAGGTCATCCTCATGATATCCCTGACAAGGCTATCGACAAGCTTACGACATATAATGGCACTGATGCCTCCCTCTCTGCATAGCAACATATCAGGAATTTCACCAGACATTGTGGTGCCCATGTCAGGGATACTGATAGGCATGAAGATGTTTACATGACCTTGTTTGCCTTGTCTTTGGATGGCAAGGTTTGAAATTGGTACGATAATTTACTGGACATTTCTTTCACCACCTTAGCAAACTTCAAGGTTGCTTGCCTTGGAAAGTTTGGTAACAGAAAGGAGCTTAGACATCTAGTAGCAACTTTGATCAGCATAAAGAAGTCCGAAACTGAAACAATGGATGAATTCAATGATAGGTTCACAGAGTTAACAAATTCCATCCCTGCTACTTATGCTCCTCCTGCAGCTTCTACTTTGGATTATTACATAGAAGCATTAAGTGGAAAGATCCAGTACTAGATTAGAGACAAGGAGCCAACCACACTGCTTCAAGCTCAAAATTTGGCCATTAAAATTGATAAGAATATGTAGTCATCTAGTGAATCTAACCTCCAGGGTTATTCAAGGTCTTCAACTCCTTTGAAAATTAATGAACCTAAAGACAAGGATCCTTTAGCAGCTATGAAGGATGCCTACAAAAAACAAATGATTGAAATGAAAAGGGAGATGAAGAATAATATGGAGGAGGCAGAATAGAAACATTTAGCGTAGTTAAAGGAAAATCAGAATAGGGTCATAACTATTGAAAGAACTCAACCTCCACCACCTCCTAGAACCTTCCATGCAAAACCAACATGGCAAAGAAGAAATCCCAGCCATGAACAGAGCCCTCCTCATCAGTTAGAAGCTACTAACATGGTTGAAACTTACACACCATTTTGTAGGGCATGTGAAGACCTTCATGAAGAATCTTCCTGCTATTATGCATGCTATGTTCAGGAGCACAGTTTTCTAGAGGGTTGTGGTCCTAAAGCATCATCAAGTGAGCCTGAGTACATAAACTATGTAGATGACATGCATGATATTTCTGGAGAAAATTGGAGAGAGGAAAAACAATATTCAAGAGAGCCTCAATACATTAATGCAATTGGACAGCTCCATCCCGTCACCACAGAAACTCGGTGTCAAGTCGAATATTTTAGTCAATAATTGGAAAACCTCACTGAAAAAATTTAGCACTAATCCTACTAATGAGCATAATGATGATAGTTTGGAAGGTTTATTACCTTGTGACCTTTTTTCTGAAGATGATGACTATGATCATGAGGAGGGTTATAGTCAGGAATGTGATACAAGTGAGGAAGAACCCCTTTCTTCTGAGATGGATGACAACTACAAGAATTTAATTGAAAATATAATCTTAGAAATTTCATGTGATGAGAGTCCTCCATGCTCTCCACCGAATGACAAATATTTGGAAAGTTGGGTCCCATGTGATATCTTTGAAACCCAACTTTTTGAAGAAGATTGTTTTGAGCAGAATGAGCAGTGTAGCTAGGGACTTTGATGAAGCATATCTCATATCTGACATAGATGGCGATGATAATTATTGGAATTTTATTGAAAATCCAACCTATGATACTTTTGAAAATATTTTTGAGAATCTCATCTATGATGTGTCCAGCAAGGGGAGTTGTTATTCTGAGACTTATGAAAGTTTCAAAGAGGAGCAGTCAGAGTTTTCATATGATCAGTCAAAATTGTATCTGAGTATCGATAATCAGGATTCAAAAAGGCAGTGCAGTGAAGAATCAGATGGGATGCAACTAGTTGAAGTTTTTTCTCAACCATTGTCTTCACATATAGATGTTCCTTATGTTTTGGAGCAGCTTGGGGCTTATACAACGAGTTATTATTCGATAAGCCTTAATGATCAGCATGATTGAGTAGTCGACCTGTCGCAACATCCCGATTTGTATATCAGTGTTATCCATTCATGGATAGAAGCAGCCTGTGTGAGGAAGTTTGACGACATTGTTCATGCCTATGATTCCCCATCTAGCCCGCCCATTTTGGATCATCACGCAGGTTTGCATTTTATGGAAATTATGTCCTTACTTTGGATAGTAACCAAAGGCAAGGCAAAACTTTTTTACATTTATAAAATGCTTAGGTGGCTACACTGGATCTATGATTACACCTAACCTTTTGTGTATTATGCTTAGAGTAGGAAAATAGGCTCCTTAAAGTGAGCATTTATTTTAGCATTTTTCTTTACGTACTTAAAGATAAATAAATTTTTTAGTGAAGTTTTTTCTTTCAATAAGGAAACTTTTGGATCATTGGCTCTTTTTCATAAAACTTGTACTACTAAGGTTTTCTTGTCAAGTTGAGATGTTTTTACACGATATGGAAACCAGAGATTATGGGGTTCTCGTATGCTCTCCTTGCATAAGAGACTAGATCAAGTACACATCCCACAGTTGGAGCCAGATTTTATCCAAATTTTTGTACCATAAGTTGGGTTACTTGAGGAGCCGCTAGTTGACAAACTTGTTCAAAGTCTGATTCCAGTGTATCAGTCGATCCATCTGCTTTTCTAGCCAATATTGGCTAGTCACTTTTTTATTTGAATAATTTTGACCATGGCCCCGTTAGGTTTGTAATAAAATGTGTTAGTAGGATATTTTTGAGTGGTTCTGTCTCCTGAGGCATAGAATCTCAAATACGGTATTCCAGGGAGTTTTTTTTCCCCTGACAATTATGCTCTGCCTTCATCCAAGTATAATTGACGAGGTTTTCTCCCGCTTCCTCCAAAGCTTGAATGCCCGATGTTCAATTTTGGGACTTGGAGGGTTATTAGAGCCCAACTGAGTGTTATAATCCTACTAGACATTATTTAGATAGTTCATGGTCGTGTTCTAAGTCATCTGGACACATAAAAAAAATTCAAAAAAATCTTTTTTGAACAGTGATTTTTTTTTTAATTATTAATTACTTTTCCTAAGTTTTTTGGGTTAATTTTTCCATTAATTAAATAGAAAAAACTTGTTTGTGCTAAATAAGTCATCCAGACTTAGAATTCAGTGATTGAAGGCTCTAACCTTAAGACAAAAATCATTCTTGATCAGCCAACCAGTCAGAGCCAACTTTCAGATCAGCAATCGGACACATAATGCCTCTTTACTCAAAAAGTCAGTCTTGAGTAAAAAAGTGATTTTATTAAAAAAAATGATTTTATTAAAAAAATAATTTTTATTAAAAAAATGATTATTTTGGAGAAAACAAAAACTCTCCAAATTAATCCAAATTCAGTAAAATAAAAGGCTAAATTACATGTCATGGAACACTTATGATGTTGGAGTTATCATAACTCAGCTTCAGTCATCATTAAGAGAGCAATTAATTTATTATCAGTTATCACACATGTCATCCCTAGCTAAAGATGAGATGGAGAGCTCTCATTGGTCTGGTGATTTGATCAAGGTAAATATTGAAACTTACACCATCAGTAGGCTTCCTAGACCTAATAAAGTAGGTTTCCAGACCTAGCAGACAGCTTTCCCATGCAGTAGGGTGGATTTCAGTGTTTAGGGTTGGAGTGGGGGCACCTTGCCTAGGTGAAGGCCTCCCCTCACTCCCGGTTCTCCAATTTAGGTTTGGACCTCTGTTTGGTGGCCAAGCTGGTTAGGGTTTGAGGATTGGTTTTAGGGTTTTAGCACTCTCTCATTGTACAAATAGAGGCTCCTTTAGCGTTATTTGGATGCATCTTTATGCAAAGAACCTCTGGTGAATTACTGTAATGCTTGTTGCTTTTGCAACCGTATAATAAATTTTAAGGCTTTGGAGGCATTCATGGTGTGTGAATGTGGATGAACAATTGGCGAATGAGGTGAAATGTTTCAATTTTTGTCTTTTATTTCTTAGGATTGGATAATAGCTCATGCTTTAGAATGATTCTATAAGTAGGTAAGATTGACCTAGTGAATGATTCACTTAGACTTTGCCCCAGTTCGCTGCCCTGTTTATTTTTTGTAGCCTTTTAGGCCTTCTTTTTGCAGCCATTCCTTCCCTTAGTTTGCGGTCCACTTTTCGCCACTTTTTACCCTTTTGGACAGCCCTCTTTTGCCTCCTTTTTTTGCTTTTTGCAGCCCCTTTCCATCCTCCTTTTGGGCCATCTTTTGGGCTGTACTTTCATCCTTTTTTACCCTCATTTGCAGCCCTCTTTCCACCTTAGTTTCCAGCCTTCTTTGACTTGCCTTTTGTCCTCTTTTCACTCATTTCCCCCCTCTATTGCCTTGCCTTTTTCTTTCCTCTTCTCTCCCTTCTTTTCAGAAAGTTTGGGTAGTTTTTTTTATCTAGTTTGTAGATTTATTTTCAAGCTATTTTTTATCAACTAATCCTATAACAAGTGTATGTCTAGAGCTCTTAGTTTCAGGCAACTGAAGGAGAGTCCAAAGGCCACAAGAAAGCAACAAGTGCAAAAGAACAAAAAGACTCTCTCCCTCTTCTCTCAATCCCCTTATCTACCTGTTCTTCCAAGAAGCAAAGAACACATCATCATTGTAAAAAACTAATAAAAAGGGCTATTGGGAGCAACTCTCCTTTCTTTTATACTTCCCCTATTTGGGGGAAGGGTGTTGTGTCATTTTTCATGATTTTTTAGTGTAGTTTCCTTTAAGCAATTAGCTTAGTTCTTTGCTTAGTCTTAGTTTCCATTTTTGCTAATTGCTAGTTGTTCCTTAGTATAAACACCAATTGCTAGATTTATTATTTCATTTTGGTATCTTGTTATATAATTGTCAAATCATAAAAAGAACCAAAATGTCTTGAATCTCACCGTAAGGTGGATAAAGAGTGATCTCTGTTAGAGAGTTTAATCAACCACTTTCATCTTAATTGTTGTGCTTGTTTAATCAATTAATTATTTAAGACTCTTGAACTTGCAAAAACGCAAGTCAATAGCACTCTTTATCGGAGAGCATCGTAGGTTTGCACAATCCCTGCATTAGCTACATATAGATTAGCTAAGTATTTTGAACTACTGTCATAAGATGGGGTTAAGAGCACTCTCTGTCGGAGAGTCTAATTAATTGTTTTTATAAAATATTAAACACACATCCCCCTTTAATTAGTTAACCCCCTTCCCTCCTTGCTGGAGTATGCTCTGACCGATCCTAGATTGGAATACCCAAAAATGGAATTGGATCTTTAAACCCTGCAAGAGTAATTTAATAACCCTTAAACACCCTTAACCAATGCACTGGAATTGTAGGGATCCTTCCAAAGTACTTCCTATTAGAGGCGCCAGAACCTCCTGCTGTCTTAGATTCCTGGCTAGCTGGTCACTTGACAATGTCAGCTTGGGATACTGGGCAGGCCCAACATGTCTTAAATGTAGGAAACATAGAAGAGTGTCTCGGCTTTGAAAAACCTTCATTGACACCCTAATCAAGAGAATTTTTTAAAATTCTTAAAATCTATGAAGAGCACTTGCAAATCCTAATATTCACTAGCTTAATTCCTAGACTTTATTTCACGCATTTATTTGACTCCATAAGGCACTAGTCCTTCGTTATAATTGAGTAATCTTCTATCTTGATCAACTTTCTATGGTTTATTTTTGCTGATTATATCTGAATGCTTAAGTTACAAGTATGGAATATTTTCTTATCTTTCAGTCTCTAGCTAGCAATGTGGATTGCTCTGATTTATGTGTCACATTCATAAACTTAATCATTTCTAATCACAAGTAACTCCTAAACAACACCCATCCACATCCAAAACATCTTAAAAATTAACTTAAACATTGAGCCATAGAAAAATATTTGTTGGGGACTACCCCCGTTGGCTTCGTTAGGAGTTATCCTAAATGGAGGAGCTTGGAGTAGGTGACAGTACCTAGGTCTGTGCTTGCCTCCAAGGTCACACCTCTCCCACTTTCTCAAGTGAGGAGACAGCTTTTGGAATATTTCTGCTACTGGTGTGCAATCGGAAAACAACACCCACCAATCTGAAAATTTATTTCCAAAAAGAACTCATGAATCTACCATGTCTATTACTCATAATGCTCTTAGGGAGCCCATGGAATCTGAATGTTCCTTTGAAAAAAGGTCAACCACTTGTTCATCACTAAAAGAGGATGTAACAGCAAATAAATGAGCAAAATTAGTCAATATATCCACTACCACATAAATTCAATCCTTCTTAGTCAAATCAGTGAGTGGAGAAGTCAACTTGGAGAAGCCTTTCACAAACTTCCTATAGTATGTACATATTCCAATGACGCCTCTTAATTCTGTGATGTTTTTTGGTGATGGCCATTCTAATATAGCCCTAATATTTTCCATGTGCACTTTGACTCCATATTTCCCAATAATGTGCCCAAGGTATAACAATTATTTCATCCCAAATTCACATTTAGACATCTTAGCATACAAAGACTGTTCTTGCAAATTTTTTAACACAATATCTAGGTGTTGCAAGTGCTCTTCCCAAGTTTTGCTGTAAATGAGAATATCATCAAAGAAGACTAAAACAAACCTTCTAATATTATTGCAAAATATTGTATCCATACATGCTTGAGATGTAGCTAGAGCATTAGTCAACCCAAACGACATAACAAGAAACTCAACGCATTGTCATCTTTAAGCCACTATGGCAGCTGCCTTTCAAGGTTTTCTTCTAATGCCATTTTGTCTGCCAAAGTCACAACTTAAAGAGGGTGTCTTTCCAGAAGCGAGCCGATAGTTGCGGCTGCGTTGTGAACTTTGAAGCACTATTATCGGGTTTCTTTTCAACTCGACTTAGTTGTGGTCCTCTGATGCGCCATGTTTAGCACCAACAACGTTTTGGTTTTGTATGTGCACTTTTAATGCCCCACCTACCGCTTTTAAGTGGTTTTTAACCTTTGTGTTATAGACAGATCGAGAAGGTTTCTTTGTTTTTACCATTGATGGTGAGTGCATTAGAGTTGTAAGTGGTGATTTTATCCCATTTGGAGTATTTGTTGTGATCGGTCAAGACTGCCATCTGGAGCTCTTGTGGTGTGTTGGACCAAGAATCCATGACTGTTGTCGATCTTTTCTCCTTCCAGGTAGGTTTTCTTTTCACTCTCTTTTTATTGGTTGATCGGAACCTGTCGATTTTCGATATGCTATGTAGGGGTTCTGATTGTTGGGTGTTTTGGTTTAAAAAGGGATCTCTCCTTGCCTTTGTTAGTTTAGAATTTTTCTTTTAAGCTTTGATCTAGATATGGTTTCTCAACCTGCTCCCATGGATTTTTGTCATTTTCATTATGAGGCATTTCACCCATGAGCTTGGCACCTAACGATGGATCCCTAGACGCCTAAAATATTTGTCGACCTAGGTATGACCTGGTTGTCACCCATGTGCAGCAATGGAGGTTGCAGTTTTTTCAATTAAGGAAATCATTTTAGGTTTTGGCTAGTGTACTGTATCTCATCACCGATATATTTTGATCCTGGTGGTTGAACCTAGGGCGTCACCACTGTTTAGCTTATGTGGGCTACCTACAGAATGTGAGCCCCTTAGAGATATTCATGCATGATGGAAAGAGGGTAGTTAAGGTTTTAGTGGTTTTCTAGTTTAGAATCGAAAGGGATGCCCTAGACAAAGCCCACCTGTGTTGTAAGGTTTTGTTTACTAGAGTGTAGTCTCGCTGAGCTATGGTGTGATGACATAAGAGAATGTGGTAAAAGAACATATCAATTTGTTCCTTGAAAAAATGGTTTTCCTAGCATGTTTTGATGCCATAATCATTAATTTTCCTGAATGAATGAGTTTTTTTAATGACGTAAATAATAAGAATTTTTTTTTGTGTTATTACAGTCATAGTTTGTACTAGACATCATGATGAAGAAGGGAAAAAAGAAGGCCAGGATTGTAGATTATGATTCAGATGTAGAAATATCACCCATACCAAGGGTGGAAATTATATATGAAGACACAAAGTCAATAACTGGGGCAAAACCCAAATTCAAATGCAGTCAAATTTACCACATGCTTGTGGAGAAGAAGGTCCGAAAGGTAGGGTTGGAGGACCTAGCCTTATATGATAACATACTGAGATCTGGAATCAACTACAAGTGGAAATGAGTAAAAACTCCTATTTATGTAGAATATCAAATACTATGGGCCCACAAATACCACAATCACTACAAGCTAATCTGTCAAGAGTTCCTGATGCCTCTATACCAACTAGTTTTCTTAGAGGAGTGTAAGTTCCTATCTGAAGGTGCTTTGGAATCTATCAAATAGTTTTGGGATTAATTATTCTCTAATGAAGGTACATACCTGAGGCTGTATGGGGGAAATAAAGAACCCTCATTGCTACCAAAATATGCCATAAATTACATAGTTCATAAGGAAGCTATGAGACAACTTTTCTTGGATGTCTTTGGAAGTCATTTGTTTGATATGAAAAAAGTTGTGTTCCCACCACTACCTTTATACATGGAGAGTTATAAGTTTTCTAAAGTCAAGAGTGCCCTTGAGTTCATTAAGGAACTAGAAATATTTCATTTCAGAGAAAATACCATTCACCAGAATGATTCCCAAGGCAAGGTTGCATCCCATCGGGAACTCCTCAAGGTAAATTTCGAATATGCCAATTATGTGGACAAGGATGAAGAAATGTACATGAATATTTGCAACATGACTGCTTTGAATAAGTGACTCAAAAGGAAAACCAAAATAGCTATATTTAAAGGCAGTAGAAGCAGCAAACTAGAACCAAAGGGATAGGAGGAAGAAGCTGCAATAAAAGAAAATGAAGAGACTACATGAAGACTCGCAGAAGGTGCAAGGAAAATTTTAGCTGAAGAATCCCAACGAGAAAAGGAGGAAGAAGAAGCTGCCATAAAAGAGAAGGAATAGGAATAGTGAAAGAAATAAGAAGATATCAAAGAGAAGATTGCAGAGTTAGAAAGATCAATAGATTAAGAAGCTCAAAATCAAGAACAAGAAGCACAAAAACAAGGAGGGGTCATAGAAGAAGAAAGGAATAAATATCAAGAAGAGTTAGAAAATGAGAATCAGGTACAAGATCCTACTAATAATAGCACTTAGAACTTCCCTTCCACTTCATGCAGTATACTTATAGGAGGCCATCTCCTTGTGGTTGAACTGGGGTTGGTACCATTCACCCTGTTAGAACAACATGAAGTTGCATGCCTGGAAAATGTATTTTTTGATACCAAATGGAAGTCCATTGTGTGGAGAACTAAGAAGAATATGAAGATGGGAACCCAACCCGAGATCACCACAGTGACTGAGAAGATGGTCGTAAAAGATGTAGAAGAAGATCTAGAAAAATTGGCCTCCATGGGTATTGCAACTGCACATGCAAATGCCCATCATTTATTAGTAAGCTTAAGGGAACCATTAACCAATATAAAGGTAAAATGAGAGAGATGAAGGAATTCTTAAGGAAGAAAGAGAGAGTGTGCAGGGAGTCAAAGAGAAAATATGAAGCCACTCTCTCATATTTTTAGAAGCTTTAGGAAGACTTCCAGATACTAGAAGAAGAAATGATTGCTTTGAATCTATCAAACATGACCCTGGATGGAGGGAATAATAATTTAGGAGCAAGTTGGCAGAAATAGAAGCAGATAAATCCACAACTGACCAACAAGCAAAGAAGTATAAAGTCCGAATTACGAGACTAGAAACCCAAAATATTTCCTTGGAATTATTATTGAAGGCATCCAACGAACGAAAGATGGACATAACACCTCTAAGAGATCATGCCCTCTTACTTAGAGGTAAAATATATCAAGTACAGTTTAAGCTCATAGAAGTGGTCTTCAAAATCAAGCAAGTAGAAGCTTGAATACAAGAGATCTTAGTCATAACTATTAAATTCAAGATAAGGACCTAGGAAATTGCGGAGACCATACAAGGACAGATGACCTGATTGGAGGAAAATAAAGAACCCTTGAAAATGTACCTGTAAAGAATCCAGAAAGGTTGTAGCTCAACTATGATCTCATGAATTTCAGTAACAGAGTCGCTGAGAGACTGATAAAGGCAGTCGAGAAGACATCAAACAAGTGTGGGGAATTATATAAGAAGGTTCTCATAGCTCACAACAAATGTCAGACATCTTCAACAAAAAGGCTGCAAGAGTTTCCAGCACATGAAAACACTTGAAGCACATGCATGATAGACTATAGGAATATGAACTTAGCATTCATTTAGTTAAAGGATTAAATGAAAAGGTGATAAAGAGTATGGTGACTCAAGCTGTAGTGAGTAATTTCCTTTTGGAAGACCAACTTCGAGTAACCCCACCCAAGATGGCTGATATAAAGACTCAACTGTCCAAGTACGAGGTCACGGTCAGATTCTTAGAACCAATAGATTTTGGAATCATTGATTCATATGATATGGTGTGGAAACAGTTCATCAATGACTTGACTGGGCCCACTTGAGAGGTTCTGTCCCATCTACATATGGAAATGTAATTTTAATATGTTGTATTTATCTTCTTTTATAAATGAGCATACTAGAAGACAAACATTTTTGTAACCGAAAGTTGAGGAAACCCAAAGGGCAAGCAGACAAAATATCATTTTTGCAAATGTATACATATAGGTAGCATCGAATAGAGAAGGGACTTTTCTAGCTCTCATATGAGAAGGTTTTTTGTAAGAAGAACTATTTCTTGTTATAATAAAGAGGACTAAAGTTTTGTTGGAGAAGGGGTTTCTTGAGTTTCAACTGCATGCCGTGTAGGTTGTTGAATAAAGAACTATTTCTATTTTAACTTACTATACAAATCTGTGAGATCGTTCTAACTACTGAATTATTTCTATGTTGTGAATGATTTCATTTCCATGTTATGAATCTTATGTAGTAAATGAGTAGTGAATGCATTAATGACACTGAGCTATCTCTATGTTATCTTTTCACCTGTATTTATGTATTCTAAATTTATCAGCTATCTGTAAAATTCTTTGTGTAGAAAATGTAATACATTACTCATACAGATAGAAATCTTGCTCCGTGGGGATAGGTTAGATAAAGTAGATTACATTTATTGTTCTTTTTTTTCAGTGATTTAGGAACAAAGGGGATAAGATGGAAGGTAAGAACCTATGCATCACATTGTGAGGTCTTTGTTTCCTAGTCACTTACATTTAATCTAGGCACTTTCATATCATTGATAAAACATAAAAAACACACTTAAATGGTGGACCGGGCCACAACCGGTAAAAATAGATTTAAATATTCATTTAATTCTACGGTATTCGGGCCGCTAATAAGAGGGATTCCCTGCACCAAATGATAAACGATCTAATTGGGAACAGTTAATAGGGAGAATCTCTACTATCGGTACCTAGGATTTTCCAGGAATCAACAACTTGCAAGTGATGTCTTAGCTTTCTTGTTTTCATTTTAATAGCTATTTCTAGGGCTTTAGAATCCCTAAGGATTTGGGAGGCTATTCCTAGTCTTTATCCCATCCATAAATGTATTAAGGTTTTACTAAGATTTTTTATTAAAGGCCATGGGCCTTACCATTTCCTAAGCTCATGGTACTATGCCAAGGACTTAGTCCCAAAGAACGATGGTGTAAAGTTCCCAAGGTGTGCAAGGGTATGTAAGCCATCGGTGATTACATTACAAAGGATATAAGTTATAAAGCAAGGTATTTTTGGCATAATATAATGGGTAAGATACGACATGGTATATGCCATGATTGCCATGATATATTATATGGTTTGTTCATTGGAGTTTTAACACTTGGTTCAAATTGATGTCGGTATAAGAATACAATGATTATGGTCCATGATTTCCCTAGTCATGAGTTAAATGTGGTACCTTGGCCAATAAAAATGTTTGTCTTGACTACGAGTTGACAACGCAGCCAAGTCCCTTGAGATGGATCAAAAATGAATCTGGACCTTAAAATTGTATGGTGATATTGTAATGGTTTCACAGGGTTTGTAATATGTTCTTTTTGGTTGTTTGAAACCTTCGTTAGTTGCATCTGGTCGTTGTTCTGTAGAGGAAAAGAGCCAAGGCTATGCTCTATCACAAACGATGGTATTAGGTTTTTCTGGTGTAGAATTGTTTATACCATATTAATGGAATTGTGCTTATTTCCATTTTGAGGTGGTCTAGGCTCCCACGGATTTCTTAACGGTCTGCATTCCAATGCTCATGCCTCAACGAACATTCCATCACTTCATCTAAGCATATTTCCTGCTAACAGGTGAGAAAGAAACTAGAACTCGTCTCTATGTTTCTGTTGGTAAAAATCCAAGGTTTACAATGTTTACTAATAGTACATTGTTGTGGGTGCAGGAAGAGGAGGGATAAGGGAAACCCTGGAGGAGCCAACTCCTGAACCTCTCTACAACTCGCCAAGGTAAGAATATAAGGTTTAAAAATACGTGTTTCATTTATTCCGTTTTGTTATTTAAAAGGCTCTCACTGTAAGGTGAAATATTTGTAGGTGGAGAGTGTTGGAGAGGGAGGAAACATGGTCACCTCCTCCCAGGATTGCATTTTTAAATGCCTCAGGTAACATAAAGCATGCCAAGATCACTTGTTCTCTTTTAGAATTGTGGTTTAAATCAAATCGTGTCTTATAGTAGTTATGTTGTATGAGTTGTTGCATGTACTTTAACCTGAGCATGGAGGAGTCAAGAGGTGAGGACTCCAGCTTTACAAAAGATAAGTTTAACATTTGTTCAACCCCATGGGCTTTACCCTCTATTTAAGGAAGTATTTATGGCCTTTCTCATTTATGAGGATTTAAGTGTATTCATTTTATAAATCTGTGTGGATTGCAAATATATTGTGGGTACCATCGTGGATGGTCTTACCTCCATGTCGTTGGAATATCTTTAAATGAATTTATATGTGGTTTTTTAAATAACAAGTGGAATCCATCAAATATGGACTTACAGCCACCCTGTATTCATGTCGTCTTTTGTTTAATTGTATGTTATAAGGAAATGACCCTTAGGGTCTTTACTATGAAACGTATCCGTGTTTATTATCTGGTTCACAGGATTCCATCCCTGATGGTCTTACGGTCGTGCTAAGTATTGTTGATAATGTTTTAAGTTTAAAACCTTAAGTCTGTAAATAATAACAATATTATTATTATTTTGATGAACCCTTGTGTTAGCACCTGGTAATTTTCCTATGGTTGGGAGTAGGATATAACTGGGGTAACCATTTCAAACCATTCTTTAGGTTGTATTATAAACTATACAACCATAGAGGGCGCTCTTATAATATCCACGACCATTTACATACACATATATCTTACAGCAAGCATTCGGAAGGATAGATTTCTGACAAGAACATGTTGTTTATATTTTAAAGAGTGTAAGACAAAGAAATAAAAAGAATCATTGGGAAATGGAGTTAAAGTATGAAACATTCAAGGGATTACAACATAATGATTGATGATTATCCTTCATAATCTAAGGCAACATGAGTGTTAACATTCCATCAAATAATCTTAAGTGATGACATGTGAAAATCAAAAGAAGCCCAATGAAACAAGAGGAACCTATCTATTGATGAATCTCTTGAAACACCTTTAGCAAAAGCAAAAATAAGGGATAATAACTTAAATAGAGAACCTAATAGAGGGCGAATTATATGATAGTCATTATAAACACATTACAAATACCATTTCCAATGAAAGGATCAGTTAACAGAGAATGAATTACTTCCATACAATCTAGAAACGTATTAGCAGAAATTTACACATGCATGAAAATAGACAATACATAAAAACACAGACTAAACATTGAACACCTTGATGAATATTAGGAACTCAGAAAATAATTATGCATTAATTACTTCCAAGAAAAGTTTACATCTACAAAACCAAGCACAGAGGCTTCCAAAATGAACGTCGAACCCTGTTCCGCTCTATTGAGGCTACATTTATAGTTTAGATTTCTCTTGATATGAATATCGAAACAAAGAACCAAAATTAGTTACATCATGGGAATCAAACTCAAACAAACATTCTAAATCCTAACAAATTATGAGGTGGCAGATTCACCATGATCACAATACAAATCGAGGAATCACGCTATGATGCATGTGACCGATCAAAATGGAAAACCTTGACATCTAGGGCCTCAGGCTTAGTTGATGAAAATGAGTATTCAGAGGATCTTCAAATGGTCTTCTACTAACTCAATAAGATAAAAACTTACGAATTTGTAGGCACATGCAATGCACAAGAAAATTAACAAGTGATTCATTCTTGCCACCTCTCTAAATCAACACTGTTGATGATAATCCTGAGTTGTCTGTTGAGACTGACTATAACTATGCAACTGGATTGGTCCTTTGAGGAAAAAAATAATCAGTTGTTAGCAATTATTGCAATTTTTTTACTTCCCAAATTATGTATGTCCTCTCACAACTGATCTGTAGGTATTTCCATCTCAAACAGCTCCTTTAGGATAACATCCAAGTCAACTAGGGGACCTTGACCAATAGCAGGAAGAAGGGAATTGATCATCATGAATTGAGTCAACAACTCAAATTCATTGTCGTGTATACTAACAATTACCTTTCCCCTTATCCCACCATCTAGACCCTAAAAAATTGACTAGTTCAATCTTGCTTGATTTAGCATCTCATCGTACTTGTCCTAAGGGATCATCTTTCCATCAGGACACCAAAACTTAGGAAATCCTCTCTAGAATAGGGGTTGGAATATTTTATCAAAATTCTCCATGCCTTGCTCAATAATATTAAACCTTGCAAGCTCCTTCTGCAATAAGTTGTACTTTGTAATCATTCTTCTTGTTTCAACTAGAACTGTGATCTTATTAGTAACTCCCAGGGAAATTAGTTCTTCCCCAGATGTTGTTCTCAGAACAATAATTGCATTCTAGGCCTCCTCCCTAGGCCTTTTTACTATATTTTCTTGCAGGACCTTAAATTTTTCTCTTGCTTCCATAGAGGCATGGTTATACTCATCCAACATAACTAGATGTTTCCTAAATGGGGCCATCTCTTCTATCACTCCATCTCAGGGAAAATTATTATCACCCTGTAGGGGACTTAGGCCTATGACCATTTCCCCAAGCCTGGTTGGTTCTTCACCACTTCTATCCTTAGCAAGTGATCATGCCCCACATTTAGTTGACCAGGTTTAACAACGAATTCAAATTCAAATTCTTGAAACAAGAGGATCCATTGAAATATCTTCCGCCCAACAATGGCTTGTTGATGAGGTATTTCAATGCTGAATGATTGGTGTAAATTTTAAAATGTCCACCCAACAAATAGTGTTGAAACTTTTGCAGTGCATATAACATGGTGAGTCCCTCTCTTTATGTCATCATGTAGTTTTTCTCTGCCGTTGATAGTTTTCCGCTGGCAAAAGCAAGAGGGTCGTCAAGCGTGCCATCACTTGGTTGTGTCAGGACTATGCAAAGTACGAAATATGACCTATCGACATGCACATGGAACAACTTCTTCCAGTCAATAAATACCAATATTGATGTGGTAGCCATCTTGCTCTTTAACTTGTCTAAACTTTCCTCACAGGCTTCTGTCCACTGGAACATTGCATCCTTTTTCAAGAGTTTCTCCATAGATGCATTTATCTATGGATATCCTCTGATAAATTTCATGTAATAGCTTGTGTGTCTTAGCACTGATATGAGTTTTGTGACTGATGTAGGTGGTGGTAAGTCAAGGATAATCACAACTTTCACTGGGTCGACCAAAATCCCATTGCAACACACAACATGTCCCAACAATACACCGAATGGTGCACAAAAAATACAATTCTTTGAATTTAACGCAATGTGATACTATCGAAAGTGTTCCAACATCATGCGTAGACTCTCAATATGGTCTCTAACTAGACCAAACATAGACCAATCATCAAAATAGACTTCAATAAATTTATGGATAAAATATTTGAAAGATGAAATTTCTATTCTTGAAAAAAATAGCAGGGGAATTCTTGAGTCTGAAGGGCATTACCGTATACTAATAGCATCCCCATTCTGTAACAAAGGTCATTTTGTGTCGATCCTCCTTTTCTATTATGACTTGACAGTAGCCAGAAATACCATCGGTGAATGAATACATCTCCTGTCCTTTGACACTTTCAAGTACTTCATATGTGAATGGTGTTGGGAATGGATCATGTAGGCATGCATCATAATTCATCTTTCTTAGATCAACACTGATCCAAACTTCACCTGTTTTATTTTTATCTTGAATCACTATAGGATTGATCCATTTTGATTCCTCGACATGTTCAATGATTCATGTGTCAAGCATGTGGTCCAAATCGAATTTCAACTTCTCTTTATACCTTGGATTCAATCTATAAGGTTGCTTCTTAACTGGTTTTTCATATGGTTTCAGGGGTATATTCATTTCCCCCAGATTTTCTACTATTCCCTTAATATTTGATAAGTTGGTAGGGAACAAATACTAAAATTCATGCAACAAGTTTGTGATCTTTGTGACTGTCACATAATCCCACTAATCTACTATATTGGTGAACGTCACATTCTTTGGCGAACCAATGTTAACTTTCTTGAGTTTTAGTGGATTAAGGAACTGCTTGCTTGAAATACCACTTCCTTCGACCTCGCACATGCCCTTTGATTCTGGTATGTTAATGTTAGTAGGATCATCATCTGGTTCTCCAACTAGATTCTAACAAGCCATCCATTGTTGGATGGTCGCATTGCATTGGTGTGAATTTACCACTTCGACAGGGATTTCAGTGAATATCTTCTCCTTGATCGTTTGAAGCACAGCATCAACTGTCGAATTCTCATGAGCAAATGCAAAGGTGTGTGCAAATTGTTTAACCACCTTGTCCCAATCCTGATTTCCTTGTCACAATTCCATGGATGTATACCAGCTCCTGGTGTCATTTCCAGTGTGTTTATGAAATGATGGACCAATTCCTACCTCGGGTATTTTGCAAATGTTGTGCGACACTGTTTAAAGTGGCTGAAAGGGTTCAAAAACCCTGTGTATTTTTTACTCAAGATTGTAACTTCTACTCCAAATATGACTTCCAGCAGTCATTTTTATTGTGTCCATTTAGATATAGACCGCTTATGCGTACCCTACCACCTAGCAGGAGTAGCCTTCAACACATAGTCTAACGTAGAAAAGCGTTGTGATTTTGTTACAAGTCCTTCAAACTCACTTAAGAAGGTAACAAGATTAGGTNTAGGTGACTAAAAATTCTAGTCACCATAGGTTTTTCAAGTGATTTACTACTAAATATGAGCAATTTTGATTGATCCAACTATAAACGACTAAAATTAACGACTCATTTAGTCACCATTTAACAAATATGACTAGATAATAATTGACAGAATTAAAAATGACTAACTTAAATGACTAATTTAGTCACGGCATACAAAATGACTATCTAGAAGAATATGAATTAGTCATTTAAGTTAGTCATTTTTAATTGTGTCATGAAAAATTGCAAATTTGACAATGAAGTGTAAATTAAATTTTGTAAACTGTAACACCTTCTATTAGTAATATTGGTGTCATGCAGCTCAATCTTTAGAGATCCACCAAACAAATTGCGTGAATTTTCTCTTGACCATCTTTATCCTTGCTACACCATTGAAGCAAACCCGACTAAGTGCGTTCCAAAGGAAAATTAGTTTCCTACGTCAAGTATGAACTAGGTACTAGAACCAATACCATATTAATACCTATATAAAAGAACCATAGTCATACATCCCCTCAAGAACTGGCCATTAGAATGTGCCTCCTCTACGATTCGAATGTGCCTCCTCTACGTAGACTTACCAAATGCATCCAATGCATGGAAAAAGAAACAAGTCCACATTGGATCTGTGGGCTCAAGGTATCGTTTGAACTCGCTCCCCTATTTTTTGCACTCGATACCCTATTTTTTCAGATGATAGGTCGGTTCAGGATGTCGCAGTGACTAGTCGAAGCGCTTCAAAGGTATGGTTCTTATTGCTCTGACCATGTTCATCACTCCAATCAATAACTAGTTGTTATGGATTTTCATAGGTCTCAATGCTTCCATACTTACTGCTTCCACTTTATATTCACAATTATCACCATCTCCAACCTATGCGCTCATAACCATATGCATTTTAATATTTCAGCCTAAGAAAAGCATGAGCACCCTCCTGCAATTCCACTATTTGCAAAGGTCACTGGTTTTTGCACATCAACATTCCTCACATGCTCCAAAGTAAAACTGAAGCAGACATTAGAAGAAGTGATTAAAATTTGCAAGGAGGTTTACATGTTGCAAATCTCATTGTAGAGCAGCAGTCGAATGATACTTTCAACCCACAGATCCGAAGTTGATGTGTTTTTTTGGCCATGCATTGGATGCATTTGGTAAGTCTACGTGGAGGCACATTCAAATGGACAGTTCTCGAGGGGATGTAGGGACGTCATCTATGGCTATAGACGGTCTCCATCCTGAAGAGTATTGATAAAATTTTGGTATCGGTTGGAGTCGATGATTTGGCCAAGAAGTGGCGACTAAGACTGGCTTCCGGGCCAAATCGTCAACTCCGTATACTACTCCATTTATAAAACTAAACAACTTATATGATAATTATTAAAAAAATATAATATATTGTTGGCTATCGGGCAGACCCAGGATTTATACCTTTATCTTCGCACCAACAAAAGACCCACAGTGTTGGCCCTTTCGGCAACAACCTGCGAACAGGTTGCAGTCTCACCCGAAACAGCTATGGCATGTCGTAGAATCAAGTTTCTGCAAGCAGAAGAGGGAGATTACTGTACCTTTAGCTTTTATTAATATATAATCAATTAACACAAAGCTTAATAATTCACACACACACACACACACACACACACACACACACACACACACACACACACACACACACACACACACACACACACACACACACACACACACACACACACACACACACACACACACACACACACACACACATATATATATATATATATATATTTGCAGTTAAATAACACCGTGACTTGGTTAACCCTTACTGGGAATGCATAGCGAAGCTATTTCTTAAACAGCGATCTTACTTATCAGATTTATCTATACTTATCAATGCATAAAAGAACATAACAAAAATCACACAAGAACCACAACACCAGATATAACGTGGTTCACCCCCAGTGGGGGGGTTACGTCCACAGAACTCTGTTTTATTCAACTTTTCTACAAAATCACAGTTCTGATCTGCGCACTCAGCTGCAGATCCCTTCAGTCCTCAAAGCCGTGCACACAGCAGCAGGCCTCTGCGTACACAGCTGCAGATTTCCTTATCACCTACAAACCCTCTGTGCACATAGCTGTAGAGGCTGTCCACGCACTCAGCTGGGACTTATCCTTCACTTAGAAAATAGCCTTAGCTTCGCCTTAACTTTCTTACATTCAAAAACCTAACTTGACTTATTTACAAGAGTGCCTATTTATACACCGAACTATTACAAAACCATGGACTTCAACCATGGGCACCCCGAACCCTAAACCCTGGACTTAAACCATGGGTTTATTACAAAAAGAGGACTTTGACTTAACCCCGACACCCCTAAGACTATTTTGAGTCATAACTCTACTTACAAACTTACAAAAACCACGGAGTTACCCATCTTAAGGACCGTTAGGGTGCGCGCCCCAATAGGCCCCTAAGACTCACCAGTGTCCCATCCCGGGACACTCTGCTGTCCTTCTAGTCCACGAACTTTGTCGGAGAAGATGGTGTACCGCTTGTTGAGGCCGCACATAATATTGTCAGCTGCTTGTTCTTTTTTGCTCAACTCCTGCAATACTTCTGCTGATGCTTCCCCAGCCTGTTTCTGCACATATGCATCATATTCTTTTAGGACTTTGAGTTGGGCGTCCGCAGCAGTACTCATCTCGAAAGCTTCATTGATATGTGGCTGCATGTTAGTTTCCAATGCTATTGCTTTTCCCTACATGACTCAATTTGTTGCTGAAGTTCATTGCTTCGCTTGACCTTCAGCATTTTCTCCATAGGCGAAAGAGTCTTAATTTGCACTTTCACTGTGTCCAATTCTGCTTGTTGCTACCTGATGGTTTCTCGCAGCTGTCCAATTTATGGGTGTTCCTGTAGGGTGGTCCATGCCTCTACAGTGTCGTCTAGTAGCTTTGCTGTGCTGCTCACAATATCGAAGATTTTTGCTGTGGAGGCCTGAATATCTGCTCAGCGCTGCTCCCTAACCTCTGGGGGGCTTTCTGGTTTGATGCAAAGTTGGAGCTCCGCAATCTGAGCATCATGTTCTGCTTTGAGCTTCTCTATTTCACTGCATGACTGCTGCGCGTAGTCTTTCAACCTGGCTAATCTTTGCTCTGGATATTCCACCAGCTGTACGTCGAAGTCAGGGAGACTTCATGTTTCATCCAAAAATCAGACCAATGTAATCCGCTTACGTTCTGCATCTCCTTTTCACTGCTCTGCAACTTCCATCTACACTGCGAGGCTATCATTCTGCTTCCTGATATCGTCCAACTGTATTTGTGAATAATGGTCTCGGGCCTGGATTTCCTTTGCGATAGCTGACTGGAAAAGATGTAGTTCTAGCATGGACATTTTGGTGTAATCAATTCCTACTATCATGCTCATCTCTACGCGAGACGCTGCATCAGTTGTGATGACCGCAGCGGTGGATACTTGGCCCTTGTTTTCTCGAGCTGGCCATTGCCTTAATTTGGGCTGTGCACTTCCCAGGGTTTTGTTGGTTATAGTGCCGGTCACCGATTGTGCTACTAAGTCCTTCAGCTCCGATATGTGCTGTGCGACACCATTGATGGCATCCAACTGTACAACTACGAATTCTGACCACTTCTTGGTAAGAACTTCTATGGACTTCAACAAAGCCTCGTCAAGCTCCTCACTTGTGAAGCTGGGTGTGTCGTCGATATTCTTTTCCTTTGATGCCTTCGCTTTCTTTCGGGGCTGCGGTTTGTTCACTTCCTCTACTTTTGGTGTCTTGCGCTTATCCTGCCTATTAGGGTCTGGAGTAGTCTTGACCGAGTCCTGTCCTTCTTCTTCATTGGTGTCTACTTCTCCACCCTAGTTACTGTCATGCTGCTGCGACTCAGTTTGTTCCTCGCTGTCTTCTAGGGGACCTTGCTGTTGCTGGTGACTAGGGCCTGCGCCCACATTAGTAGCTATGGGGACTGGAATGTGAGGTTTTTTCCCTACATCTTTCAACCATTCAACTGGCTAGTGCTGGACTACTACCCGGATATCACCCTCAGTGACTACATATGGTAGATTGAACCATTGGTGCTGTGGATCTGCGTGAGCCTGTATGAAAGTATGATGCATGTCGGTGCTGAAGGTGGCTTCACCGTCATATTGAGAGAACAGCTTAT
This sequence comes from Pseudotsuga menziesii, assembly GCA_001517045.1. NCBI lineage: Eukaryota > Viridiplantae > Streptophyta > Pinopsida > Pinales > Pinaceae > Pseudotsuga > Pseudotsuga menziesii. Next base: position 1,095,138 of record LPNX010199011.1, on the reverse strand, counting down.
TACTGAGCCGTGGGGATTTTGTGATCTGAAACTAGATATCCATTATATAGAAAGAAAATACATAATTTTTCATCTGTTGGTGTGCTTTATCCTGTGAAACCCACAGTGATGCATACCTGGCTGCGCCAGGCATGTGTTCTGGTGCCGCAGAAAACTATGCCTCAATAGGTTCTTGCCATCCTACCAGTGCGATGAGGACGAGAAACCAAGAGTAATGGAAGGGCCTACCTTTTTCCTGTGCGTCGCGAGCGTCTTCTAGGAATTCCTGCGCAATATACTCTGCCCAGTTGTAGTTGTAACCTTCAGCGCAGTTGATAGCAATTCGGATAATCGGGGTAGGTACTTCAGTTGGTCTGCACTTCGGTAAGAATTTGCAGGCTAAAATCTCCGCTGCAAAGCGAATGTGTTGTTCCTGAATGGCGGAAGTGTGATTCCCACGTTTTCCCTTTGTCAGGACGAAGCATTCCTTCATGGCTTGTGTGAGCTTCGTATCCTCATGCTTTAATGGAAATTCGGTCACCGGATTAGGGCCTGCTATTGGTAAACCAGTGATCCTCTAGATGAGCTCGCCATTGATAGGGATTTTCTTGTCTCCTATCCATAAGTGGTCGTCATGAACTAGTGCTAGCAGCTGCTTTACCACTACGGTCACCTATGTGCCGCGACCAAAATGGGGAAAGTCGAGCATCTTCAGCAGACCATCTTGATGCAAGCCGGCAGCCCACCGTTTGACTTCTAATAATGTCGCCCCGGTCTCATTGTACTTGAAAAAATGCAAACATGCTTTTGGTGCAAACTGTGGAAACCTGCCATGATCGCTTGGATCATGGTTAGAGTGCTTAAGCCGGTCTATCTTTCCTATCATGGTCCCAACCAGCTGCACACCCGGTGGCAATGAAGGGGTGCTTATTGTGAACTGCTTGTTCCGCCGAGGTGGTTTAACTCCTAGTCGAAGAGGTGGGACATATGGTGGCCGCCGTGGTGCAATGTTATCCTCTCCTTCACTTGGGATTTCTACCGAACCAGGCGGATTCATTCCAGGATCCTCCGATGTTTTCCCGGACTGCTTATGTCGATCTTCGTTTTGCTTAGAACGAACTTTAGGTTTGAACTATTTCCTGGAAGACCGTGTTTGCATTGGTAGAGGCGGTGCAGGTAGAGTCTCCTCTCGTGCTGCAGGTGCAGATGGGGAGTGAACGATGTTCTGCAGACCTGTCTATCCAAATTATCTCAATAAGTCCTGAAGTTCTTGATCAACGGACATAGGTTCAATTGTGAAACTGTGGAATGTGACTTGCCCATGCCCGGGTGTCTTGTTATACAATCCATCGATCAAATCGGTCATAAATGTGCATTGAAGGCACCAACTCTGGCAGATATGCTGCTTCCACGGCACTAGATTTCGGCGGATCTCCTTAGGACAGGCAGTTAAGGAAAATAAAGTACCGGCGTCGCCAAATCGACAGTGTTCCAACGGTCGATTTTTGTGCTGCGGCGCAACCAGTACCACAGCTGCATCACAATAAGGATCTTCGTCATGATAATGACCTTCGGCATATGTAGGCAAGTTCTGTGACCCAATTGTGAGCTTCGTTCTTTTAGCGTCTTGTGCCAGCCAGCAAGGGCAGGACTGGGTTATTTCTTTATCACGAGACACATTAGCGTGCCGAGGCCCAACCTCCCTGTGCCGGTTTTTGGCTGCAAATGCCTGGGTATGACCAAGTCGAGGTACCCATTCTGTATGAAATATAACTTTCCATGCCCCGTAACAATGCTCCAAATGTTCCTGCACCCTATTCTGCCCATTCAATCTGTTGTGCGTCCTCCGGAGCTGATCCACAAATCTCAGGTGAAGTGATGTCTGACAAGTTTTCCAATTCAGAAAGTACTTCTTATAGGCAGTCGACCTGGTGACTCCTAATGCTGAATCCAGATTCTCCAGTTTCTGTGACTCCAGTATCTGTTTTGATAATGGCACAATGGACTCCTTTGGGTTTGTCGAATTAATAGAGGTAGGTAAGGTCTTTGGCTGCGAACTAAGCCTTCTGAGGGACTTGGTAATTCAGGAACCTCAGTGTCCTTATAGTTCATACAATCAGTTCTGCCAACTTTCTAAGTCATCCTCAGAGTCTGTCATATAGGAGCTACCAGAATCCCAACCTTTGGCAGGAGGATCCTCATAATCTTCTTCCTTCGCGATGATATTATAGATCTGGTCCAACACATCCTGATCTTCATCTTTGAATGTTTCTGTGTATCTTTTTCCTTGGGACGGGTCTAGGGGTATTATAACTCTCAAACCCTTTCCTTCGAAGGTCATCTGTCTCTTCTTAAGGTTAATGACTGCAGCATTTGCCATTGCCCACTCAATGCCTAACAGGTCTGGGTAGGGATTGCTGTCATCGATGATCTCAATAAATTCAAAGTACACCAAAGTACTGACCCCATCAATATCGATTGGAACACTAAGGAATCTCCCTAGGGGCACAATCCTTTGCTGATTGGCTAACTTCAACTGTATAGGGGACTAGGCAAGGGTAGGTTTCCCCATTTGTTCCCAGGTTTGCTTGCTTAAGACATTGACTTCTGACCCTAAATCCAGGATGACATCAGTCATATCGTACCCTCCTATCTGAGCATTCAATCTCATTTCCCTGCCAGTTCTTCGGACATGATTAACAGGTTTCTCCTTATCAACTCTTCTCTGAGGTTCACAGATAGAAAGAACTTTTTGTAACTCGTTTAGAGCATTCTAATTCCGTAAGAGTTTCATACAGCTCTGTAAAAAGGAGGATAGGGTACTTACTTTATCCGGTGAGGCATCTTGTAGCTGCGACTCCTGCTGATGTTGCTGCGCAGGTACTACTACTGTGCTAGGAGCAACATCATCATGATGGGTTTCCATGACTGTCTCGTGTTCGCTTGGGACTTTTTCTGGGACCCAATCCTCGTCAAGCTATCTCTCTGCATTCTGTAGGTGCGTCGTAGCTCCACTCTGTGTAACAACGTTAATGGCTGCAACAGGTTGGGGCTCGACGAAAATCATCTAGATATTCTGAGTAGGGCCACCGTTTCTTTCCTGAATCTTAGCTATCAGCTGCGGGCATTGCTCGATCACATGATCAACTGCGCGACAATATCGACATGTCGTAGTGGAGTTCCGACAATCTCTAGCTAAATGCCCGGCTTGGTTACAGTTGTAGCAGACGACCTGGCCTTGGCCTCTTCCTACCATACCACCACGACCTCGACCTCCAAAAGCACCTCTATTGAATGCACCACCATGGTAACCATAGCCATCATTACCCTGGCCCTCATTTTGTACCAGATAGGCATCATAAGTGCGCTCTCGCATAAGGTCATAACTGCGACATTCGTCTTCATTATGTCCTATGGACTTACAAAACTTGCAGTAGGTGTTCTTAGGGACTTGCACATACCTCTGGAGCAGATGACAATGTTCTGGGTGATGCTGGCCAGTTGTCCGACATATCTCACAATATAGAACAGTGGGATTGAATGGGTTTGGCGTTCCAGTATTCAGGTAATTACCTACAATAGGACACTGTTCCATGTTGTGACCTTCTTTCCAACAGTGTGTACACCAAACCGCTTCACGACCAGTTTTTCATGTTTTCATATTGTGGAGCTCGAGAGCCATGGCCATGAGCTATGCTTGGATTTGAGCAATACTAGAATTATCTTTAACAGGTGCGGTCTCAAGCTTCATCGTGATTTCCAGAGCCTCTTTCTGGTTAACAACCTTCTGTTGCATGAGTGGAGTTCTGATGTGTGGTAGTAGTGCGGCAATAAACCATTCCTTGTGCTGCATGGGGCCAATTATGAAACTGACTTGGTCTAGTAGAACTTTGAACCTCTGATCAAAGTCCCACACTGAATTTCCTTGCTTCTGCTGAATCTCCTTTAATTCAGTGATACACTGCGACTCTGATTTGGGCTTCTTAAACTATTTGATTATTGTTGCCTTGATATCATCTAGGGCAGGATTCTGAGTACTAGAGAATTTCATGAACCAGGTCAAAGCCTGGTCCCTAAAAGAATTAATGAGCTGCGCGGTTCTTACAACTGGGTCTGTAATGTTCTTAGCAGTCCACACCGCCTCACATAAAAACCAGAACTGTTCTGGATCCTCTGATCCAGTTCCTTTGAAAATAGGGAGCTTAATATCATCAGTCATGTGGGCCATAATAGATGTAGGGGGGGTTGGGGGGGGATGGGAAGTAGGCGGGGGGGGGAACTTACTAGAGTAGACTGGCCTGTGACAGGAGTACTGGTGCTAGGGTTACTTTCAGTCTGCGACGGATTCTCGGGGATAACAGATTGGCGCTGCGGGGTTACCGAGGGGGTTTCCAACAGAAGGGATTGCTTCGGGCTCTGAGGCTGCTAGACTGAAAGGGGTAGACTCGGTATCCTGACCTAGGGTAGAGGCCTCAAAAGTTCTCTTGTACCTTTTTCCACTTCGCAGCAAACCACTTTGCTCGTAGAAGGTGTTTTCACTTGCAAACATAGGTTAGTAATACACAATCTAACAGTCTGATTCAAGAAGCAGTATTCCCTTTTCATCTAATAGCATCTTAATATTCAGACTTAATAAATTTAAAAACTTACCCCTTGGTCCTTTGAAGAGTTGTCGCTCTGCTTCACTAAAGGAGGTACTCGTGTCAATAGCAAACTCCATCACGAATGCTTCAAGGGTTCGCATCATCCAGAAATCAATAGCACGAGAGATCCCGTTGTTTACTATTTTCAACAAGTTGATGCTAACGGGGGTCCAAGCAGGAAATTGTCCTCCATGGAATTTCGTCCTTCGTTCGTCCAACCTGGATACCCACTGGTGCAATTCTATGTGGATACTACCAAAGAAAATTTCATAAACATCACAAAAAACATACCTTTGTAAAAAGTCATTTGCGCTACGACGAGGATCTTTGTTCTCTTGCTCAGTGAATTTCAGATAAGTCTCATCCAGCCAATCACCGATTTATTTCACAGAAGGTCTCCAGAACATAGCCCTCGAGGTACGACGTAAACCCCTCTTGCACAGATACTGAGTTCAACTGGCAACGGAACCACTTTTTTGGCTATAGGGCAGACCCGAGATTTATACCTTTAGCTTCGCACCAACAAAAGACCCACAGTGTTGGGCCTTTCGGCAACAACCTGTGAACAGGTTGCAGTCTCACCCGAAATAGCTATGGGATGCCGTAGAATCAGGTTTCTGCAAGCAGAAGAGGGAGATTACTGTACCTTTATCATTTACCAATGTATAATCAATTAACACAGAGCTTAATCATTCACATATATATATATCTTCGCAGTTAAATAACACCGTGACTAGGTTAACCCTTACTGGGAATGCACAGCGAAGCTATTTCTTAAACAGTGATCTTACTTATCAGATTTATCTATACTTATCAATGCATAAAAGAACATAACAGAAATCACACAAGAACCACAACACCAGATATAACGTGGTTCACCCCCAGTGTAGGGGTTACATCCATAGAACTGTGTTTTATTCAACTTTTCTACAAAATCACAGTTCTGATCTACGCACTCAGCTGCAGATCCCTTCAGTCCTCAAAGCCACGCACACAGCAGCAGGCCTCTGCACACACAGCTACAGATTTCCTTATCACCTACAAACCCTCTGCACACACAGCTGCAGAGGTCGTCCACGCACTCAGCTGGGACTTATCCTTCACTTACAAAATAGCCTTAGTTTCACCTTAAATTTATTACATTCAAAAACCTAACTTGACTTATTTACAAGAGTGCCTATTTATATAGCGAACTATTACAAAACCATGAACTTCAACCATGGGCACCCCGAACCCTAAACCCTAGACTTAAACCATGGGTTTATTACAAAAAGAGGACTCTGACTTAACCCCGACACCCCTAAGACTATTTTGAGTCATAACTCCGCTTACAAACTTACAAAAACCACGGAGTTACCCATCTTAAGGACCGTTAGGGTGCGCGCCCCAACATATATAACCAATTAACATAATTTATATAATAAAATAATAAAAATAAAACAAAAATATATAACAAAAACAAAAAAATCCTATATAATTTATCAATAAAAAAAATCTATATAATTTATATAATAAAATAATAAAAATAAAACAAAAAAATCTATTCTACCACCCAACTCTCCACCCAATAGTTCTCCACTCACCCTTGTTAGGGCATGATGGAAGATTTTCCTAAACCCCATGGATATTTCAACCTCTAATTCCATTAATGACTACTCAGCTCGTTGGCACCAAATAGCCTATCCAAACTGTGATATCGTTGGGGAGATTGGTATGGATATTTATTGTGGTTGATGGTTTACAATTTCAGTATTACCATTGTGTTGCATCTGCAACATTTTCCCAAAAATTCAAAAACTTTCGGGACCCTCCTTTTGCTTAATATTGGTTTGATTTTTTTTTTTGATTTGGTGTAATGATTCTTCAGAAAGACTTTTCCTACTTCCAGAAATGATCCAATACTTGTTTAATTTTACCATTGCCTTTGAATTCATTTTTGAGTGTTTGAGTCGGAAGTTTATTTACTTGCGCTCTCGCCGTTGTGGAGAAGTAATAAGCAACTAGCTTTGATAATTTTCTCTAATGCATTTTGTCTCAATCGGCTGACTTTTGGATTCACGTTGGAACATTTTGTTTCTATGTTCTCAGCAGTTGCGGACGGCATACTGCGAAGTTCCCCAATAGTTGCATGGACTTTTCAATCCCGCTTTGTTGTTTCGTTGATCCTTAAGTTTTGGGCTTCCATCGTTGCGGCTGCAACAAGCGCTGTCTTTCTGGTCATTAAGTTGATTTTTCGACCGATTTAGATTTCGCCTATTGCAGAAAGTGATGTCCTTTATGATTCCGTCGTTGCGGCTCCTTATCCTCCTATCACTCTGACGTTTAGTCTTTTACACTCCGATGTGTTATTGGCTTCTCCCGGATGTCTCGGTGGTTCTCCTAGTTGTTTTACCACCCGACGTTGCGGGAGGAGATGTTCTTGTGACCTCCGATCCTTGTGTTTTCAATGTTCGATGTTTCTCCCACCGCTTATGGTTGACCATATATATATGGGGTCGAGTATGTTGATTATTCTATTGCTATTTTGGACTATTGTGCACTATTTTTTTCATGCACTGTCATTTCGCTTGACTCACGAGGAACCCCACTGTCGGTGTACCCTCATTCCCAAGTGGCTCAACAGTGGAAGCTTAGCAGTCTTCCTCCCGCCAGTCGTGCAGCAGTGCCAGGCAGGATCTTGTACGCATTATCCCATTCTGTTCGACTGAGCATTTTGATTATTGTTCCACGGTTAGGTTTTTCAAGACCGTTTTCCCTTGGTCCCCGTCGTTTACATGCATATATGTTGGGGGCATGTAGCGTAACTATTAGTGGGGGCATTTTGTGGCCCACGGGGTAGTTTTCCTTTGTGACCGTTATGATTTTCGACCCCGCACTTGATGGTTGGGGAAATTGGTGCAGACGACCGTTACACTGTCTGCACCAGTCTACCATGTTTTATGATAGGCCGTTCGGGGAAGGTTTTTCATGGCCTCCCTGTGAAATGTTGGACTAGTTGCCTCCACTTAGGTTTCCCACATCCTTCAAACCAAGGCCGTGTTTTACCTCACCGTTTCGAAGCGACCTGGTTCACGGTCAGATTCAAAACCGAGTTGGTCTAGGGGAGTATAGCACTGCACAACATTAGACAGACCCTAGATGGCACATGGATAGTGTTTTTTGTTGAGGCGCCCCCGTTGAGTAACTTGAATAGGTGCCCCTATCATTCTATGTAGCACAGTAGTCATGGCACCCATACAGAGCCCGAGGTTATTTCATTACAGCGTAGACTTTGTTTCCGACTCAAATTTTGTTGATTAAGCCATTTTCAGTGTTAGACAGGAGTATTTGCGTGAACATATTTACTTCATTTAATTAATTTCCATCATGTTAAACACAGATGAAGTAAAATGTTTTACATTGTTATCTCAATCTCTACAATTTATCCGGAAATAGCCTAACAATTACAATTTTATACGTGACAGGAAGATTCCTCCGAACTCAAAATGTCTAAGCGTCAAAAGAAGAAGGCCCCTGTGGTCAAAGAGGATCCTGACGTTGAAATCATCACCAATACCGAATATATTTATGAGGACACCAAGTGCATAACTGGCGTAGAGCCTGAGTATCAGTGGGGAGAAAACTAGAGGTTGATCACGCGCCGAGAGGTGCCTGATATAGGATTTGAGGAAGAAGGCATATACGCCAATATAGAAAGGTCTTCACTGATGAAAATTGCTATGAGACCAGAGCTCTTTCCATGCTCTAAAGTGATTGGGTGGATTCTACCAAGGGAAGATGTAACCACTATGATTCTTAAGAATGTTGAAAAACAAGGCTATGCTGCCTATAGCCCAGGATATGTAGCCCTGGCCTACCACCTTCCAGAAGCACAAATATTTTTAACTAAAGATTGGTTGAGAAACATCAAAATGGACCTCATCGATATCCTCAAGAGGATTCTCATGCCTGGAAGAAACTTTAGAACCAGGCCGATGGGAGAATATGACACCGCCAGCTTTAGGACCCCTTACAGGTTCATTGCCTTAATGCTCAATAGAATTTTTGGGATAGCTCATGGAAAAAGCTTCAAATTAGAGTGGATGCCAATTATTTTTTATTTCGTGACACAGGGGACCATTTTCAACTGGGCCAACATAGTGTCTAATAGTCTTTCATCCTGTATGACCTTAGCTTTGGGAGGAGTGTCCCAAAAGAGGTCAGAATTTTACATGAGCTCCATACTCGTGGATTGCATACTATGCAATCATCCTTTCCTTGGCCTAAGGTGCATCTGGGATAGGGAAAGGATACCTGTTTACTCCGCATACAAGCCACTATGGGCTCATAAGTACCACAGTCACTACAGGGAGGTCTGTGAACATTTTATCATGCCATTATATACTCTTATTTTCCTGAAAGAATGTAACTGCATGTCAGAAGAGGCATTGCAGGTAATTGAAGAATATGCGGATTATTACCTGACTGAGGATGGGCTCTATTTCAGAATATTTGGAGGATCTAGAGCACCTTCCCTACTATCCAAATATGCCACAGACTATATCATTCATAAAGAGGCAGTTAGGCAAGTCTTCCTAGATGGCATAGGAAGCTTTTTATTTGAACATAAGAAGGTTGCCTAACCCCCTTTTCCTTTCAGGTTGGGGAGTTATAAGTTTACCAGAGTAAAGAAATCATATGAGATCGTGGAGCAGTTGGAAAAGTTTCATTTTAGGGAAATTCCCTTCCACGGGAATGACTCCCACAACAAAGTTGTTGAACACTGCAAAGAGGCCAATGTCCATTTCGAATACACTCACCAATGGGACAGAGAGGAGTCTGTTTTCCACAATGCATTAAACATAACATCCTTGAGGAAAAGGTTTAAAAATAAGATCACCACCAAAGGTGGAAAGGGGCAGGATGAGCAAGCAAAGGCCGATGAGGAAACCAGGAAAAGAAATGAAGACGCCCAAAGGTTAGCCCAAGAAGCTGAAGGGTGGCCGAAGGGAGAAGAGGAAGAGAAAAGAAGAGCTACAAAAGAGGCAGCCAGAAAAGTAGAAGAAGATGCCAGAATTGAAGAAGAAGAAGAAAAAAGGGAGCTAGTTGAGGAGATTTAGAAACAGTAGGCAGAGAGGATGAAGCTGACCCAGACAGCGACAAAACAGTCAGCCTCTGACATAGCTGACATTCAGACTCAGGACGTGGAGAACCCCGATGTTCAAGACCCAAAAGTACCTGCTGTCACCACACCTGGATAGTCTATGGCCCCCACACTTAGATTGGTCCCATTTTAATAGAAGATAGGGGAAGAAGTCCCTAATTTTAATACTATATTCTATGACAAGGAAAGAAAAAGGATAGTGAAAAGAACTGAAAAGAAGTTTGAAACAATGGGTCTGTCCGGGAAGATGATAACTGATACAACCATTGTATATGGAACAGACCGAGATCCCATATTCACTATTATAGCAGGGGCTACATTGATCCATGCTTCGGAGGACAATGTAGACAAAATAATGACATATATGGAGCAATCTAAGAAGTCTTTTTCTCAACTAAAAGACACATTAAGAAAGGAAAGAGAAGAAAACAGTAAGTTGAAGAGAAAATTTGAAGACATGCAAAAGGATATAAGGTCTTCAAGGGAATAAATTCAAGTTCTTCAAGTAGAGAGAAGATCGATGGAGACCACCTAGGAGTGTTTGGAGAAAATACAACAAGAATATCAAGAGTTAAGGGCAGAAAAGGAACAGTTGCTAGGAAAGATAGAGGATCTAGAGCTGCAAAAGACCACCTTGGAGGTGAATGAGAGGAAATCTCAAGAACAAGAGACAAAACTTCAAGAGAATATTACCTCTCTGACAACATCTTTGGATGAAGCTAAAGAACAATAGGTTAATATCCAACCTTTCAAGGAACATGTGCTGGCACAAAAGGCCAAGATGCTTCAGTTGTAGATGACCATAGAAGAGGAAAGATGCAAGGTTTTGCAAGTAGATGGTCGATTGGAGAAGATTCTGGAGACCTCCTCATATTTTGTTGATAGATCTCAGGACGTCCTGGAAGTCCTGACAGCAAGGATGGTAAGACTAGAGAATAATGAAGAAGCTCTTGCAGAGCTTCCCTCGAAAGATCGACAGGCCCTTAAGCAGGATTATGACTTATTGGAGTTTGCTATTAACACAACCGAGGAATTCAAAAAGACTGTTAGAAATATGAAAGGAACATGTACATAATTCTTCAGAAGGCTCCTGATTACCTATAACCGATGCCAAGTAGAAGCTGAACTGAGAATAGATGCTTTTTCGGACCACAACTTGTTTGTGGAAATTTTGCAGAAAAGGTACCAAGAGGAGGAAAGAAAAATACAGCACATTAAATCTCTCGATGATGAGACCTTAATGAATGAGGTAGATCATTCCGCAGTCAGTGTGCAACTATTAGAAGATCAACTTCATTTGAGTGCAGCCAGAATTGAAGCCATCAAGAACCAAGCTACGAAATTTGAGAGAAACATTCATTTTTTGGAACCTTTTGAGTTTGAAGGCATCGCCTCAGAGGCTTTAGCTTGGAAGAAATTTCTAAATGCTCAAGCGGGACCCTCCTCGTGAATGATTGTTCACTTTTGTAATATGTAACAATTTTGTAAACACTTGATGAAAGTGGAATTTTGGGAGGCGAAGATTTGGGGAATCCCAAGGGTTATTTGTGGGCAGTCCAACAGTCTTATTCTTTTTGTATAAATATAGATGACTTAGAAGAACAAAGGGCTTTTTTCCTAGTTAGACAAGTAAAGAGATATTGTAAGAAGAAATACTTCTTTTTCCAATAAAGAATTATTGTTTTCCTGTTGGAGAAAGTTGGGTGGGACGTTCAAATGTTATGCTATGGATTGGTGGAGGATGAACTATTTTGTTTTTCCAGTTTTTGTCCATCAACTGTGAGATCATTCTAACTCTTAGGGCTTCTGTTCTTGTTCGAATGATTTCCGATTTATTTTGTGAAATTACCACCATGAGTAATGAATGCTATTCATAAGCAGTTGGTTATCTGATTGTTTAAATATCTTTAATAGTTCATGCGTTGTGGGAAGGAATATCAGCTATCTATAGTTTCTCTTTATAATGCATGTACAATATACATTACTCATTAATAAGTTACAATTTGGCTCCCCTGGGATAGGTAGATAGTTATTTTTACTTTATTACTATGTATGTGATTTAGATTCTTGTGAGTTCTGAGATGAGAGGTAAGAACCTACGCATCACTTTGTGACTACTCTTTGCATCCTTTATCACCCTGCATTGTTAATTAGGCACGTGCATATCATACCTTAAGTCAAAAAATACAAAAATATATACAGTGGACTGGGCAGCAACCGATAAACCCTTTTAGTTTTGTTACTTGACCTATGGTAGCCAGACTGCAAACCAGATGGATTCCCTACACCAAACAGTCATGAGCTAGTTGGGAACGTTGACTAGGGAGAATCCCTTACTGTTGTCACCTACAAATCTCCAGGCCTCAACAGTTTCTAGCTCTAGAAGGAGGGCCACCAGTGCATGGTTGTCCGTGGAAACCTATTTTCTCGAGATTAACCCACCAGCAAATATTTGGAATATTTTGACCTGACCCAAGTACTTAGAGTCTAGAAGAACGTGTAGAAGTAGACTTACATTTTTTGTTTCTACCTTTGAAGCAAGTAAGCCCGGTTTCACCTTACGTTGCTCCTTACTCAAACTCCTGCCATTTCACCTTTTGCTCATGGCTGGTATAAATGTGAATCAGCCCAAACCACCGCTAGCTTGGAGAGCTAGATCACCTTTGAACCTAATACCTCCATTGCATAACCTACCTCAAGATTTTGAGAAGTTGCTGCCTAAGTTTGATCCCGATGAAAATGCTGCTGTAGATGACCACTTGCAAAGTTTCTATTTAGCAGTAGAAGGGTTAAGGGCTGGGTAGTATGAAGATGTTGTCTGTATATTATTCCCGCATACCATGAAAGGAGCAACAACATCCTGGTATTTCAGTTTTCCTGCAAACTCTATTCCCGATTGGGACACCTTCGAAAGGATTTTCAGAAGTAAATACGCAGCCCAAAAGACGCATGTGTCACTAATGAAAGGCCTTGGTTTTTATAAAAAAGAAAAGAATGAGAAGGTACATCATTTCACTCAAAGGTTTTCAACATACCTAAATAAATTTTTTGAAACTGACAGACCCTTAGACAAGGTCCGAATTGAATATTATACCTCAGCCCTAAGACCTGATCTATCCATGTTTGCCAAAATGAAGGCCAGACCTACGTTGGTAGAGACTTATAAAGAAGCAGAAAGGGTAGAGGCTGAAAAGGAAAGTATAGAAGACTATCCCAAGCAACCTAAAGAAAAACCTACCGGGACAAGAGCCTTATTGTTGTCTAAACCTAAAGAGGAGCAATCACATGATTTTGAGGGAATTCTGAAAATGATTCAAAAACTCTCCAACCGAATAATAGATCTGGAGAAAGAAAGGGAAGTTTAGAAAACTTATAAACCCTACTACCAAAAAGGGGAGGATAACAACCAATTGAAAATCCCTCCACCAAATTCAGCATCAATGAATATAACAGAGGTAGGGGGGGACAATTTTTGCACTTTTCACCAACAACCTCATTCTGAAAAGAAGTGTCCTCAATGGTTAAATTTGATGACATTGGTAATGAATCAGCTGTTGGACTCTAAATTGACTAAGGACAGTGGTAAAGAAGAAAATAATAACAAGACCATAGAGAAACAAGAAGATGATACCATGTTCTTATGGGATGGTGTCTCACTTTTCGATACAGAAGGGAGCATTCTTAAACCCGAAAACATACCAACAGAAACAAAAGACATGGATCTAATAATTAAAGACAATGCAAGAATTTCAAAGATTAAGAAGCTGCAAACGAATGTCAAGAGACAGATAGATGCCAATGTTGAAGATAAAGCACCCAAAGTCACTATTGTCAACCAGGAAATAGAACAAATCGACAAGCATGCCAAACTTATGGAAGGACAGGTAGATGTTAATGAAAGAAACATTGAAGAAATTGAGGTGCTTAAAAAATATTTACCCACTAAAAACCAGCCTAGAGAAGAAGACATCAAACCAAGTTGGGAAGAAAAAGCTAAAACCCCACCTTTTCTTTTGACTCTAGAAGTGCTAAATCATAATGTGCATAATTGCTTGGTAGATTCTGGATCATCAGTAAATGTTATGACACTTGAATTTTGTGAAAAGATTAATGGGAAGCCAAAGCCCACAGCCTAGGAAGTAGTGCAACTAGATAGAACGAGTGTCAAAGTAGTGGGAGAAATTAAGAATGTTATCATACGCTTATCTGCAAATAACAAGATATGTCAATTTATTGATATTATGGTGGCTGACATACCGGATGGATATGAGCTTATTCTTAACCGAGATTGGTCTACCAAGTTAAAAGGTTATTTTGCTTCAAACTGGTCTCATTTATGGTTACGTCATAAGGGTACCCCAAATCAGATTAAAATTTTGAGAGAACCTTACATGAAACATATTGTCACTAAGCTGGGGGAAGGTGATGAATCTGCTAATTCTGTCCTGGGAAATTATCTAACAGAGCTTGAACTAATATATCATGCCATAGGAAAATCCATTTCTATGATTGACACTTGGCCTGAGCTCCTTCAATGTCCTGAGGCTGATAAGGATGACTGTAGACTAGTAGACATGGTTTCGATTTCAAATATGGTACAATTAGACCATGGATAGATTTTTGGCCTACACTACAACCTAGCCCTTTAACTCGTTAGATTGAAATTTTTTTAAGGGTGGGCACACAATTTTCTTTTTCGCTTTGTACATAAATAAATTGATGTTGTTTTCTTTTGGTTTAATGATTTGTTGCTAGTTCTTTTGGTTTTGAATAAAGAGGCAAACTTTTGGTTGCAATGGAAACATCAGGGTTCTTAATTAACTGAAATCTTGAGCAAAAGACTGTGCATTTAACCAATTGAATTTCTTCTAGTGGGAAGTGTTCCTAATTGGCCATGCATTCATTGAAGTCCTACTTAACCCCTGGTAAATAACTCAGAATTAAGAGGTCTAGAATACTATTTCGAGGCTCCATCCATTTCACATCTAAAATGTCCAAGGGAGTGATAGCGAAGGACCCACAGAAAGGAAGCAAGGTAAACAATTTATTATATATAAATGATCCCATGCCATGATTTCAGAAAATCCTAAAGGCTATCAAGAGTCAAAACTCCTTAAAGAAACAATGCATATCAAAGCAAAGTATCAAAAGCATGAATTTCAAATTGCCAAAAGTTCTTCTCCATCCATGAGATGAAAAATAAATTATTCTCTCACACAAAAGGACACTATGGATAGAGGAGCCTGAATAAAATTTAGAAAGAAAGGAAGATGGAGGACTCAAAAAGAACTAAAGTTCAAATGGCACAAAAGTGCAATTGGCATGGGAATGAGGAACAAAGGGATAGTGTTGTTTACCATATGTTACAATCCTGTGGTGTCCAAGATAGAAACTACCTAAGGACAGGGGTAAAATAAATCTCACTTATTAGGCCTCAAAAAAGTTATTCAGACTTGCAAATATTTTGAATGTTCTCACTACCCAAAGAATGAACTGCTTCTCAATGATTTAAATGCATGGGATTAGCTAGCTTAGGTATACAAGCATCTAGGAGAATTGAACTTTTGATCTAGACAGTATTTTACTGGGAAGAAGTTAAGTCATAAATATGGGGTTCACCAGGTAGCCGCCAATTGTTGCATCTGCAACATTTTCCCAAAAATTCAAAAAATTTCGGGACCCTCCTTTTGCTTATATTGGTTTGATTCTTTTTTTTTTTGGTTTAATGATTCTTCAGAAAGACTTTTCCTAATTCCAGAAATGATCCACTACTTGTTTAAGTTTACCATCTCCTTTGAATGCATTTTTGAGTGTTTGAGTCGAAAGTTTATTTACTTGCACTCCCGCCATTGCGGAGAAGTAATAAGCAACAAGCTTCGATAATTTTCTCTGATGCATTTTGTCTCAATCAACTGACTTTTGGATTCACGTCAGAACATTTTGTTTCTACATTCTCCGCAGTTGCAGACGACAGACTATGAAGTTCCTTGATAGTTGTATTGACTTTTCAACCCCGCTTTGTTGTTTCATTGATCCTTAAGTTTTGGGCTTCCGCCGTTGCGGCTGCAAGAAGCGATGTGTTTCTATTCATTAAGTTGATTTTTCCTTTGATTTAGATTTTGCCTATTGCAGAATGTGATGTCCTTTATGATTCCGTCGTTGTGACTCCTTATCCTCCTATCACTCTGACGTTTAGTCTTGTGAGCTCTGATGCATTATTTGCTTCTCCCGGATGTCTCGGCGGTTCTCCTAGTTGTTTTACCACCCGATGTTGTTGGAGGAGATGTTATTGTGACCTTCGATCCTTGTGTTTTCATCATCCGATGTTTCTCCCGCCGCTTATGGTTGACCATATATATATGGGGTCGAGTATTTTGATTATTCTATTGTTATTTTGGACTATCGTGCACTATCGTTTCGCTCGAGCTCACCAGGACCCCTGCTGTCAGTGTACCCTCATTCTGAGGTTGCTCAAGCGTGGAAGCTTAACAGTCTTCCTCCTACCAGTCACGCAACAGTGCCAAGTAGGCTCTTGTACGCATTATCCCATTCTGTTCAACTGAGCATTTTGATTATTGTTCCACGGTTAGGTTTTTGACGACCGTTTTCCCTTGTTCCCCGTCGTTTACATGTATATATACTGGATGCGTGTAGCGCAACTATCAGTGGGGGATTTTTGTGGCCCACGGGGTAGTTTTCCTTCGCGGCCATTATGATTTTCGACCCTGCACTTGGTGGTTGGGGAAATTGGTGTAGACAGCCGTTACACTGTCTGCACCAGCCTACCCCATTTTATGATAGGCCATTTAGGGAAGGTTTTTCATGGCCTCCCTATGAAATGTTGGACTGGTTTCCTCCACTCATGTTTCCCACATCCTTCAAACCAAGGCCGTGTTTTACCTCACTGTTTCGAAGCGACCCGGTTCACGGTCGGATTCGAACCCTAGCCGGTCTAGGGGAGTATAGCACCACACAGCATTAGGAGGACCGTAGATGGCACATGGATAGTGTTTTTTGTTGAGGCAGCCCCGTTGATTAACTTGAATAGGTTCCCCTGTCGTTCTACATAGCGCAGTAGTCATGGCACCCATAGAGAGCCCGAGGTTATTTCATTACAGCGTAGAATTTGTTTCCCACTCAAATTTTGTTGATTAAGCCATTTTCAGTGTTAGACAGGAGTATTTGCATGAACTTATTTGCTTCATTTAATTAATTTCCGTCATGTTAAACATATATGAGGTAAAAAATTTTACATTGTTATCTAAATCTCTGCAATTTATCTAGAAATAGCCTAACAATTACAATTTTATACGTGACAGGAAGATTCCTCCGAACTCAAAATGTCTAAGTGTCAAAAGAAGAAGGCCCATGTGGTCAAAGAGGATCCTGACATTGAAATCATCACCAAGACCAAATATATTTATGAGGACACCAAGTGCATAACTGGCGTAGAGCCTGAGTATCAATGGGGAGACATCTATAGGTTGATCACGTGCTAAGAGGTGCCTAATATAGGCTTTGAGGAAGAAGGCATATACACCAATATAGAAAGGTCTCCACTGATGAAGATTGCTACAAGACCAGAGCTCTTTCCATGCTCTGAAGTGATTGGGTGGATTCTGCCCAGGGCAGATGTAACCACTATGATTCTTGAGAATGTTGACAAACAAGGCTATGCTACCTATAGCCCAGGATATGTAGCCCTGGCCTACCACCTGCCATAAGAACAAATATTTTTAACTGAAGATTGGCTGAGAAACATCAGAATGGACCTTGTCGAGACCCTCAAGAGGATGCTCATGCCTGGAAGAAAATTTAGAACCAGGCCGACAGGAGAATATGACACCACCAGCTTAAGGACCCCTTACAGGTTCATTGCCTTAATTATCAATAGAATTTTTGGGAGAGCTCATGGAAAAAGATTCATATTGGAGTGGATGCCGATTTTTTTTTGTGTCGCGACATAGGGGACCATATTCAACTAGGCCAACATAGTTTCAAATAGTCTTTCAGCCTGTATGGCCTCAACTTTGGGAGGAGTGTCCCAAAAGAGGTCATAATTTTACATGAGCTCCATACTCGTGAATTGCATACTATGCAATCAACCTTTCCCCGGCCTAAGGTGCATCTGGGACAGGGAAATGATGCCTGTTTACTCCACATACAAGCCATTGTGTTCTCACAAGTACCACAGTCACTACAGGGAGGTCTGTCAACATTTTATCATGCCATTATATACTCTTATTTTCCTAAAAGAATGTGACTGCATGTCAGAAGAGGAATTGTAGGTAATTGAAGAATATGCGGATTATTACCTGACTAAGGATGGGCTCTATTTCAGAATGTTTGGAGGCTCTAGAGCACCCTCCCTACTACCCAAATATGCCACAAACTATATCATTCATAAAGAGGCAGTTAGGCAAGTCTTCCTAGATGGCATAGGAAGATTTTTATTTGAACATAAGAAGGTTGAAAGAATGTGACCACATGTCAGAAGAGGCATTGTAGGTAATTGAAGAATATGTGGATTATTACCTAACTAAGGATGGGCTCTATTCCAGAATGTTTGGAGGCTCTAGAGCACCCTCCCTACTGCCCAAATATGCCACAAACTATATCATTCATAAAGAGGAAGTTAGGCAAGTCTTCCTAGATGGCATATGAAGCTTTTTATTTGAACATAAGAAGGTTGTCTATCCCCCTTTGCCTTTCAGGTTGGGGATTTATAAGTTTACCAGATTAAAGAAAGCAGATGAGTTCATTGAGGAGTTGGAAAAGTTTCATTTTGGGGAAATTCCCTTCCACACGAATGACTCCCACAATAAAGTTGTTGAACACTGCAAAGAGGCCAATGTCCATTTCGAATACACTCACCACTGGGATAGAGAGGAGTCTATTTTCCACAATGCATTAAACATAAATGCCTTGAGAAAAAGGTTTAAAAAGAAGATCACCACCAAAGGTGGAAAGGGGCAGGATGAGCAAGCAAAGGCTGATGAGGAAACTAGGAAAAGAAACGAAGAAACCCAAAGGTTAGCCCAAGAAGCTGAAGAGTGGATGAAGGGAGAAGAAGAAGAGAAAAGAAGAGCTACACAATAGGTAGCCAGAAAAGCAGAAGAAGATTCCAGAATTGAAGAAGAAGAAAGAAAAATAAAGCTAGATGAGGAGCTTCAGAAATAGGAGGCAGAGAGGATGAAGCTGACCCATATAGCTACAGAACAGTCAGCCTCTGACATAGCTGACATTCAGACCCAAGACATGGAGAACCCTGATGTTCAGGACCTAGAAGTACCTGCTGTCAGCACACCTGGACCATCTATGGCCCCGACACTTAGACTGGTCCCCTTTGAAAAAAAGATAGGGGAAGAAGTCCCTGGTTTTAATACTATCTTCTATGACAAGGAAAGAAAAAGGACAGTGAAAAGAACTGAAAAGAAGGTTGAAACAGGGGGTTTGTTTGGGAATATGATAACTTATATGACCATTGTATATAGAACAGACCGAGATCCTAGATTCACTATTAGAGCAGGGGTTGCATTGATCCACACTTCGGAGGACAATGTAAGCAAAATAATGACAGATCTGGAGCAATCTAAGAAGTCTTCTTCTCAACTGAAAGACACATTAAGAAAGGAAAGAGAAGAAAACAGTAAGTTGAAGAGAAAATTTGAAGACATGTAAAAGGATATAAGGTCTTCAAGGGAATAACTTCAAGTTCTCCAAGCAGAGAGAAGATCAATGGAGACTGCCCAGGAGTGTCTGGAGAAAATACAACAAGAATATCAAGAGTTAAGGGTGGAGAAGAAATAACTGCTAGGAAAGATAGAGGATCTAGAGCTGCAAAAGACCACCTTGGAGGTGAATGAGAGGCAATCTCAAGAACAAGAGACAAAACTTCAAGAGCAGATTACCTCTCTGACAACAGATTTCGAGGAAGCTAAAGAACAATAGGTTAATATCCAACCTTTCAAGGAACATGTGCTAGCACAAAAGGCCAAGATGCTTTAGCTGCATACGGCCATATAAGAGGAAAGATGCAAGGTTTTGCAAGTAGATGGTCGATTGGAGGAGATTCTGGAGACCTCCTCATATTTTGTTGATAGATCTCAGGACATCCTAGAAGTCCTGACAGCAAGGATGGAAATACTAGAGAATAATGAAAAATCTCCTGCAGAGCTGCCATCAAAAGATCAACAGGCCCTTAAGCAGGATTATGACTTATTGGAGTCTGCTATTAACACAACCGAGGAATTCAAAAAGGATGTTAGAAAGATGAAAGGAGCATGTACAGAATTCTTCAGAAGGCTCCTTATTACCTATAACCGATGCCAAGTAGAAGTTGAATAGAGAATAGATGCTTTTTCGAACCACAACTTGTTTGTGGAAATTTTGCAGAAAAGGTACCAAGAGGAGGAAAGAAAAATACAACACATTAAAGCTCTCGACGACCAGACCTTAAGGAAGGAGGTAGATCATTCCGCAGTCAGTGTGCAGCTATTAGAAGATAAGCTTCGTTTGAGTGTATCCAGAATTGAAGCCATCAAGATCCAGGCTGCGAAATTCAAGATAAACATTCATTTTTTGCAACCTTCTAAGTTTGAAGGCATCGCCTTAGAGGCTTTAGCTTGGAAGAAATTTCTAAATGCTCAAGTGGGGCCCTCCTCGTGAATGATTGTTCACTTTTGTAATATGTAACAATTTTGTAAACACTTGATGAAAGTGGAATTTTGGGAGGCAAAGAGTTGGGGAAGCCCAAGGGTTATTTGTGGGCAGCCCAACAGTCTTATTATTTTTGTATAAATATAGAGGACTTAGAAGAACAAGGGATTATTTCCCAGTTAGACAAGTAAAGAGATATTGTAAGAAGAACTACTTTTTTTTGCAATAAAGAATTATTTTTTTCCTGTTGGAGAAAGTTTGTTGGGATGTTAAAATGTTATGCTATGGATTTGTGGAAGATGAACTATTTCATTTTTCCAGTTTTTGTCCATCAACTGTGAGATCGTTCTAACTCTTAGGGCTTCTGTTCTTGTTCGAATGATTTCTGGTTTATTTTGTGAAATTATCACCATGTGTAATGAATGCTGTTCATAAGCAGTTGGTTATCCGATTGTTTAAATATCTTTAATAGTTCATGCGTTGTGGGAAGGAACATGATCTATCTGTAGTTTCTCTTTATAATGGATGTACAATATACATTACTCATTAATAAGTTACAATTTGGCTCCCCGGGGATAGGTAGATAGTTAGTTTTACTTTATTACTGTGTATGTGATTTAGATGCTTGTGAGTTCTAAGACGAGAGGTAAGAACCTGCGCATCACTTTGTGACTACTTTTTGCATCCTTTATCACCTTGCATTGTTAATTAGGCACATGCATATCATACCTTAAGTAAAAAAATACAAAATATATACGGTGGACCGGGCCGCAACCGGTAAACCCTTTTAGTTTTGTTACTTGACCTACGGTAGCCAGATTGCAAACCAAATGGATTCCCTACACCAAACAATCACGGGCTAGTTGGGAACATTGACTGGGGAGAATCCCTTGTTGTTGCCGCATGCGAATCTCCAAGCCTCAACACATTATTGCGAAGATAAAACAACATTGGAGAGAACTTAGAGGCTCGTGAAGAGACGAGCTATGAATTTTGCAGCTCTAGAGTCAACATCTCCTTCTTTCCTTACAAAATCCCTGGTAAGTTTCTTGGTTCAGTGTGAATTGATCAATTTTACCTGATTATAATACTGAAAGTTTCTTGGTTTAGTGCGAATTGGTAATTTTTTCCTGAAGAGTAGGTAGCTAGGTTAAAATTGATCATAAGTTTCTTTTTACTGGGAAATTTTATAATTTGTCCCGAGCATTGACATTGAACCTTGGAATCGAATCAACTACCGACATCACCTCATCTTGTTGGCTCGCTCATCTATGCGACACGTTACTAGCACACGGGTCTCAAGATGTGTCGATCCAATCGACCACCTGCAAATTGATCTGGACCTGGAACTGGAACCCACGGCTTTGCTTTCTTAGCCATGTCCCACCTAATACCCACCCCATTGAACCCCTCCATAGTTGTCCCAAGTCCAAGTAGAATGACATCTATCTAATGGACATCCATGTTGAAAACACAATTTTTGTGAGGACGCTCTGGTACAATACATAGTTACCACAAATATTGATTCCATGAGAGGGGTGCACTCGCTATTTATTGTCCAAATCATGTGGTACTAGTTTGTAATTCATCCCTACTATTCAAGTTGATTATGTGGTACTAGCTTATAGCTGAGGGGTATGCAATTTGGGAGGCATTTTAGACCATTTGAAGTTTGAGTAGCTTGCTTTAATGTTGTCTTCCCATATGTCTGGTCCCGGGGGTCCTCAAAAACTAAATAGCTTCTTCCACTTGAAATGTTAAAGGAAACTGAATAGGTTATGTGAGGAACACCATTAGTAGAATATCTTCTTCTGCTCCAAGAAATTCGACTGTGAGGCCATAAACATATACAGTTGGAAGTTGTGGCAAGTGATGATACTATAATGCCAAGATTAGTTCCACACCGAATGATACCTAAAACATTTCAGTGCTGTCAGTCAACCCAAATGAATAATCTTCTTACAATGATCTCATCAAAGTAGACATCCCTTGTAGATATTTTTCTCAATTAAAACTGACTGCAATCCAAAAAAGTTATGAAACCTGACACAAAAATGTCCTTTCCTTCAAGGACATATTCCATCAACATGATTCTTACTTTACAAACTTATTTCTTCCCTGTTGCTCTTTTGGAATATACGTGTTCTTTAGGGTAAATTATGGTTCTCAGAAGACCCTGTATTATAATCATCCTGAGTTATGTATGTTTCTTCAACCATGCTTTGAAATGTCCATTTAAAATCTTTGTTGTTCAATTCAAATTCATGCTCGTGGTAAACTGAGCTAGAGGAAGAAATTGATTTGGCCCAAATAGCATAAATTTTCAATAAAACCAAGAATGTAATGCCACCCAAAAGGATTAAACTCAATACAATTGCAATAGAGATGACAGCTACTGCTTTTTTTTTTTAGTTGATTCCTTCTTGATCTTGAATATTCCAATGAAAACTATGAGCAGGGAGCCAACAGATTTCCGGAGAGTCTAGGATTTCCTACAAAATAGATCCAATTCCATTTGGAAGCACTCAATGGAAACTGTCCTTGGAGAAAATTATTGGATAAGTTCAACTCAGCCAAGCTTCTAAGATCCCTAATCTCATCAGGAACTTGATTGTTAAGTTGATTATTGGAGAGATTGAGAACTTCAAGCATCATTAAATCCCCAAGTGAAAAATGAATACTTCCAGACAAAAAATTACCACTCAAGTCTAGCATGACTTGTAGATTACCAATATTTCCAATCTCCACTGGAATTGATCCTGTCAAAGAATTGTATAAGAGCCTCAAGCCATAAAAAATTTCACAGTTTTTTATAAAAGAAGGGATTAGTCTAGAAAATTTATTATTTTGCAAATAGAGAACATTAAAGTAAACAAGGTTCCCCACCTACCTTGGTAAACTACCCCAAAGCTTATTATTGTTAAGAGCAAGAGTGAGTAAACTGGTACAATTCCCAAGTCGGGATGTAATTGTCCATTAAATTCATTGAAGGAGATTTTTAGCTCTCCAAGCCTGCATAAATCACCAAACCATCTAGGGATAGGTCCAGAGAAATGATTATTATTCATATCCAGATGACTCGGATGCGCGCACTTAGAAAGCTCTATAGGTAACCCACCAGTGAGCTTATTCCAAGATAAGTCCAACAGATTGAGCTACAACATCTGGCCAATCTCTTTAGGAATGTTGTTGCTCAAGCCGTTCCTACCTAGTAGTTGATGGCTTAAACCTATGGAATCAACTGGAATCAACCAATTGGGATGGGATTTCCCATGAAAAAACTATTATTTGTCAAGTCCAATGTTTTGAAAAAACTTTAACCACAAAGAGGAATTATGGTTCCATTCAATTTGTTGTTCTAGAAATTGACAATAGTCAGGTTTTTCAAATGAATCAGGTCTCTAGGAAAAATCCCTTCAAGGGAATTATTATACAAAACAAGCATCTGCAAACCTTCAATAATTCCAAAAGATTGTGGTATTGTTCGAGAGCTTATTGCAAGAAGTTTATTGTTTTTTATTTCTTGTCCAATACTTCACTTAACTCTTTGTGTTAAAAAAAATATAAATATAAATTTGTTTTCTTGAGTGGATTGCTTCCCCGATAGATTCAACTCTTTACACATTGTTTGTGTTTATTTGGATAAATGTCCTAATTTTCTTTTCCCATGAAGGTTAAGGTATATATACATTATAGATGCTCCGATGGCTAGGAAGTGAAAGATGTACAAGAAATCCGCTAGCAATTGTCTTAATTTAGCAGTGGATAGATTGTTTAGGTTGTTTTCCAATGGAATGGCCTGAACCAATATAGAGTGTCTAGTGTCTTGTAGAGAGCAGCATCAATTGCGTACCTTCAAGATACATGATACCTGATGACAAGAAACCCTTAGAACAGAAGCTCGGGGAAGAGGAGATACCCATCATAGATATCTTCGGTCTCTATGATGAATGACAGAGAAAGATTGTGGAGGAAATATCAGATGCATGTAGAGACTGGGGATGCTTCCAACTGATAAATCATGGAGTTTCTCTAGAGATTCTCATGGCCAGATGTGAGGTATCAAGAGAGTTCTTTGATCTTCCATTAGAGGAGAAGCAGAAGCACACAAATGATCCTCTAACTTATGTTGGATATGGAAGTCGAAATGGTGTGCAAAAAGGCACAATTCTTGACTGGGGGGATTAATTTTTCCACCACTTTTTTCCTCTTTCCATATGAGAGGAGAACAAATGGCCATCCAAACCAAAGGAATATAGGTGATGAAATAATAGTCAGTCCGCCCCATTTTATTCAATGACGCAATTTCATGCTTTTATTCGGACTAATTAGTTTCATTAGCACACATACATAGTTTGTGGTTGGATCTGGTTGATGGAGATTGAAAGATAGTTATAAAATGGAGCAGAAGCAGAAAATACACAAGAAAAATTTCATTACAAGCCTTCTGAAAAACCTCTTGTATTGATGCCTGATCTTGAATACAATAGGGCAATTTTTCAAATTCAACTTTGGGACTGTAGATGTTGACATGCACCCTACACAAAATCCATTATCCATCTTATTCCAAGAGGATGAGCTCTCACCATTCTTGATTTGCAGATATCTAGGATGCAGCCAAATCCTCACATTCGCTCACCTAAAAAAGATTCATTGCTTCTCTGCACAGGTTGGTCTTCATATGACTTCTATAATAGGGACAACATGTCTACATAATTCCTTCATTCGTATCCCTATACAACAGGCTTTGCGGGATCTGATTTTTCCAAATGTTGCTCAAAATATGTCTTCAAAGTATGCACAA
The DNA here is from genome assembly GCA_001517045.1 of Pseudotsuga menziesii. Taxonomy (NCBI): domain Eukaryota; kingdom Viridiplantae; phylum Streptophyta; class Pinopsida; order Pinales; family Pinaceae; genus Pseudotsuga; species Pseudotsuga menziesii. The sequence continues at coordinate 1,069,910 of LPNX010199011.1, read as the reverse complement.
TAAAATGTCAAAATAGTCCCTAATGTGCTTCCTTAGCTGCTGAGGTAGGCCAGCAAGCTCACACAAATTTGCATTGCAGGGAATAATGCCTCCAAATGCATGTGCATGCATTTTGAGGCATAATATGACCTATGCCTACTTATCTTATTGTTACATCTAGAGCTTGAATAATCTTAGTCTTTTTTCCATTTTTACCTTAGGGACATTGTGTCACATACATAGAGTGAAAATTAACATTATCTCCTCAGGAATCTCTGATTTTCCATGGACTGTATTTTAATGGTTTTGCACTAAAACAGTTTACTGCTAACTTTCTACTCTAACATGATGAATTGTTATTTGTTGAGTTCACTATAGGTGAATAATTATGATTTTTCGCAATTCTATGGGCTACATTATTAGGAACTTACATCCTGCAAAGTGGTAAATGATGCATGGAACTTTATGTAGAGCAGGTCCATATGCTCTGCCTGATGTAGGTGGTGAACATAATGGAAAACCATCAAATGGCTAGAGAGGGTTGTGCAACATTACATCATACAGGCCTTACTTCAATGTGGGCACATATGTTGTGGTCAAAAGAATTATTGGTTCATTGTATCCACACAAAGCAAACTTTATTGAAAAGATTGCCCAGAATCCTGATATATAAGTTTAACCAATGCTTCTATAAGATTCTGCAGTGAATGTAGATTATTTTTTGAATGATTAAAGTGTTTGCAAACCAGTTCAATTAAAATGGATTTTTATATAGTTTTTTTTCTCTTATTTAAATGGTAATGCTGGTTTTTTACCCATAATTGTGTATGATTTTTGGGTATTGTCATCTTAGCATAAGGAGCCATGTATTTCAAAATTCCAGGTTTAAGGAGTTTTTTTCACCAAATTATAGGTTAGCAAAGATCATTATTTTGTATGTTTTTAATGTCAATAGCTGCAGCTTCTTTTCTGCATCTTTTATATGAATTCCTTAGAAACTGGTATGGAAGTTGGCCTCCTGATTCTATTAAAATGTTTTAAAGATATGTACACAACATGAATCTTGAAGAGGAATAGATGGTAAAAAACCATCCAAGCGTAGGATAAAATACTAGACTATACTTATTTAAAGGTCATACACACTGATGTGATCCAAAGATGCAAGCGAAAATTTATATGCTATAAATTTCTTTAGACAAGCATTCCTATTTCCCATATGATTCCAAGAGTAGTTTTGTGACATATTTCCCTGGATTGACAAGAATGAGATGCGAGTTTCACAACAATGTAGAAAAATGTATGCAATGTAGTCTTCTAAGTTCTATTATGTTAAGACCTATTTCAGTATTAAAACACAAGCGCAAAGAAGAGAGCGATAATTATAGTGTTGGCATGTATGCATGCCTACAAACCAACTAGGGTATGAGATGACTAAATCCAACATTGCCTGCACATTGTTGCACCTATAGGAAAATTGTATTTCTGGCCAAACTTCTCACCATGCTTCTCCTCCAATGGTTGGCACTGTATGGTCAACACTAATGCTTATATACTGAAAGATAAGTTATATGTGACACCTCTCCTTTACCATATAGTTACCAGATGATGCCTATATGGATTCTAGTGTCTGGGATCCTCTCAGACATAAGATCGGCTCATTTCATAACCTAGCAAGATTTCTATTACCTTGACATGTAGTAAATACTTGTAAGACATCACACACACACATTAAAATCCTGAGAAAATGTCTCACCAATCAGAGTAGAAAATATACACACATATAACTAGAGATAACTATTTCCACAAATTATTTTGTGCTGTAACCTTTCTGGAGTTCACCATGATCATGCTGTGTTCAAAATGCTCTCCAACTTAATACATAACCCTATGCTATAATTTCCTATGGCTTACTATGATGAAATACCATGTAACAACCAGTACAATATAATTATGGGCACAACTGAATAGTTGTGTACCATTTTTAAATAACCATATACCACGAGTAAGCATGTTCCAATGTTCCATTTGTAATTGAAAACTATAAGGATATGTTAACCATGCATTTAAAACCTTAGTTTCAAAAATGTTCTCTTTTAAAATAAAAAATTCAGAAGATAAATAGAGTGAATGCATTGCAAAGAACCTTATTTCTATAATGAAAATAAGAATTCTAAAAACAAGGATTCGGAAAATAAGAACAAACCAAGAACAAACAACAGCTAGCTAATGCCTAACAATCTTGCAAAGAAATTTTGTCTCTTTGGGGACTGCATATCTTGAAGGGGTGAAAGCTTGTTACAGATATGTGCTAGAGGATTTCTATAAAGATAGAATTATCCTGATGTATCCTTGTAGTAAATGATAACCTAAATTCATGAAAGATAAAATTTGATGCAAAAAATTGGTTAACTTAAATATATAAGTGTGATGTTGATGAATCTATAATGGGCTTATGAGGTGCAAGACCACATTAAAACTCAACACATGCTATGCTATAATAGATCAATATGGAAACCTCAACAAGGGACAAATACAACCAGGGTTCAAGTAGGTCTCATTTTCTCACATCATCAAGTGACTTACTCATTTATGACACACTTCTTTAGTTCTATGGAAACTTGGAAATTGCTATTATTTTGAAGTTTCAAATTTCCAAGTTCCAGAGGAATTGCACCAATGAGAAAAGTGCTACATTCAGAGAATTGCACCAGTGAGAAAAGTGAAACATTCACTTTTCTTTGAATTATCTTTGTTGGTGAATTGCTTGGAAGTTTCTCTAAATTATCTTTGCTAGTTGACAAATTTGGCACAATGCCACCTTTGTAATTCTTGCCTCTGGCATGCAGTTCACCATATTCCTTGTCACCAACCTGGCATGCAGTTACCTCCTTTACTTGATTCATAATAGCATTTAGACCTAGGTTTCCGATGTTGCACTGTTGATTTTCCCAATCTCTCATGACTCATGAGTTTTGAGTCACTAAAGACTTGGAAGTGCTCCAAACCTCTCTCCTCTACAGCTTTTAACAAAACTCAAAACGCATAAAGTTCTACCATATTTTCTTGCCCAGCAGTGCACTTTAAATGAAAATAATGTTTTGAATCTAAGCAAAAGGATAGCCCCAACATCACATATACCTGGGATCCTTTGACTTGTTCCATTTAAAAATCCCCAAGGTTTTTCATGATCTATACCTGGCATCAATAAGATTCTGTCAAGTTGCTTTTTTGGGATGATCTTGTCGGTATCCATTTCCAATTTGATCCCATGGGCTATCTAGACAGGGGTAAAGGTCAAATACTAGAATACCATCTGGCCCCTGGTTCACCAAATTCTATATATGAACAGAGAAGGAAGTAACTAGAAGTCAGTAACTACCTTTATCTATTATCTAGTCTAGGAGACAGTGAACTAGAGACATCTTGTTCCATTTGTTTAAACCCACTAGATCTTGGGTAACCTCCTTCCAAACAATAAAAAAAATGTGTAGTTCGCAAACAATGGTCTACAGACTTAGCACTAGTCTTACAAAGAATGCACCTATCAAGCCCTTCCTATTTTCTCTGCAGGCCATTATCCCATGTTAGAGTTTTTTTTTGCTAAAGCAAGTCGTAAAATAGTTTTAGTTTTAAAAAGGCATGCCAATTTCTATAGCTCTCCACAACCAAACTCTTTCTTCCACCAAATCTTCTTCAATTCTGGATGCATAACCTAACTTGACGGTGTAATCCCCTATACCACATTTCTTTGTCGATTTGATTTGATCTTCATCTTCGGATAATGTGATACCACTATGATTCAAAAGATTTACAAAGGAAGTTCACTCTTCTGCCAAATTCCCTTGAAGATTTAAGGTTTCCGCAGACAACCAATGCTGTGACCAAGCATTTCTGCAGACAACCAATGCTATGAGGCCACATACCTAGATAAGATTATGTTCTATGCATAGTTTGGGCACTATTTCTCACTTCTTCCTGCATTTGGATAATCTCCATCTTATTTCATATATTCAAAGGGAGCCATTTTTTATGGATAAGAGTTTATCCCTAGAAAATGTAAGCTTTGATTAAGTTAATAATAAACTGATTTGAAGGAGAAATTCCCTATGTGTGTAATTGTTCATAGCATGTTTGATGGTTGATATGTTCTATGATCACCAAGATATTGAAGAGTTTTGACTCTATAAGCCCAAGAATAAGGCACTAATCTACTTGAATTCACCAACGTAGATCTATTGCATATCATAAACCTGTGTATTGATAAGTGTGATATTGTTTTAAGGTTTTGAGGTCATACCTAATAATCTAATCAAGGAATCTCCCTTGTTCCATAAGAGAGATGGACTAACATGAGAGCAGTGTCCACTGAGGTGACAATAGGTGGAATTTCAAGTTTCCCTATCTTTAAATCTTTACTGTTAGACTTGAATATTTGCAAGTGCAGGTCTAGAAGGTGGCATATCTGATTCTATCCTATTGGATATGAGGAAGAGAAACAGATCAAATGGCATTATTTCAGACAAACACAAAGACAGAATTTCCAAGACTATATATCTGAATTCCTATGACAAGCCATTCTTTTGAAAATTATTATATTTCATAAGAAAATGAGGGGGTCCTGATGGAGTATCTTATAGGCCTTCATTTCCATACTCGAAGAGAACTTAGTTTATTTTAAATCAATGATGCCAGCAAAAAGGCCTTATTCATTGAGTTTAGGGAACATAAGCTAAAATAACATCTAGAAATGGGAACCCTGAGAAACAAACCCCACAACGAAAAGATGGAAGAAAGAATACTGCCAACAATATGTAGTCAAAGGGCAGCAGTAGGCCTCATTGCAATTCTTGCAACAAAGATTAGTGGGAAGAATAATTTTGGAAGCTTCAGTAGGAGTTAAATCAAAGAAACAAAGATCCTTGCTGAGCCAAAGGGAAGGACAACATATTGAAGGAGGAGATGAAGTAGATGAGAGGTTAACCCTCATGGTTTACTCTCAACCTCCAGCAAAGACACAACAGCTAAGCAAGGAGAAGGAAAGCATGGAAGAAAAATATAAGCGTTTCCATGTAAGAATTCAGATCAGGAAATTTGTGGTGAATTCCATTGTTAACTTGGGAATCCAAAATAACATCATTTCTGAGGCATTGGTCCAGAATTTGGGGATGCAAATTGATAAACACCCTGAACCCTACCAGCTAGGGCTTCAAATTGATAAACGCCCTGAACCTAACCCATTGGTATGGCTTGAAAAGGATTTTTGAATGCAAATTCAAGTTTTCCATTTTAGCCAATTACATTCACAAGTTTGAATGTGATGTGGTGCCCCTCAATATTTCTAAAGTAGTTTTTGTTAGTCCCTAATTGTGGTACGGAGATGTCAATTTTCTTCAAAGAGAACATGAGTGCAGGATGCTTAGGGATAGAAACATTAAAACAATACCTGATCAATGCTTATAAAGGAAAGCATAAGGTAGAAAATTAGGTGAATAGGTTAGTCAATACAAGTAATCAACTTGGAGTGAAAGTAGTGGAGCCACAAGGTGATCATGCTCTAAACGCAAAGTGTTAAAACAATAGTTTACCTCTAAATAGAGAGGTAGAATGTGGAATAGAAGTGTTTTCTAGCTCAATAGGGTTTTTCCATTTTTGTAAGAACAAAACCCCCAAAATATGGAGGTTTGATCCATAGTGTATTGGAAAAAGAGGGGAAGAACACCATATGGCAAGAACCACCTTCCCAAGAAACCTGCAGTTGGAGAACAGTTTTGGGGATGAAGGAGGAAGAGGAAGGGTTCATAGCAAGAGATGTATAAAGCCAAAATAGAGTAGAAGAGATAGGAATATTGAAAGGTTCACAACTGGCTGCTGTAGCCAACCCATGTTGACAAAAACAGAGATAAGGAGAGATGGACATCCCAGTATTTCTGAAGGAGATTCACATCAGTCTATACGCAGCGACAACATCTAGATTCACAATAAACCTGACATAAGCAACTCTGTAACCATTAATATTCTCTAATAAAACTGATTTTCATTGGTGGTGGAGTTTCTCCACTTAAATGCTTGTGCATTGTCTGCGGTCCTACTCTATCTCTTTGCACTGTAATTTTTATCTCATACATTGGGTATTACAGTATTGCTGCTAGAAATTCAGTATTGCTATTATTGTTCTGTTTGGTGTTTTTTTTCCCCGTCAGGTTTGCTCAATACGATAGTAGGCATCCAAAAAATCAGGGAAACATTGGAGATTCAATCTTTGATATCTCAGAAATTTCAGACACTACTTTGTTTTAAATTTTCAAACTATGGAAATTTCAGATAATTTGTCAAGGAATTAACGTACAACAATAGGTTGGTGAGGATTCCCCTAAATATTCTTCATGAGTGCACAAATTTAATCAAAATTGTTCAGAAATTTATAATTTATCATAAATTGTAACAGGATAAGTAAAGCTCACAAGTAAACATGATGACATAGATCAGGTGACCTTAGCAGTTTCCATTATTAGGTGATCCCAATATCATGTAATGCTTATGATATAATAACAAAGTTATTAGATATCAAAAAATACGTTTGTAACTACTCTCTATGGATACACAAAACATTGAAGAAAAAACAACAGGCCTAAGAGAGTCCTAAAATTGCTTAATTTGGAATATGGTAAAGTTGTAGTGAAAAAGTTCCAAATCTGCATCTTTAATTGAGAGAAGCAGGGTGAAGGTGGGGGATTGAGGTGATCCATCAACTTTTCATATGGGCATGTCTATGAATAGTACACTAAATGTAGATGGTATATTGAAGATGGATCTGAGCACATGCCCATCTAAACCCTGGTCTCATATACAACTTGAAGTTGCCAAGCTGTATTGTGCCTGGATGGTGTATTGGGTTGAATGAATATAAACACAACTACAAAGAAATATAAGTGCAGGTTTGATATAAACCCAAGGTTGAAGAGATATATTGAATCTAGACTGAATAATAGACCCTAGAACATACTTTTCTAAACCCTAGTCTGATATACACCTTGAGGTTGCAGAGAAAGATTGAATCTAGACCATATAATGGGTGTATTGAATATGGACATTAGCACATACCTAGACGTGTATTGAATATGGATATCTGGACATACCAAGACCTTGTATTGGGTGTATGGAAAATTTGAAGATTGCTGAGCTAGATATTATTTAGACGGTATATTAGATGCATTGAATATGGATGCTAGCACATACCTATATAAACCCAGGTTTGATATAAACCTCAATTTTTCACAGCAACATTGAATCCATCTAATCCCAAGGCTGATATAAACCTCCACATTGCAGGGCTATATTAATCTAGATGGTGTATTGATCATATTAATTAAAGACACTAGCACATACCATTCAGTCCTATATACACCTCAGGGTTGGAAGATAGCTAAATTAAATATAGACTGTGTATAGCACATAATCATCTAAACCTGGGTTCAATATACACCTCAACGTTGCAAATAATACATTAAATGGTGTATAATGAAGCCCTTGATCCATCATCCATCCTTCTTGTTGACATATGCATATTTCAAATTCACACATAGGACAAACCTATCAAAATATTAGAGGAGCATATGAAACTGTGGGTTTTCTCTCGCATAATCCAATTGCAAAATCCAAAATCAGTTATGGAATCTCCCTAAATGTAAAGTCTTGTCAAATTCAAAATTTCAAATGGAAAACTAATTACAACGTTCATAATCATTTCTACGTCATTCCCTTGTTCTAAAAGTATGGTCGAGATCACATCATTTGAATTCAGAGTCTGAATCTAAGTGTGGGCATGTTTTGAGGGAGGTTAGGTGGTACATGTTATTCAAAAACTTTGAAATCTCCTGACCGCCTTTTTCTTCAGCATGAATCAATAAATTGATGAAAAAATGATCAATCCCCACGTCTGCATTTAATATCCTAAGGCATGGTTCCAATCATGGCTACGTTGATTGAGGATAATTTATGATGTGGGTATTTGGAGGAAGTGCTTAGAATATTATTCTTGATCAGTACTAAAGTTTGTGTACTGTATAATTTATGGACCCTCCATCATTAGGATTACTAAAGCTCTCAGGGTGCATAAATGTATGGTGAACAAGTGAGGAATAATGGTCATTTTATTCACTTTATAAGCAATCCTGAATATCAGGTACATTTTTATTTTTGTTCAGGCATAATGATTGTTTGAAGCATCCATTTTTTTGCTGAATTATATTTGGGTTTTGGGCGATTGACAATGGCTGTAGTGTATGGTTTAATTTTTTTCATCAGTGTGTTTTTGCTAATGGGGATAATGGTTGTGGAAGGTTGTCTTTCATTCATATTTTTTGAATTTTTTTTCTTTGAATTTGCTCTGTGAAACTGTAGAAACTCTTTTGTACTTTGTGAAACTATAGAAACTCTTTTGTAATATGTATTTTTTAGATTTAAAAAATCATTGGTACTATTGAATTACCTCTTTTTTTAATTTATTTTGAAAATTTTGGCTCCGATAAGAGATGTATTCTACGGCTTGGGTGAGGATGATTTGATCCATAATCCCAGGATCGGGTGGAGGTGATCCATGTGTATGTGTGTCTAAGGCTGCATTGAATATGGAGATTAGTAAATACCCATCTAAATACTGCTTAATGAAACTTAAGGATCCATATTTTGAATTGACATAAATGAATAAAATATCAAATACTGTAACTCTGGATATTCAATTCAATCTTGAGATTTACAAGGGTATTTTGTAAGCTTGTGAAACTTTTGATATCAAAATGGCTTTTAGTGCCTAGAGTATTTTGTAAGCTTGGGAAACTATTAATCCATTCATGTCTTGGAGAGACCAATCCTTAAGAGAGGGAAAACTTTAGTTGAAATCCATTGGTTCTTGGTCCTCATAAGTTTCACAACTGTTGGATTTAATTGTCTATACAACCGCCTGAATGGAAAGTGCATCCTTGAAATCCTTTGGACTTTCTTTCTTGTGTTGCTAGGCCATTGTCTATTAATCACATTTTCACATTGAAACCATCATTGAGTACGGGCATTTCTCTTCTAGATTCTAGTTTTATTTTATGGAATTTTGAAGGATTTTGATATAGAGCACAAACACTTTCTTTTCAAGAAGTTTCATGTCAAGACTATTTGATGCCAGGTTCATTGGTTTGTTGGACAGTTGTCATTTTGTTTCAAAAATTTTGTAATTAGTTCAAAGACACTTGGGTTTGAAGGAAAAGGTTCCATTTCTAACACAATCACATTATAAATCTTGCAGGACATGATTTGTATGAGGAGCCCTTTCCCTCTGGAGGAATTGTGACAGGAATAGGGCTAGTTAATAAACAATTGTGTTTGTTTGTAGCCAATGACCCTACTATCAAAGGTGGGACTTATTATCCTATTACTGCTAAGAAGCATCTTCGTGCACAAGAAATTTCTGCACAGTGCAATCTACCTTGCATATATCTTGTTGACAATTGTGGTGCTAATCCTCCAAGATAAGCAGAAGTCTTTCTCGATAGAGAGAATTTTGAAAGAATATTTTACAATCAGTCACTGATGTTAGCTGTGGGAATTCCACACATTGCTTTGGTATGAGGTTCTTGCACTACTGTAGGAGCTTATATTCCTACAATGGCAGATGAAAGTGTTCTTGTCAAAGGAAATGGAACTATTTTTTAAGCTGGACCTCCTCTTTTCAAGGCTTGTCTAAATTCACTATTTCATCTGATGTTCATGCTTGTTGTTATACAAGAATTATCTAATTTATCAAGTCTTGTAATGTGAGGCACTTCTATTGGGTTTTAACTTATGTTCATCCTAAAGAGTAATACTTGTGGTAGGCTGCAACTAGAGAAGAAATATCTACAGAGGATATAGAAGGTGCATCAGTACATTGTAAGATCTCTAGAGTTTCTGATCATTATGACAATGGTAATTTATTCCCTTCCCATGCAATTTCTTGGATATGTAGAAATAACTCATGACTTTTTGGTATGTACACATGTTATAATAAATGCATATTGCAAAATGATTGGAGTAAAACATCATATACTATATATAATGATCCGAATTTATGCAAGAATGCAAGAGAATAAAAAAATAACCATAGAAACAAATACGTAGTGGAAATAACACTTCATTTCATTAATCAATAACTGGAACTTGTTTACATACAGAATGGAAATAAACTAGCTAGAGTGCTGGTAGCTTATCTATAAGAAGAGATGTGGTAGCTACATGCCTCTGAACTCTATGTTACAATGAGGCTCGAAGGCCTATATATTATTGAGAAACAATGGAAACCCTACACATCCAAAAACCTAACCCTAGCAGGTGAAACGCCTTAATGTGGGCCCCATTGGGTAACTTGGTACATCAATTTCCTAGGGTCGTAACTTTTGCATACTACCTCCGTTTGACACGCATGATATATCGTCAGAAATATCTATTTAAGGACTACATCTATAAACAACAAATATCAAATTTGAAACAAAATCATATTTGCCCGACCATTCGATGCCAAAAAAACGTCGTTTAGGACCTCAAAACGGCTCCAGAAGTTTAGGACCCGAAAACTGCCAAAAATAGTAAATTGTGCTACAATTAAGGAAATTGGAAAACTTAAAGAAATAATAGTGGGGGTCCAAGAGGAATAGGTGGGTGGCCACCAATATCCTCCTGGATCATTCCTCCCACATTAGGAAGCAATGGTCCCCATTCCGTTGAGTTCCTCCATGAGATGACGAAGCTTCTGTTGAACTTGGTCCCTGGTGAGCCACTTTCCCTAGTGAAGGAGTTGGCCTGATTTGACAAATCAATATAGCTGGATGTTTTGCTGGTGGGTGTTCTTGATCTATGTGTCAATAATCCGATCAATGGTGGCTTGTTCCCTGTAGTTGGGGTTCAACTCTATTGGTGTGAGTTGTTCTGCCACATCTGATGTGTCCAGTAGAGGTGGAAAGTAGGGCCGAAAGTGGTCCACATTGAACACTAGGTGTAGGCCAAGGAATGGTGGAATACTGAGCTTAAAGGAATTATCCCTGACAACCTTGGTGATGGTTTATGGCCCATATTGGAGCGGGCGAAGCTTGCGGTGGGGTCCAATGAGGTTCTCCTTCTGCAAATGTAGCCACACTTTGTCGCCCACCTGGAAGTTGTGTTGTACCCGATGCTGATCATGTCGTTTCTTGTACTTAGCATTAGATCTATCCAATATGTCATGAACCTATTGGAGAATGTGTTGAATGCGTTCAATGAAGCGGTTTGCCTTGGAAACTTCAAACTCGATATGAGCTGAATCAGCCTGAGTAGCTGCAAATGGCATGGCTCCGTCAATGGGACATAGTGGCTAGAATCCCAAGCCCACTTGAAAGGGGCTGTGGTTGTTTGAGCTATGGAGGGCCCAGTTATAGCTGTGTTGTACGTAGGGGAGGCTCTCATCCCATGTACGTGGATGCTTTGAGTTGTACATGTGAAAAATGTGTATGATCATCCTGTTGACGACCTCTGTCTGGCCATTAGTCTAGGGATGGAAAGCTGTGGACTTTGTGAGCTTGGTGTCTAGCATTGACCATAGGCTAGACCAGAATTTACTAAGGAACCTACTATCCCGATATGAGATTATAGATTGTGGGATCCCAAAGTGTCCCCACACTCGTTCAAAGAAGAGTTTAGCAGTGGCTTCTGCTATGATATTCTTCTTACAGGCCGCCATTATGGCCATCTTTGAGAATCTGTCAATGACCACAAACACATAGTCATTGCCATGCTTAGTAGAAGGAAGGCCTAGCATGTAATCCATGGAGATAGATTCCCAAGGTCAACTAGGGGTAGGTAATGGAGTATAGAGGCCTTGCTTCTTGATGGATGGTTTGGCAATGGCACAGGAAGTGGAGGATCAAATGTACTTCCCGACATCCTGTCAAAGGTTCAGCCAATAGAAATACTTTTGCAATACTGCCACTATTTTCTCAACCCCAAAATGCCCAGCGACCCAACTGTAGTGCGCTTCCCAAATCATCTTGGCACGCTCACTTGAAGGAACAGAAAGGTGGCCCATGCGACACAGTAGTACATCTGGAACTTCGTTTCCCTCCAAGAGTGTATGGTATGTGTGGCTGAATTCTGGATCGCTCTTGTAGAGAGATAGCCAATCAAAATTCTTGTGCCCACAAGAGTTGAGCATGGTCATTATCGCCATGATCGGTGGTCAGCTGAGGCAGTCTACAACATTATTGGTGCTTCCCTTCTTGTACTTGATGTTCAAATGAAATGGTTGTAGATATGTGGACCACTTTTGATGGCGATCATTTTGTAACTTCCATTGTGTCTGCATGAACTGCAGGGCTCGGTGGTCTGTGTGGATGATCATTTCCTTCCCCAAGATGTAACGCTTCCATTGTCGACAAGACTGTACAATGGAATACCTCTTTTTGTCATAAGTGGGATATTTTTGGATAGTGTATCACTGTGATATGCCACTGGATGCCCTTTTTGAGTAAGGACTGCCCCAATAGCATAGTCAGAGGAATCTATCTCAATCTCAAATGGTTGTTGCAAGTTTGGTAATGTGAGCACTTTGGCACAGCATAGGCGATGTTTCAATTCTGCAAATTCCTTCTGTTGAGTTTTCAGTCAAAACAACTTTTCTTTCACTCCTCCCTTAGTGACTTGACTCAAGGGCCAAGTGATATGAGAGAATCCCAACACGAACCTACGGTAGAAAGTAGCAAGGCCTAGAAAGCTGCGATGCTCTGTTAGAGTAGTTTGGGCTGGCCAATCCCGAATGAATTGGATCTTGGTTGGATCCACATGTACCCCATAGTCATCAATAATGTATCCTAGATACTGAACCTGGGTCATGCCAAAAGTGCACTTTTCCAAATTGGCACACAACTTGTGCTGCCGCAATGTTTAGAGGACCTATCAGATGTGGTGGAGGTGCTCTTCCCAATTGTGGCTAAAGATCAGGATGTCATCCAAGTACACTACTACAAATGAGTTGGTGAATGGCCACAAGATGTCTTCCATCAGTCTCATGAAGGTTGCAGGAGCATTCATCAGCTCGAAAGGCATGACCAGCCATTCGAAAAGGCTCTCCTTGGCTTTGAAGGTAGTATTCCACACATCGGTCAGTTCGATTGGTACCTGGTGATACCCAGAATTTAAGTCGATCTTGCTAAAATATTTCATCGCTTGAAGCTGGTCTAAGAGGTCATCAATCTATGGGATCTGGTACCTATTTTGGACAGTGATCTTTTTCAGCACCTGATAGTCAGTACAGAGTCTCCAAGTGCCATCCTTCTTCTATACCAACACGATTGGGCTCCCACAGGGCAATGAACTTGGCCAGATGTGACCCTTCTGTAGCAGCTCCTGAATTTTCCTCTTGATTTCACCATTCTCCAGAATAGAATGATGATAGATCAATCCATTGGGTAGTGGTGCACCTGGGGTCATATTGATGGGGTGCTTGACCTGACAGTGGAGAGGCACCTTGGTGGGTGAGGTGAATATGTCCCGGTACTCCTCCATGACCTTGTCCATTTTTTGTTGCTATGCGGAGGGGCCTTGTCTGGAGGTTGTGGAAACGATCTTCTTCTTTCCATGAGGGCGTATCATCAAGAAAACAAACTTTCTAGTTTTGGAAATGAGCTTATTGCATTGTTTTGCAGTAACGAAAGAGATAGCGGCAAGGGGTGGTACCTCTGGTATTCTATACAAATTACTTCCCAATGTAATAATAATAGCACGAGGCCAGGACTCATACACAGCATGTCACTTCCATAAGTATGGTTGACCTAATAATACATCACAAACATCAAGAGGAGCAATATCACTTAATACCTCATTGGTGAAGGGCTTGATGCTGTAGGGAAGTCAGCACTGCCAGCTAACATGGAGATCTCATCCTTGGTGAAGCCACCCAATGGTGTAGGGCTGTGGGTGTGTTGTGGTCGGCAAACCCAACTGCTTCATGACCTTTGCTGAAATCAAGTTCTTTTGGCTCCCACTGTTGACAATGAACTATAGCAGGGAACCCTTTACCCACATCTAGGAGTGGAAAATATGCTCCTCCTCCTCTGAATATTTTGGTTCTTCCTTTTGGATCTCCGTGCTAGCAATAGTGGCATTGGGATCTGCATCGATAATCTTCTTCCCTCTGTCATTCCCCTTCTCAGGTTCTGATTCAGTTTTAGAGTATGCATCTAATTCAGAATCCTTTATCGTAGCCACTAGTGACTGCTTAGCTTGACACTCACTTGTGTTGTGAGTGGGGCTCTTATGGAACTCGCACCACTTTCCCGCTTCCTTCTTCGGCTTTGTAGTTTTGTTCTTTGCTTGCGGATTTGGAAATTTTTCTTGAGTCGCCAAGCCTTGGATGTGTCCTTGGTTTTGTGGTTTGGGGACACCTTTCCCTTTCTTCTAATTCGCAGATCCAAAGTCTCACTTTTTTTGTTTGACATTTTTCTCAATTTTGGCAGTGTACCGATACACCGTACTAAGCAAGGAGATGTCGAGGAACTCCATTTCCTCCTGAATGTATCTGTGTAGATAACTATGGTACTTCAGCACCAAATGTTTCTCTGAATCTTTGATACCCAACTTGGTGTGTAGGGTATGGAACAGATTCGTCAGCTAATGCACATCTTGATCTCTTTGTTGCCGCAACGTAGTCCATTGGATGTACTTGTCCTCTTAGCTCCCCACCAAAAAATATTGTCCCTTTATGGCATCTCAGAAAGAATTCCAAGTGGGTATGACTGATAAAAGAGAGGTTTCCTCCTCATCCTTTCTCTCATAGTAGGTTTCCCACCAGTCCTTGACATGGGGGGTGGCTTTGAGTAGAGAAAAAGTAATCTTTTCCTGGTTAGAAAATTCATGAACCGAGAAATATCCTTCTAATAGATTCAACCATTTATCTACGGTGTCTGCATCTATTTGACCATCAAATATGGGAATTTTGAAGTTTACTTGTACCTTAAAAGGTGTTCTACCTCCAGAGTGACTTCCAGATGCAGATGTGCCACAAGTGGGAAGTCGTTGAAGGATCTGGGCGAAGTTATCCATCATCGCGTTCCTTTGTTTTTTAAGGGCCTCCTTAAGTAAAATTTTGATAGGATATTGTATGCCCTCTTATTTATTTTCATCCCCCATGGGTGGCCATCGGGATTTGTGAGGCTGATCTTGCAAAGGTTCAACCAGATTGATCCCTAACTCTTTATACCCCGCCCTCGTTGGGGACATGCAAAGAAGGATTGAGAAAGAGCAGATTATTCTGATACCACTGATTCGAATTTATGTAGGAATGCAACAGAATACACAAATAACCATAGAAACAAATATGCAGCAGAAATAACACTTCATTTCATTAATCAATAACTGGAACTTGTTTACATATAGTATGGAAATAAACTAGCTAGAGTGCTGGTAGCTTATCTCTGAGAAGAGAGGTGGCAGCTACATGCCTCTGACCTCTATGTTACAATGAGGCTTGAAGGCATATATATTATTCAAAAACAATGGAAACCCTACACATCCAAAAACCTAACCCTAGGAGGTGAAATGCCTTAATGTGGACCTCGTTGGGTAACTTGGTACATCAATTTCTTGGAGTCGTAACTTTTGCATACTACCTTCGTTTGACACACATGATATATCGTTAAAAAGGTCTGTTTAAGGACTACATCCATAAACAAAAAATATCAACTCTAGAATGGACTCGTGTTCTCTTGACCTTTTGATGTTAAAAAAACGTCGTTTAGGGCCTCAAAACGGCTCCGGAAGTTTAGGACCTAAAAACTGCCAAAAATAGTAAATTGTGCTACAATTAAGGAAACTAGAAAACTGAAAGAAACAATGGTGGGGATCCAAGAGGAATAGGTGGGTGGCCACCAATATCCTCCTGGATCATATGAGCCAGGTCTTATGCTAACTTTTCCATTGGTTAGAGATATTTCCTGTATATCTATGTTTCCAGAAAGGATTTTCATGCAGATATATACCAAAATTAGTTTTTTGCCTTGAAGGATCCAATTCAATACAAAATGCATTTTGCAGCCCTTGTTGTTTCAGAGTCAGACTCACAAATATGTTTGCTTGAAAACAAGCATATGTTTATGTTTTCTATGTTAACCATTTCAAATAACCTAACAAAAAAAGACATATATGTTAACATGTTTGACCATTGACTCTACAACCAAATGAGAGTCAATGTTGGCTAAAAATTTCAGCCTACCTGCCACAGATATAGATGCTATTTTCAACTGTAAAAAGCTTCTATCTACCACATATTCGACTATGTCTGTACTAAGGGGGATGTAGGAAATATGATTAGAGTAATACATCATAGTCCAATGATGGATTGGACTTATGTTAGTCATTGTATAGTATTAGATACCAGGTAGTTTGGGTTATCTATTTTAAAGATTTGTTGTAGAGGTTTCTCACGTAGATAGATTATGATTGAGAACATATGAGCGATTCATAAATAATAGGATCATAAAAAAACTATTCTTGCCATGTACCCAATAACCTCTTCCCATTGTAAAGCCTATGTGGTACCTTAATTCTACAGTAGAATTTTTCATCTGATACCAATATCATTTTTAATAGTTAAGTGTAGATATTAATAGAAAAAGGAAACTACACCAACCTTAATTATTTATTTTTCAATATTATAACATGGATGAATATCTACCATGCATACATCCATAATTATGATAATATAATTTCACACACACACAAGTGACAATTTTGAAAATAATCAAATGCATAACAGAACTATAAAACATGGCATTTCAAGACATCCAAAACACTTATCTTTATGGAAATATTCCTACAACTAGTTGCAAATGAAGGACGGTCCTCCTAACCTTGGGGCAATCTATCACACTTAAATATTTTTATGGCAAAGGCCCCATTCAAATTGAGGCTATCATTCCACAATTGTGAATATCCTAGGGTGTTTTGCTCAACCCACAACTCAGAAAACTCTTTGGTGCCAAAACACTCTCTACTACTATTCCTATCAAACAACACACTCCCCCCTCACTATGCACAACACTAGGAATGGGATCCACTTCTCTGGAAGTAGGTCCCTCAAGTTATCCCAATTCCTTTCAGTGCTTCAACATAAGTTGTCCAGGGAATCTCACTATTGGGACTTTAGGGATTCTTAGCTATAGGCTAACATTTCTCTTCTAACAAACCCAACAACCATTAGTATAATTTTCCTATGAAATTGCATCAACATGCATGAAAATATAGTTCATAAGGTAATTGTCCTTCCCCTTTTTCACCAATTTTGGTACCAACAAGAGATGATGGCTAAAATCCCCTCTAAGCTCAAAATTGAAAACTTTATATTTGCATGTTCTTTATTCTGATTGTTGTAGGATTTTTAAGAAGCAATGAAAGCACTATACGAAAGGGCAAGGCCTGCTTTATGTCTTTACAGTTCTTATTTGAATAACACAGTTACCTAAGTTTATTTACTTATAGGGTGGGTTCTTTAGAAAAGGGATACACTTCCATTTTTACACAAACTACTACAGTATGTTCCTGGGGACATCTAGGACTTCCACATTCATAACTCTTTCATTAATAAATGTTCTGATTGGGGATTTCCACGCATACCCCCATAAAGAATCAACAATTAAAAGGAAAAAAAGGACACTTGAGTTTTTCCTTGAGTGGACGGAAATTTTAACTTGTGGATTGCATTTTCCTTGTGCAAGGTCTGATTGTTCAACTGCAGCCATGTTTTTGTACTGTGTGATATACCATTATGAAAATATGAAGGATATTGTATCTTCTTTATAGTTCTTACTACAATATGTCGGTTACCTAGGTTTGGGTAACTGTAGCGTAGTTTTTCTAGAAGAGCGATCCCTAAACGGCCCCATTTTACGCAAATTGCTATAGTATGTGCCCTGGTACTTCTAGGACCTTCCTAGTAATGGCCCTTTTGCTGGGGATTGTTCTGAATAGTTATGACCAACCATACCCACAAACCAAAGTAAAACTCAAAAAGAGAAAAAAAGACAGCTGAATTTTTCTCTGTGGACTGAGCTTTGAACTTGAGGATTGCGTTGTACTTGTGCAAGCTATGTTTTTTCAAATGTGGCCACAGCTTTGTACTGTGTACTGCACCATTATCGGGATTCGGAGAATACTTTATCTTTATATAAAATATTTATTGTATTCCTATAAAAATGTGCCCTTCTTAGGAGGACATGTAACATAAACTCCATTCTTGTCACCGGTGTAACAATTACATGGGTACTTGTGCTTCCTTGCTCAGTGCATTGCTTTCTTATCCTTTATTGGCATGTTGTATGCTGCTAGACACTATACAACACAGACCTATAAGAGTAAGAATCGAAAAAATAAGCATAGAAAATCAAGAATCTATCTAACTACAGGCAATCCCTTTATCTTAGAAGTTGCAATATCAGTAATTGATTTACATTTTCTTATCAATTATATGCTGTAGCTTATTGCTGGAAAATTTTGGCCCTCGTGGTTTTCTCACTAACTAGGCACATAAAGGAACTCCTAGATGACTTATAATCAGACTTGCTTGAATTGATAGAGAGAAACACCTTCAGCATTCACAAGCATGGACAAAAAGATTGAACCAAATGGAAAATGTTGTTTCTCTTATTCTTAAATGGACCTCTTACTTGTTTCTTGCATTTATATGCACATCTTAATGCACAAGACTAGATGGATCATACTTAAGCCTTACACATATTTGTGAATGTGAATCAAAATTCCGAGATGTGCATACATTTGTATTAAACAATGTGTGATACTAGTAATGCTGTCAAGAAAATCATATTTTTAATATCTATGATTCAAAATGAAATATTATTGATTTTTCATGAAAGCACTTTGTGGGTTCCATGGTTGACTGATTGCACTTTCTAGTCCCATTGACCTATTCCTTGGTCATTTGTGCAAATAATATTATTTTATTGAAATTTTCTTCACGCTTCCAGCTTTAGTGTGATTTGTATCTCACTGTTGTGTTCAAGTTCTTGTAGTATGGCCGTATTAAGGAAAATTTAAATTCCCAAAGTTGCTCAGTAGGACAGAAAAGAACGAGAAAGTAAAGAGTGAAGATTCCATTGGTGAGGCTTCACTTACTTATAATGTATTTCTTTGAAGTGCAACTAAGTTGTCAATTAGAAAATTTAACAGTTTTTTTCTTAGACAATGTTTTGTTTCTAGTTACCTATTTTGTGGCTTCTAATGAGGCATTTTTATGGACTTAGCTTTGGCTAAGGAAAGGAGTTCATCTGGTAGCCTTTCATCTAAGATTATGTTTGGTAAAGTGGAATAGAAATCTATTAATAGGGGTTCTTCTTCAGTTTTAATGTTCACTGAAGAGGAACTCAAAGAGAGGATAGCCATTGAGATTGAATATGCATTAAATCATAAAGAGCTTGAAAGCCATGGATGGCATATGGCAATATACAAAGAAGCATCAGCCACTATGTTGAAGGACCATGGAGTGGAAGTCAAGTTACACTTTTAGATCCCTTTTTTACTATCTCTGTTACTGTTGTTTAGACTTTCCAGTGGCTTTTGATGCATAGTTGGTTTTGTTGTATTTGCTCTGACTTGGGTTTCCTGTCTGTTTTTGTAGTCAAGGCAGTGTACTATTTAACTTTATTGTCCTTTGAAATGTAGTTCATCAATGTGTTTTAGGAAGTGATATATTTTATAAAAATTCTTGATTAATTCTATTGGATTATATGCAAACTTGTGGACATTGTTAGGAAGCTTAATTTATAATTTTAACATCTTGAAACAGTGACCTTATAATTTTTTCATAATGGAGATTAACGTGTGTGCTAGTATTTTACCTGTACAATAGAATAAGTCTGGACTGGTTTGTCATCACTTATCTACTTTCATTATTTTGTATAGACTCTAGAGTATTATGAATGGTCTATGAGTTGATAAGATATCACTTATAACTTAGCATGGTTTAGTCTCCAGGAAAAGACTCACATAATATGTAATAGTGGCTTCCCATATTTTGGAACTAGCAATTCATGCTGAAATCCTTTCTAAAATTTTATTTTGTACACGGTTTAATAATTATAGATCATATCAGTGGGTAATGTTCACAATGCAAACCCTTTTGAATTTTGCATCACATTATGTTTTGGATTTCAGATTTGATGCTTTTTTCAATATTGTGCTTGTGTTTATGTACCACATGATGGAAGAGCATGCTCAAGAGCTTGAACTAAACAAGAGTGTTTCTTGTTTAGAACATGAAAATGCAAAATTTTGAATGAGGCATAATTCTAGAAATATAAGAACTGATGCTGAATCAGAATGTGATAACTGCAATGTATCCTTTGGCGTGCATGTTATTGACTCTCAGAATGACGTAAAGGATGAATATTTAGTTAGAGATGAGAACAAAAACACATTACGGGTAGGAAACTGATATGATCCAAGGTGGTTCATAACAGAAACAGGGATTTATCTAACATCCTAGTGTGAAAACTTCCTCCTCTTAGGCAACAGTCCTTTAGGCAATATGCTTGAAACTTTTTTAGGTCGAAGAAAATTACTTGATTCTTCAGAAGGGCAGTTTAACCTAGAAAGAAATTATAACCATTGAAAACAATTTTATTCAATAAGTAATTATCAACAATTAATTTCATCTCTTGACAAATTTAAGATGTCCTAAAAGATAAAAAAAAGAAATGACCCAACAGTGCCAACACCTATGTAATCACAATAACAAGTCAGAAAAAAAGACTCTAATGATTCAAATTTTATTGGCTAGCCACAAAATTTAATAGTGGAAGCAAACTACAGTGTTACAGTTATTCAATTTGCATCCATAGCCATGTATGCAGTCCTGACATTAATTATCCATAATTATATACATTGAATTCATGCATTTATAACTGAACTGAGAATTAAATAAATGACAAACATAAACATATAGAATGTGGCACTTCATCACATATTCATACCACTTATCTCTCTAACAAAATAATCCTCCAATGGGATGCAAACAAAATACGATCCTCCCAGCTTTAGGCTTTGTGTCACACTTAATATCTCTCTAAAAAAGGCCACCACAGAGTTGAATTTATCATTCCACACAAGTGGATGTCTTAATTTATGGATTAATTTCTTTAAATTTGCTAGGTCATACCCTCTCTTACTCTTAGTGTCTACTCTGCCCTGCCTCTATCCTCCTGCAGAAACATACCCTATGTTATAATGTTGTACTAATGGTAGGTTTTGAACAATTCTTCATGAACCTTGAACTTTGTACTTGTAAATATAACTCCACACCAAAATATGAGACCCAGGTCTTAGTGAGGCTCTTATATTCCATTGAAGAAGCAATGAATCCCACGTGGGGAGTCAGAGTGGAAGGCGTAAACATGCCATAGGGATTGAAGGGAATTGGAACTTAAAACTAATTCATAATCAGATAATCAAGGTAGGGCACTTTCACATTCCACTCAAGCAGGATGGAGACATGCTTTATTACCCTTACGAAGAAATAGTTTCTTGTAGGTAGTTCAAATGGGGAATATGAACCTCATCATGATTTTTTCTATCCTTTGCTTCATCATAAATGTGCATTTCATGGTCAAGTAAATTCCTTCATTTTGAAAGTCATAAATCTTGATAAGAATATGCCTTTATGCAACTATGCATTACAAGAACATTGTAGAATACCAGTCTCTCCAACATTTTCGATAGGTTTAGTCAATCTCAAAAGCTTACTAGAATCTAAATTTTAGTGTAGTCTTATTTTAGGTGACCATACATTCTAAGGAAGTTTCAGTTCTTATCAATGGTTATTTCTCTTTGTGAACTGTTGTGCAATCATCATGGAAGCTATTTCAGATCTTGTACATCTCAACACAGGGCTGATATATATTTTGTTATACCTAATAGTTTGCAAGTTTTTCAATTTTAATTCATGCTTAACTAGTTGTCCTGGCTTTCAAATAATGGGTATCATCACCTAGAAGCCAAATATACAACCCTTTAAAGGTTTCTCTAAAGACGCAATGTTGTAGGAGCAGGGTATTTCTCTTTATATTTGTAACATGACTCTTTAATTATTGAATCCACTATTAGGTTCCCTTATAGCCAAGGAATAATGATTCACAAAGCATAACTCCTCCATACAAAATGGTACCTTTGAAACAGTAAATGATTCAATGCTAAATACTTGCAATAGTTGCAATTCCCCATGTCAAAATACTTGCAATTCTTTGAATTCTAGGTCTAGAGATCATTTTTGCAAGACATTACGGTGCATAGGGAGTCAAGTCTCTAATTTTGCAAATGATAATCGTCAAGTCTCCATTAGCAATAAGTTTTTGAATCTGTCTGGCTCTTAGAATGTTTATCACTTGATTTAAAGCTAAAATAGGCTTCACAATAAGAGAAGAAACCTTTTGCAGTTTGATCACAACCATAGACCTTCTTATTATGGAAACTTCTCAAAGAAAAGGTGAATATACTTTGCATAATTTTAAGTTTATTAATTATCAAAGCAACAGGTTGTGTTTTAATTTTGATAGCTCATGATGAGGGACATATGAAACACCTTGAAGCTCATGGATTCTTAATATTGCAATAGACAAGAGGGAAAGTTTTGTTTCCGACTCTTTGCTTTTGATGTAGTGATGGCATTGGGCTTCGAAATCCTTTTAGGAAGGACTCTTGTTTGGACTATGATAATGATAGTAAAGAAGAATGGGAAGAGGTAATCATCACTAAATCTCTTTGGTAAGATTATTTGTAGTATTTTTATTAGCTTTAGTTACAGGAAAAATTGTACATAGCTCTCAGGCATTAGTTTATCATAAATACTAGTTACTGGTAAGTTGTAATAGTAATAATTATGTAGTTTGTAGATTGATATATATCATAAATTTGTTTGAATATCATCATTGTCAAGCAATAACAAATTCTTAAAGGGTGCTAGCTCAATGGTAGAGCGCCTGCCTAATTATAGGTAGGAGTTTGGTGGTTCGATTGCTCCGTGCCCTATCATAAATTTGTGACTACAAAAACGACTAAATTCGCATATATATGACTATTAGTAGCTAATTTCCTGTATCTTAGTCATGTTTAGCATAGTCATCAATATGTTAACATATAGTAGTTTATTTAGTCATATATTTTGTCATTAATGGTTGCAATCAGTGACTAAATTAGTGACTAAATCAACGACTAAATCAATGACTAACTCAGTGACTAAATCAATGACTAAATCCATGACTAAATCAATGACTACTAAGTCAAGCTATTAATCACTAGTGAAATGCGACTAGCTATAAGATAGTGGAAATTTGCTACTATTAGTCACCGACTAAAAAATAGTCGTTTATAGCTTGATTTTAGTCATTAATTTCTCATTTTCTACTAGTGAAACCCTCATATGCGGTTAACTCCCTCTACTAATTCTCTACCCATCCAGAAGACCTTATTAGTCTGGCGCATGTCCTCATAGAGACCTCATGCAGTCTGTTTTTCCAATTCTCCAATGCCTCTCCTGAATCCGATGTGCATGAGCTAGTACTCCTCTAGCTTAAGTTCCCATCAATTGTAGGATTTATGTATTCATTCTTTAGGGACCTGATATTATATATATGGTCCAAATAATCACCATGTCCTTCACTTTAGACAGCTTCAACATATTGTTGTCCCTCCAGTGGATCAATGGGATACATTACCCACATCTTGTCGTCCTCGAATGAGAGCATCCTTTTCTTAAAATTTATGATTGTTTGATTGTCTATTTCCCATATATCCCTAGAAGCATGGGATATGGGTTTGTATCATTGACAATATTGATATCTTCAAAGTATGCAAAGGTGCGTAGCTCTTTAATGTTGACATGAGCTTGACTCAATCTACCAATTGGTAGGACCTTCAACTGATTTAAAAGCCTTAACTAGACAGGGGACCAGCCCAGGCATGGCTTTCCCATGCTCTCCCAAATTTGTCGCTTCAAAATTATTAATCTCCAACCCCATATATAGGATAATGTAATCCATGTCATGGTATCCTATCTACGCAGTCATTCTAAACTCGTGATCAGTTTTGAATTTCTTCTTAACATGGTTAACTCTATTTTCAGGTTGCAACGAGGTTTGTTATATAATTGCTTGTAGTTTTGCAACAACATCTTTATCATGAATCAGTGCTAAGCAACTTGACATAAATGGATTAAGCTTACTAACATTGTTTGGAGCCTACCTCTGGAATACTATTGGAAACGTTCAAGAGTTTCCTTGAATTTGGTGGAGGTCTATGGTTGTTCGGAATAAAAAAACTCCAGTCACATGTACAAGAATACTTATTTCTATTTCTGAATGTCGAATGGTACTTTCTTATGCACCACGGGTCGCACCTGTGGCATTTCTTGTAGTATATTCTAATCAGCTCCAGTCACAACACCTCATCATGTTACGATAGCAACACTTGGTTCTCTTATCTCACCAACAATCATTTGACCATTTAGGTTAGGATTTAGATTTTGATTCTGTGCAGGGTTAGGAACTCTGGCATCTTGAGATTTCCACTTTACAATCAACTGGGGACATTATTCCACATTATGGTCCTACACTTTGCAATATGAACATGTCTTTGTAAGCTCTTAGAAATATCTAGAATAATGTCCAAACTGCTCACAATTATAGTATACAACTTGACCTCTTCCTCTACCAAATCCTCTTCCTCCCCTACCTCTGAAATTTCCACCTCCCCTTCTTTGAGGGTGTGGTTGCTGCGGTGGGTACTGATTGTGTGGGTATTGAGGATGATATTGATTATGATACTAATTTTGTGGGAAATACATAGGTTGGTAGTGCACTTATGCTTGTTCTGCCTGAACCTACCCGTCATTCTTCATTAAGTAGGTGTCGACTGTATTCTCCTTCAAGAGCTAGTATTCTCTACAATCCTTCTCATCCTGTCCTATTGACTTACAAAATTTATAGAAAAGGCTAGCTGGGGTAGTTACAAAGTTATTTAAGTATAAACAGTCCTCATCTCAATGCTCTCTAGTTTGGCATATTTGGTACGAGGTTAGTTCCTGAGTACTCAATGGATTAGGTGCACCCAATGAGATATAGGTCATGTACAACAAACATTTATCCTTGGCGTGTCCATATGTTTGACATCTTGTGCACCACAAGTCCTCTTGGGCTTATTTTCCCTTCTTGATGTCTTGAAGTTGTACCATCAGATTATCCAACTGTGACTGAATCTGCATCATTCCTATGCCACCATCTCTGATCGACGAGGATTCCAGCTTCATTGGTATTTCTAGTGCTTTCATCTGTGACACAACCTTCTATTGCATCAATGGCCCTCATATGTGTGGTAATAAAGCAACAATAAACCACTCTTTATGATGTACATCCAACATTTGGAAACTAAATTTGGACATCAAAGTTTTAAACCGTTGATCGAAATCCCATCTGGACTATGTCAATAACTACTTTATCTCCTTGATCTCAGTGATACACTGTGACTCATATTTAGGTTTTATGAACTCACAAATCATCATGAGTCGTATCTCATCAAGGGTATTCTATGGGTTTCCTTTTGGTACAATGCAAAAATTCATAAACTAGTCCAATTCATGACCCCGCAGAGTTGTGATCATCTACGCTTTTCTTAGTTCCACATTGTAAACTTGGAGGACTGTGTAAATAGCTTCATAGAGGAAAAAATGATGCTCTGGATATTTTTCTCCATTCTCATTGAATTTAGATAATATAATATCTTCCCTAGCCATTGAGTTGGCATCTGGGATTTTTAATGGGTGATTTGGTGAAGGTGGACTTCCTTGCACACTAGTCACAGCACTAGTACTACTAGTATTGACAGTGCTTTCAGGATATGAAGTTCTATACCTTACCTATGGCTATGCTCCTGGTGTCATGTAGCAACATTTTGATTTTGGTGTCTCTGCAGATTCTTCGTATTCTTATGCTCCTTCATAAATAGGTCTATAATATTCCTCTTCATCGCAAGACCCTTCTTCCATCCATGAATCAAATTTGTACTCACTTTATTCAAACAAAATAGGATTCTGTCTTCCTCCTAAGGTATTTCTTCTCTTTCCTAACTGGAATCTTCTTCCACTTCTTAAAAATCCAGCTTCTAGTTCAGGTTCTGTACTTCCTAGGAACATCTCAGCTCACCATTTCCCATTTTCTTTGCAGGTTATCTATGGCATATCCATTCCTATGGATATGCGACTCAGCTGCTCAACTGCAAAATTCCCTTCTCATAGATGCACATTTTTATCCATGTAGTTATAGATAACAAGTACCTACCGCGGGGTCCTTGGAAAAAATTTATTTCATCCTCACTATATGAGGTTATTGTCTCAATTGAAAACTCAGTAACATACCCTTGAAAAATACAAGCGACCCAAAAATCAATAGCTCTAGAGATGGGGTTACTTACAATTGTTAAATCGCAGATCAGCTAAGCACTCCAGTGGACTGCTTCTCTTCTCTGAAAGTTTTTCTGCCAATTCACCAATCCTAAAAACCACTCATGCAACACAATAGGAAACTATACAAAGAATATTTCATGAATATTTGTGTACACGTATTGGTCCAACCAGTTTTCTGTGCTCAACCACGATCTTGCACTCACCTCTTGCACAAATGCTAATGTATTACTACAACCAATCCTCTACTTCCTTATTTTTCAGATGCCACAACATTTCCCTCAACTTAAAAATGATCAAGGGTCTCAGTAATGGAACCATTTGTTGGCTAACTTATTCTGATGCTCACGACCTAGGTTCAAGAAACCCACAAGACCAACAAACCACCCAAATACATCGGCCTGATGTAAAAAGCTCAGTTGGCAACACCTATGAGCAAGGAGCAGTCTCACCTGAGATATATTAATGTGTAAATAAAAGAACCATGTTTTTGCAGTCAGCGAGGGATTATAGTCTTCTGGTGCACAACCAAGGAGCTTGACAGAGTCGAAAGTTCATAGTATTTTTACTAATTTGACAACAACACAACTGTGCGACATAGCCAACGTGTGACACAACGTTCCCTTAACATCTTAGCAACTGGCGCAAATATATTATAACTTATTAGTAAATGACATGAAACTAGGAGTCTGTCTTCCTCCAATTATTTCCTACTGTTCTGAACTTCTAACAACCAACCTTTATACAGAATGGGTTTCTCCTATTTATAGACTCTACAAGACTGTGCAGGGTAGACTGGGTACAACTTAGTTATTATAGTCATAAATAGCCACAAAAACATCTTTCATTACATGTGTACAGGACATAACTATCTGTAGAAACTTCCTTCAAACATTTATCACATGTCATACTTAGCTGCAAAATCCTCCTTCATTACATTTATCACGGGCCATACCTAGCAACAAAATCCATCCTTCATTAAATTTATCACAGGCCATACCTAGCTGCAAAATCCATCCTTCAGTCTTCTTTCAACTCAATAACCTACAATCTTCCTGGCATGTTGCTTTACATCCTCTACTCTTCTACATTCCTGCCTATTCTCTTTTCCTTTGTCACACTGCTCCTCATCGAAATTTTCTTTCCTTTGCGCTTCCTTTCCTTCCTTTACCTCTTGTCACATGTCTATTTTACCTCCCTTGCGCTTATGCTTTTTTTTTATTCCTTGTGCTATCTCATGTCCTAACACTCTCTTAGTCTCATAATCTCTTGAGCAGAGTCTTCATTTTCCTTTTTAGTGATCTTTTCCTTAAGCTCTTGATTTCCCTCCTTCAATTGAGTGATTTCTAAGTCCTTTAGGGACATGTCAGACATATCCTTGATCACCCCAGTAGTGGGTTGTAATGTCCCATTTTTGGAAATTTTATCAAAATTTCCAATTCTTCAATTCTTTCACAATGTACTCAAATTCACCTTCTTGGAACTCTAGTTATATAGATTCAATTGATCCAAAATTTCTCCAATTGCTTTAAAAATTGGTGTGGAAAGTACTAACGGTTGATGGGACATATTATCACATATATCAAGCATATAATAAACTGATATATCCAACCATGGTATTCAATTTTCAAGGGAATAAGTTTCGAGACAAGACTAGTCAATTTGGGAGGTGGAAATCCCCTTGGGTCTTGGAACAAATCTCTTCACAACACTGTACAACCTTCACTAATGGTGGGTATGATACTTGGATATATTATAAAACATTAATTAAAATGATTTTTGAAGCATCATATTTGGTTTTTGGGTCGAATAGGTATCCAAGGGAACTCCATGAATTTACTACTAATTTTGAGGTTCCAACCCCCAATGGTAGATGACTCCAAATAGCTCCAAATGCTATTGAATTGTACCAGAAGGTGTATGAGTGATATCATAACTTAATTATAATTTTCATGGGTATATTATGTCCTTCCAATTACTTCTTTAACTCCATATCAAATTCTGAATAAGATGGATGCTTTAACTAGCAATTTTAGGGCTCAAATACCCCCCCCAAGGGTAATTGCCGGAATGGCTTCCCAAATGTGTAGAAATTCACTCGATTCTCAAATTGAAGCAGGGTATGTTTATAATACATTATCAGAGACTCATATTCATAACCAATCTAACTTCCATGGTTGTTATCGCTTCTTTCAATCAAATAAAAAAAAAAAAACTAGTTTTGGACCCTTGGTGAAATGAGATGTAGTTTGCTCCAATGGCTATGAAATTTGATCCAATGGACACAAATTATCATTTAATTAAACCCCTAATATGCTTCAATTAAATTCCATCCATTCATAAATCATCAATATTTTACACATCCATTCAAATCTATCAATATTATAAGAGTTTACAACAAGGAGGTGGGGAAATGGCACTATTTCTTTATTATTGATCAATAATACATAAAATATCTTGGACTTTAGACCTGATGAATTTATGAACAGATAGATCATATTATTTACATTATAATACAAAATTCTGGGGCAAGAGGACCTCCCTCAAAAAGATAAATGGCTCACCAAGTGTCCCTCACTCCACTGGGCTGAAATATGGTGAAAGAATGTGACATGGGAAGGGGAATGAGCTGAATCCTGAAGTGTCCATGAGATTTTGTAGCTGAAACTATATATTATAACTCCACTTAATCTCCTTTAAATACTTTATTGGCCTCTCCAATCACCAGTTAGGATGGGAATATTTCACCCTCAAAATTGGCTCAAGCATGAACTAGTCACTCACTAGCTCTTTCTCTCTTCACAACAACAAACTTCACAACTAATCAAAAAGATACTTCTCATGGATTCTCCCTATATTTTATAAAAATTAATGGTCTCCTATTCTTCCAAATACATCCATAAAAAAAATCCAATTCGAATTGGTGTGGTTGCACATGCTATGCCATGTGGCCTCTCTCTTCACCTTCCATCTTCCCCCTAATTGAGTAGGAACCCATTGGGCCTCTGCAAATCACATGAGAGCTCTATTGGATGCTCTATTTTCACATGATGTGTCATATATGTCATATTTCATCCTTCATATCTTACTTGTGTCATAACTTTCATAGAATCTCCATCATTGGTGTCATAGATATCACAAGTGTAAGGGGAATCTAGACAAGTGTCCATGAAACTCCCCATTTGGATCTTCCTTGCTCATGTAAGTTACACTTCATCCAAAATTATACCTATGAAGTATATGGACAAGTATATTAACCTTATAATCCATCCAAAAACATTACGATTCCCATATATTCAAATTTGCAAGAGGAGGATACCATTTAACATAGGAGTTCTAGCTTGTGTGGGTCCCACATCCTCCATGTGTCTTCATGATCAATTGTCACTTTTATTTTCACTTGTATTTATTTATTTATATCCTTTATTAACTATTTATGCTATTATAATGTTCAAACATCATTTATTGTCCCCCTTATTCCAAATCTCAAAGCTTCCACCCCCAACCTAGGAAACTAGTGATTTTCCTCCTTGGCAATTATTTTACCTTCAGCATCAATTCAACAAATTTAATGAATATGGAAAATGTGATTTTTCCATCGTGAGAAAATATTTCTTGTCCTAAATAAATTTCAAACACGGTCGTTGAAGAACCTACTTTCTATATGATTCTTTGAAGTTTCCACTGAGTTTCCCACTTTGAGTCTTTGAGATTCCATGAAGATTTTAGAGGGAAACCACCATGCTTGTTGTTGCACTAATCTGATTAGCATCACCTTATTAAGTGTTGGATCCCCATACTTCTTGTTTCCCAAATAATTTTAAATCAATGGGACTAAAAACTATCCCAGTGTCCCATTGCTTGCATTGCACTCCAACAATTAAGAGTGCTCTCCAGCCCATACCATTAGGAAAGAGAATTCACAGATCCCATTTTCTTGTATGCATTCTTCCAAAAATCATGATTACATAATATATATCATCATGGTATATACCAACATAATAAAAATGTACATCAAGGAGGTGCCTCACCAAAAAATCATGAACGTGCTTATACCTCCGAGTGAGTATACTACCATTTTCCAAGTGCATACATGCTTCAAGTGAGAAATCAAATATGCTCCAATGACATAGTCAAGGATCCCATGTCCTATAATGATTTTCCAAAAGGTTGTGATATGCATCAGAATAGTCAGCCATGTAT
The DNA here is from genome assembly GCA_001517045.1 of Pseudotsuga menziesii. Classification (NCBI taxonomy): domain Eukaryota; kingdom Viridiplantae; phylum Streptophyta; class Pinopsida; order Pinales; family Pinaceae; genus Pseudotsuga; species Pseudotsuga menziesii. Next base: position 1,039,222 of record LPNX010199011.1, on the reverse strand, counting down.
TCTCTCATCCAAGAAGTGGATGAAGAATCTCCACTCAAATCTGAACCAAATAATGAGCAAGAAAAACAAGGAGACATCAAATGACTCAAATAAGTCTCACCCATACATCCATGAATGACTGAATCATAAACATATAAAAATTTATGTGGCTGGTAACAAAAAAATTCTCCCGTCATAAATCTATTCACCCCAGTGTTGGATGAAGTTCCTCCAACATCAAATGAACGAAGTGTTGAGCAACAAAAACCATGAGTCTTCAAGTGACTCAAATGCATATCATAGGTGCATCCATGTAGATGTGCATCATCAGAAAGTAACAAGGAATTCTGCTGCAAATGTGAATAATAATTTTCCCCAAATGATATGTAATGTGCATCAATATAATCGTCCATGTGTTCTTTCATCCAATATGTGAATGGAGAACCTCCACCAAAATATGAACAAAAAAATGAGCAAGGAAAACATGAAGACTTCAAGTGGCCCAAAGAAGTCTCGTCAATACACTCATGAATATGCATGTCATCATGTAATATCTGAGGATGTTTCTTCCAAAAATATTTTTCTTCAATCATATAACTCTTCCCCCAAGTGTGGGATGAAGTTCCTCCAACTTCAAATAGACTAGGAAAGGGGCAAGGAAAATCATGAGTCTGCAAGTGACTCAAGTGAACATCATAGGTGCACCCATGGAGATGTGTATAATCATAATTTAAATAAGATGGCTCTCTAGTAATTCCATCATCAAAAGGAGAAATAGAATGTACATACTCTTTAGGTTCCACCATCAAAATGAAACCTTTCACCCATACTTCATTAGGATGAACGCTGCAAAATACGGAATTGTAGGATGTAGGAGAATGAACTAACTCACCCAAATGATCAAAAAGTGCAAAGGTTTCATTATGGTAAGGATCCATACGGGTAGTATCATGCAGCTCCTTCAAAGGTGTGGATAAATCCGTGATTCCATGCTTGTGCGGATAAAGCCGTGATTCCAAATCGTGAAAAGTGGTATCGGTTGCAAATATTGATGGTCACAGTGAAGAAGGGAACATATCCATGGGTGTGGCTCTTTTCATGATTTGAAACTAGCATTGACAACGTCAGGATCCTTATTCATGAAGAGGTGATAGGACCCACTCAAATCGACGGTTGCATAGCAAGGTCGATCAGGGTCGAAGGGTAAAAACATGCCACAATCTAAAGCTGCTCGTTGTATCAAGAGAGGAGAAATTGGTGGCATAAGTAAATAAATGTGGGTGGTGGACATGAAAAGTTCCCCAAATCATAGGGCTAAGGAATACTTAGGGCTGTAAGTGTCACATCCAGTGTAGAGATGATGATGGAAGGGACATTCATACATGCAATCTTCCTCCCGACACATTGGCCAATTCCTCAACACCATTTGTAGCATGTGTACAGGTGAAATCATCCATGTGGCAAAGTCGTATTTCCTAAAGTCATGAGGCTTCTATGTGAGTTGTGCTGCGGAAGTAAGGAAAATAATCAGTGAATCCGCTACTCACATGGGGCAAGGATAGCATGAAGGGGGAGACCATTCCATTTCCTACATCATGAGAGTGAGGAAGCGTGGGAGCATCTACTTCATGTGCTTTGCAGCATGGATCAACTATACAAGGAGGCATCCAAAAATACTTTTGGCAACACATGGTAACATGCCGCAGCCGATGAAGCAACATGACTAGATTCCCAGTAGGTAAAGGATCACCATGCCTGCATCCTCACACATGTCGACACCAAAGACACTCGATGGAAGAATGTGCGGGAATGCTGACCGATCATTACAAAATTTAGTCTCAAAACCTTATATATATTTCCTTTGGAATATCGGGGATGAGCTAACATATTTCTAGATCCAATGTTTATGTTTCGTCATGAGTCCATAGAATTTCGAAGGGTTTGGCGATCACAATCTGGTTCAAAAATCTTGTTCGTCTGGGTGTGCTGATGATTGGTGAGCATATTTACACACTCACCTATTACCTTGTTGTTCCATGCCAAATATGATACCATTCATCAAGGCTTGGATGTGAAGAATTTCAAGAGATACACCTGCCTTTAGATACCCGCACCTCTAGTGATGCATTGCCTAGACATTCACTCCCCATAGGTGTTTTTTTAGGGACCCCTGATACCATCGCTACCCCCAAAGCCTCCATAGAAGGAGACAGTCTCGGACTGCTCCTTGTAGGATAATTTATTCGGATGGGAGCATCAGGGGTCTAATACCTACACAACCCGGTTTGTAAATTCCACTTACCAAGGGTAATGGGGCTAGTGGAGGTATGATCCACCTTATTGCCTATGGGAGAGCCCACCTCACTAGAGGAGAGGAGTACAAGAATGAAAAGCCACCACAAAGGCTTTCCTTGGACAGGAGCAATGGGACCCTTCTTCCAAACCTCATGCCTAACAGTGTTATTTGGAGAGGAATGAGGTGGCGGATGAGGTTGATTAGGGGAAATATGCAAACTTCCTTGCCAGTGTGTGCCCATGTAGAAAGCCGCATTTGAACATGCCAGAAAACACATTCTTTGGATAGAAAAAGGGCATTATACTGACTCATCAAGGCAGCTAAAAGGTCCAAAAACTAGTAGATGGTGATTCACCTAAGAGCAAACAAAAAAGGTGTCATACTCAGAATCTACAACAATAGTCAAGCACGTCAAACTGTCACTTGGGCTGAGCACACCCACTAGCTCCATGATGTTTATTCACATTTGTAAATCGTGGCAATATTTCCACTCTCTAGACTGTTAATTTTTTATTATCACTGGAAACAGTTTTCAGGTTTGTTTTGGAGAGTAATCTCAACACTAAAATAGTATAAATACACTCTTGATAGAGGGAGAAAATAGTTAGTTGGTTAGTTGGAAAAATTTCAAGGGCTGAGGCTCTTTGTTGTAAATAGTATTTGATTTCTGTGTTATGAATAAATTTGCATAGGAAGGATTGTATTTCAAGATAGAGATTCCTATGTTGTTGCTTCTTTCAATATTTAATCTCTTTACGTGAAATGTTCTTCATGTTTTCATTCCAGTTTGTTAATGTCTTTCATGTCTGAAAGGAGTGTATAATAGTTTGGAATTCATACATGCTACGCTTTGTCTGTTGTTTCAGACATTCATTAATTTTTCTTCTAAAGTAACATAGAATTAATCTTGTTGGTGCTATACGTGATGGACTGTTCCCTCTCATCTATTGATCACCCACTAAATATCTCCCGATTGCAAGATCGATGGCTATCTTTCCTCTGTTTGTAAATTCACGCCATTTTTTACCTCCTGCAAAATGTTCCTTAACCGAACCTTCAACTACATTTCCAATGGTCCCTTACCCTGATAGTCCCACCTACATCTTACATTAATGCACTTCCTTCTATTAATATTGCACATTGATCTAGGAACAAATAATCAATCTCATCAAGAAATAATCAACAAATAAATCAAAAATGGTGTTAATCGGAACCAAAATGGTTTCCTTTGTGTATATTCAATAAACAAATGAATAGTTACAATAACAATGTCAAGCAATAGCTTGAATCAATGACGAATTCGAATACCTAAGGAGGTCATTCGAAATCAATGAGTGAGTCTGGCTTAACTGACTGTCAGCCATTGGTTCACACGTAATTAACCACTTGACCAAAACCCTAATTGACTCACCAAACCCTAACTAAAGTCAGATTGCAATAAATGACTGAATCTCAACTGAAGGAGATCAAACACATGTCATAGCAAGCCAACCATCAAGTGCTAGTGATCCATGACTTCAATGAACCCCGATGAGGTTAATTGAAGCTAAACTGATCATCAAAAGTTGGTGGAGGTTCCCCTGTTGACTCTAGATCATTAAATAATCATAAATAATCATTAAATAATATATTTAATGAGAGGATACGCCTTAACTGACTGGTTGAACTGATTGTAACCACCAGTTAGCAATTAGGTGCATTAATATCACTCAGATCACCCCCGGAGTGCTCCAGTTAGCCTCCTTGACTGTAGGTAGGCGTGGGTGTGATTGGATGATATCAATTAATGCTCCACTTATGTCAATTAATGTCAATTATACTTAGGATAGTGGTTTAACTAGGCCAATTTGACCAAAAAGAGTGTGTATGGTGGTAAATGTCTCCAACACCCCCCCATTAGCTATACTCAGGAAGAGTTAGAAAACATAGATGCATAAAAATGCTAGTGCCCCAACAACAAAGGACATAGGTCACCCTATACAATAAAGTAACTTCTTAATATAACTAAGGAAATGAGCATAACCTCATGGGAAAAATACCCCCCCTCAAACTAAGCAGTAAATCAAGAATTGGTTCTTCTATGCAACAACATCCTAAGACTGTGCATGTGAACCTATGAATCCAAACTAAATGAATATGTCAGGAGGAATATTCCACTTTGGAAGAAGAGTAATGCACTCAACTGAATCAGAAATATAAACATCTGCACTGTGAAAACTGGACCCATGTAGAGTAGCTGAAATCATCTGAAGAGAGAGCAAAGGTTCTTGAGGATTTGAACCATGTGTGGAACACTCAAGAAACTGATATGTTGCAGCCTTGAACAGAAAACCATGAATGGTAAAATCAGCCCCAATTTTTAGGACCAAGTGTCCAAGAGGATGCAGAATGTCTTACTCTTTCCTAGTTCTGTGAGGAGATGAGCATGTGACCAAAGGTAGAGAAGCCCTGGGACTCTGGAGAGCGAATGCTTGAGATCCATAATCTGATATAGCTTTATAAAAATATAATGATTCAAAAAATAAAATATCATCAACCTCATAAAAGGAAACTAACACCAAATCCCCAACAACAAAATTGAAGAAGAATTGCGGTACTTGATTTTTCACACCGAAATTGGTGAGAGAAGCTACAAGCATGACTAAAAGATCTTGAATTTTAAAATATGAACCAAATAATATCAGATCAGAAATTAAATCAGATCTAAATAAGTTCACAACAGATCCAAAATTGTGAAATTAAATCAAATCCCCAGCAGTAGTTACGAAGGAGACTTGCGGTCCTTGTTTCTTCACACTATTCATGAGAACAGCTACAAGCAGTACTGAAGGTTTATGAACCTGAAATTTTGAACCAAGAAATATTATATCAGATCCAAATAATATCATATCAGATACAATAAGTTTCATATCAGATCCAAAAGTATGGTCAATTGAGACGGTGGATGCACAGTTGTCTTTTTCTTCAAAATTCTGAATTTTGGTGCATGCAATCCTGCAGGATTTTGCTAGAAGATATAAATCATGGGAAGCGAATGTGTCACTATTATAATCTGATATTTCTTCCAAATATCCATTTTTTTACATATTTGCACACCAGCAGCAACATTTGAGGGAGAAAAATAAAATTTCTCTTCACTTTCGGAAGTAATTACTGGTAAAATTTGCACAGAATTCAAAGAAAAATCACCGGTGAATGTTTGCATGGAAGTGCAGTTGTATTTTTCTTCAATATCAGAGATTCAAATGTCTTATTCTATTTTATCAATATGAGGAGATGAGATATCAGAGATCTTATGAAATTCTGGAGCATCAAGAGAAGGAGTCACTGCATGGAGACTTTCTTCAATTCGAATTGAATGTGTAGAAGATTCTACTTCATCTTCATCTTGAACAACTTCATCAGAGAGAGTAGAGGCTGAGAATTTTGAGTAAAGAACTCTTGTGGTGCTGGATGTGATCTTCAAAGTGCTATTATAATCCTCATTGTGCTTGCCAAAGGTTCTGTCCAATTTTCTCCAGAGATCCTTTGGGTATTCAGCAGAACCAATAAGGTAGCGCAAGCTAGGAGAAAGGGCCAGACATATTGCTTCAAAAGATCTATCACCATGATTTAGCCAGTCATTTTCATTCTCATAAGAATCTTTTCCAAGTCCAATAGACACCTCATAGAGACCTCGTCTCTTCATATATGCAATCATCTTCAACTTCCATTTTGAATAGCTTGTACATGGGGTGAGAAGAGGGACTGATGAGTCCATTCAAAGTTGTACCTATTAAAACCTGCAAATCACAACAAAAAGGGCACCATAAGGTCAGACAACCTGCACATTTTAGGCTTTCGTCACTCCTAACATAGTCAATCAAGCAAGCTTGATCAACAAGTTCTTTACTTGGGGTATTAAGTGGTAAGCCTTGGATTCTGGTGCAGTGCTGGATTTTTGAGCTATTGCTCAAATTTCATGGAGAAATCTGTCAAAAAGCCTATTTTTGAGAGATAGATCTTCATCCCACCATATGCTATATTACCATATTAATCTTGCACATTTATCTAGGAACAAATAATCAATCTCATCAAGAAATAATCAACAAATAACTCAGAAATGGTGTTAATCGAAACCATAATGGTTTCCTCTATGTATATTCAATAATCAAATGAATAGTTACAATAACAATGTCAAGCAATAGCTTGAATCAATGAGGAATTCAAATACCTAAGGAGGCTATTCAAAATCAATGAGTGAGTCTGGATTAATTGACTATTAGCCATTGGTTCACACTCAGTTAACCACTTGACCAAAACCCTAATTGAATCACCAAACCCTAACTGAAGTTGGAGTGCAATAAGTGACTAAATCCCAAATGAAGAAGATCAAACACATGTCATAGCAAGCCAACCATCAAGTGCTAGTGCTCCATGACTTCAATGAACCCCGATGAGGTTAACTGAAGTTGAACTGATCATCAGAAGTTGGTGGAGGCTCCCCTGTTGACTCTAGATCATTAAATAATCATAAATAATCATTAAATAATATATTTAATGAGAGGAGGCTCCTTAACTGACTGGTTGAACTGATTGTAACCACCAGTTAGCAATTAGGTGCATTAATATCACTCAGATCACCCCCAAAGTGCTCCAGTTAGCCTCCTTGACTGTAGGTAGGTGTGGGTGTGACTGGATGGTGTCAATTAATGCTCCACTAATGTCAATTAATGTCAATTATACTTAGGATAGTGGTTTAACTAGGACAATTTGACCAAAAAGAGTGTGTATGGTAGTAAATGGCTCCAACAAATTCCATTCAGTAGTCTGGCCTCCTGACCATTCTTTATCGAATATCCTACATGAAGTAAACCTGAAAATAAGCGAGAGACCCCTCTTTTACTGTGCAGGGCCATAGGCACAGTCTAAAGAGGTTCTGCTATTTCCCAGGAGAGAGCCCTTTTTTTGGCCCAACCTATGGGCACAATCTCGGTGTTACGGAGAGAAATTCCTATGGCTTGGGGTACCACAATAGACAGCTTGACTCCAGAAATCAATCATTTCCAATATGCAATAGAAATTAAATATCTAACACTAAAGGATCAGACCTCGTACTTATTTCGTACGGTTGAAGTAGATCCCCATTGAGCTTTCCAACTTCAGCTTGAATTGATAGATTACTTCCTCAAAAACAAGTAAACAATACAAGCATACTATGTATATTGGTGTTAGATCTATTCTAGCATATATAATCAAGAATGTATAAGCATTTGAAATCATCCCATGGATAAAATATTCATTCAAACATACATTATTGGACAAGAAAAAATATTTCTATTAATATAAAATCAGAGATTACAATGGATACAACCTCTGTTGGCACATCTACGAATCAGACAAACTGAATCCACCACTTCAATCCTCCATCTCTCAATAGCAAGCTCACAAGCAAAATGCAAGCTTGGGAAGAACACAAAAGTGCTCCAAGGGACAAAGGGATGCAGACTCAAGCACAAGTTCTGGAAACAATGGACTATAGTTTCTTTTCTCTCAATTCTATCATATGCCTTCAATGTACCAAAGAGTTCCTTATATAACTTTTCAAAGGGGTAATGAAAGGTAGAATCCGAGGGATCTCAAGGCATATCAAAGGCCAAGAGTCAAGTGAGTCGGATCCATGTCAAGGAAAACTCCAAAAGGATTTGGATTTTGTACACATCCCGATGTACTTGGTTTTAGGGTTCAAATCCACATATATATGTGATTAGGGGTTTAAAAGTCGCATATATGAATTTTCACATGTTTTAAGGGATGGTCAAGGAAACATCAAAGGACAAAAAATGGTCCAAGGGGTCTAAGGACTCTACAGAGGGACTGGGGAAGGCCATACAAGTATGATTCACCTAGAGTGGTAAAATCAACTATAATAGATGCCGCCTAATGTGTGAGGTCATAGGGGTCATACGATGGATGAAATACATTATAAGTCCATCCCAAAAGTGGAGTGATGAAGGATCCCAAATGGAATACCAGCCACCCAATCAGCATAGTACAATGATACAAATCTGCACATAACTACAATTACATCTAGCAGTCCTGAATACATAAGAGTACAATGGCCATGAATAGGCATGATACAAGATATCACATAAGTGGTCATCTCCATGTACAATATACATAAATCAGAATCTCCATGATGAAGATATACAAAGGACCATGATCCCCATAATGGATGAAGATATATAATGGATCAAGATCTCCATAATGGCTAGAAATGTCTGACATATACTAGAATCAAGTCACGAGAGCTAAAATCTCATGAACACTAGCACAATCAAGGAGGTAGCATATAAAATATGTGACCAATCTGGAAGGTCTTCTACACAAACCACTACGAGTACATGTCCTACTATGTGAATAGAGGCGTCGAGGTTGAACATAGTAGTCCATCATCTGATTACCAGTCATTGATGTATACCATTAATAGACGCGAGATCACCCATTGATAATGAAAATGGGAATCAAGGTACTAGAGTGCAAACTAACAAGTGTGAATAAATGTGTTGAGGTCAAACACTTGAGAGGATCCATTGATCAGGGGACATTGATGTATTCCCAAAGATTTTCGATGGCGAGAGAACCTGCCACTAATGACTGCAAGTCTGAAGGAATTCAAATTGACTCTAGATTCCAATCCTAGAATAAATGATATGAAGTCGATGGGATGAAATCTGCTGGAAGGAGGGCATTAAGGCATCCCCCATCATCCAACCCAAGTTACTCAACAACGTTGTATAATGTGGAAGGACTCGATCATAAGGTGCACGAACCAGTAACTGTACCAGGAATGGCTGACATGTAAAGTCAAGATAACTGAGGAATGGCCGACTCAGGTTTCAACTTCCTTCGAACAAGAGCATAACGATGAATGGTGACTGAATAAAGGTAGCATAGACTCGATATACAAATTGGGACATCTCTGTGACATAGGAGGCATTGACAGAGGCTCCATGGGGACTGGAAGCCTAACCAATTGGTAGAGATAAACTCAGATAAACGGGTACAGCTCCTACATTAAAACTATAAACCCAACCAATGTATGTGATATACAGTGCTCTGTTCGAAGGAGACACGACTCGACAGCTACCAAAGATAACGTCTTTCCTTGTCTGGATTTTTGGTTTTTGATTTTTTTGGACTTTTTCAAATATTTAAAAAGCTTAAAAAATAATAAAATGGATTTATAGTTATAGACTAGGAGGAGACGAGTGTCATAGGGGAAAACAAACTAGTTCCAAGCAGTGGAACATACCTATTCTCAATGCAAGGATACATGTGTAGAATAGCAACACTTGCGGGAAAATCCCCTCCCAGTAAAAAGGGAATCAAGCTACAAAGGATATATAAAATGGCTCTGCATGGCTATACATGAGACAATCTTAGGCTATATGTCTGAAGCTCAAAGTTAGGGAAGTCGAGATAAGGATCAATGAGGTAGGGAAAGCTCATGATAATGCAATTACAACTTGACATAAGGGAGTCCCAGGGAAATGGCCAGCATAAAGTTCAATAGAAGTATGAAGCTCTTGCTCAAGGACATGGAGGGACTAAAAGGGACTCCCAGACCTAAGAGGGGACTCACAACATGGGTACCAAATGCAAAATGGATCTAACTAGGACACCCATGTATAGGAAATCTCTACCATTCACGTAATATCACTTCTAACAACAGCATGAAGGTTCTGTGATACCATGGAATGGGTTTGTACCTAAGGTTAAGATGGAATGGTCATAAGGCAATGCAAGATGCAAGAGAATGTGAAATCCTAACCTATATGCTAGTTTAGACATGATACCTATGCTAGGAACGAATGGGTCGAAACCTCAGAGAGAGTGTACAAAAATTGGCCCCTACATGACAACCATATTAGTCCAAAACAACCCAAAATAGTCAATAAAGAATCCATACTATAGGATATAGTGAGGAATGATCATGACAACCACACCCAAAGGAAGCAATGCAGTGAACGATGAGACATAAAAAGGAAAGTAAGGTGTAGACTCAACATTCACACATCCACTACCACCCCCATGAGGGTGACCACTGGTGTAAAGACCGAGCGAAGGGAATGAAAATCCTCCACAAATGGAGTAGAGGATGTAATATGACCATTCCCAAATATATGAGCATGGTAAGGGGATATGATGCCCCTAAGTTTGACACTAGGGTCTGTACTAGGACCAAGGATGGGTTATAGGATACTAGGCATCTTGAAAATAAAAGGACTCGAACTCAAGAAAGAATAAATATACTCAAGTGACCACGATCCCAAATGCCAACTAGCGCACAAAGAGCATGCTCCTAAGAAAATCTATAGCCAAAATACAAGCAAACCAAGGGGAGGATATGTGAGCTCCCAAATGCAGTAGGTATGTCTTGCCTAAGAGAGGCTTGAAACTCCCATACACTACAAGCGGAGGTATGTAACCAAATATAGTGTCCCTTAGATTCAACGCATATAGCGACTATGCTGTCTGGCCTCTACCTGGCCAGGACACCCGTAGAATAACCCCTGCAAAGTACCCCCTCGATAACCTAGGTAAGGAAACTAAGGTCACCTCAATATAATCAATGCTCAAGAGGACAGTCGCAGGCAGGATTGACCATATGGGCAGGGTAGCAAAGCCTGAAACTCTCGAAAGAGCCCCCAGATATCAATACAATCTCGGAAATATCTCTGGTGCTACTCAGTTATGACCAGGAGTCATCCCAATCATTAACTGCTCACACTACCTCATGCTTAACTCCATTGTAAGAGGAGCGTCATGAGAAACACTAATTATACCAAGGATTTCACTATCTCACCTGGACAGACACCTACATGTTGTATAGTGGCCTTGGAGAATTTACTCACAATGAAGTATTCCAAGACCCTAAAACCTAATCTTGTTGATGCACCCTATAAAATAAAAGAGTGTAATTCATTTTATTATGCGTTGATTTTAATTGGTTGTAATTACTCAAAGGGAAATGGTCATGCAACTAATGAAGTTATGAATTAGTAGTGAAGTAAATATGCACACCATAACAAACAATGCTAAGTGAAATCTTTGTCAAATGAAAAATATGGTATTCCACTACATGAGATGCATAAATATATATTCCTTTCCGAATTCCAATGCAATCCTTCCTTAATGAAAGCCTAAACACAACTCTCATCCAAGCAATCCAATCCAAGTACCTCCTCCAATCCATATGCAAACAAATGCAACTACCTTGTATTTTTCAATATAAAAGAATGAAAAATGCAATAAAAGTCATCTAAAACTCTCAGTCTCTACAGCAAGTATAAAACACAAGCCCAGCAAGACATTGAGACAAAAAGAGTAATGCACTAATGGCAAAACAAAAAGGAAAAATGACTAAAACTACTTTCAAAGAAAAATCTATGAAAAAGCGGTCTCTGGTCACAAAAGAAGCATCCAACAGACAACATCAGACCCAAGGAATACCCAACCACACTCACAACCCACCCAAGGACTTCCCACAACATCAAACTCACCAAAAGGGAGGATATACGTGACTGTTTAAAGAAGAACTGCGTATATACGCAACTTTTGGCCAAAACGTTGTGTGTATATGGAGTTGCCAATTTTGTTACGGAGAGAAATTTCTATGGCTTGGGGTACCACAACAGAAAACTTGACTCTAGAAATCAATCCTTTCTAATATGCAATAGAAATTAAACATCTAACACTAAAGGATCAGACCTCGTACCTTATTCTAGACGGTTGAAGTAGATCCCCATTGAGCTTTCCAACTTCAGCTTGAATTGATATATTACTTCCTCAACAACAAGTAAACAATATAATCATACTGTATATATTGGTGTTAGATCTATTCTAGCATATATAATCAACAATGTATAAGCATTTGAAATCATCCCATGGATAAAATATTCATTCAAAAATACATTATTGGACAGGAAAAGATATTTCTATTAATATAAAATTAGAGATTAGAATGGATACAACCTCTATCAGCAGGTCTGCGAATCAGAGAAACTGAATCCCCCACTTGGGCCTCCACCACCTCAATCCTCCATCTCTCGATAGCAAGGTCACAAGCAAAAGTCAAGCTTGGGAAGAACACAAAAGTGCTCCAAGGGACAAAGGGATGCGGACTCAAGCACAAGTTCTGGCAACAATGGACTATAGTTTCTTTGCTCTCAATTCTCTCATATGCCTTCAATGTACCAAAGAGTTCTTATATATCTTTTCAAAGGGGTAATGAAAGGTTAGATCCGAGCAATCTCAAGGCATATTGAAGGCTAGGAGTCAAGTGAGTTGGATCCATGTCAAGGAAAACTCCAAAATGATTTGGATTTTGTACACATCTCGATGTACGTGTTTTTAGGGGTCAAACCCATGTATATACACGATTAGGGGTTTAAAAGTTGCGTATATGAATTTTCACATGTTTTAAGGGATGGTCAAAGAAACATCAAAGGAAAAAAAATGGTCCAAGGGATATAAGGAGTCTGCAGAGGGACAGGGGAAGGCCATAGAAGTATGATTCACCTGGAGTGGTAAAATCAACTATAAAACCTGGTGCTAATAGAATGTACATACTCTTTAGGTGCCACCATCAAAATGAAACCTTTCACCCATACTTCATTGGGATGAATTCTGCATAATATGGAATTGTAAGATGTAGGCAAATGAACTAACTCACCCAAATGATCAAAAAGTGCAGAGGTTTCATCATGGTAAGGATCCATATAGGTAGTATCATGCAGCTCCTTCAAAAGTGTGAACCTATGTCATAGAGTGGTTCCAATGTAGAGGGATCATGGTCTTCTTTAAAATTTGCATAACCTTCATCAAGAGACAATTAAAGTTCCTCTTCCACCTCATCAAGTGTTTTAATCTCTTCAAGTTCAACTTTGAACACATCAAGCACATTCAAATTTCCACTTTTCTCATGATCCTCCATATCAGGAGAATCCGCCAAACAATCTACCCTTTGAAAATCTTTGATGTTGCAAATTTCTCTTTGAATCTTCTCCATGTCTTCAAGGAACGATGGCTCCTCCAAGGAAGTATCTCTCCAACAAGAACTTGATACAAAAAATTGAGCGTCATGGATTATGCAAAGGGATTGCATAAACATTTTGATATTTGATCTCTATGTCACCAAGATAGAGGTGTGCGAACCCATCAGTAAGTACTCCTTCATAGTTCAAGCATCCATCATTAGATTCTCTCTCTTTCATTTCCAAGGTAGAATGTTTCTCAAAATTATCTTTAGTATTTTCAATAGAAGCTTCTTCATACTTATGTGATAGCTATTCATATTTTTTAGAGACATTTGGGGGTGAATTTCAATCCTCTTCATGTACTACTTTTTCTTCTTCACCACCCACAGAAATTTGTAGCTCCTTGGTCTCCTCCCTACTTGTGCATTGATCATTATTCCTTAATGAGTTATTATTTGAATTATTTTTTTTAAATTGCTTCAACCAATCATTAAGCTCTTCATACTGAATAGTCTTATGTTCCAATTTGAATGCTTGCTTAACCTTCCTAGTCATATCATCACCACATGGATTAATGACTTTCTTCAATTCATCTATACCATCCATAACTTCAATAGGTGCCAATACCATGCTCTAATGCCACTTTATAGTCCCATTTTTGGAAATTTTATCAAAATGTCCAATTCTTCAATTCTTTCACATTGTACTCAAATTCACCTTCTTGCAACTCTAGTTATATGGTTCAGTTCATCCAAAATTCCTCCAATTGCTTTCAAAATTGGTGAGGAAGGTACTTAGGGGTGATGGGACATATTAGAACATTTATTATACATATAATAAATTTATATACCCAAATATGGTTTGAAATTTGCAAGGGAATAAGTTTCAAGACAATACTAGTCAATTTGGGGGGTGGAAATCCCCCCTGGGTCCTACACCAAATCTCTTCATAACACTATACAAACTTCACTAATGGTGGGTACCATACTTGGATATGTTATCAGAAATTAATTAAATTATATTTTAAGCATCATATGTGGTTTTGCGGTCGAATAGGTATTCAAGGGAACTCCATGAATTTACTAGTAATTTTGAGGTTCGAACCCCCAAAAGGTAGATGACTCCAAATAGCTCCAAATGGTATTGAATTGTACAAGAATTTGTATGAGTGATATAATAAATTAATTATAATTTTCATGGGTATATTATGTCCTTCCAATTATTTCTACAATTCTATATCAAATTCTGAATAAGATAGATGCTTTAACTAGCAATTTTGGAGCTCAAATCCCCCGCGGGTAATTGTATAAATGGCTTCCCAAATGTGAAAAAACTCACTCAAATTCTCAAACTGAATAATGGTATGTGTATGATATATTATAAGAGACTCATATGCAAAACCAATCGAACTCCAATGGCTGTTATCACTTCTTTCAATAAGATTTAAACAAACTAGTTTTGGACCCTTGGGGAAATGAGATGTAGCTTGCTCCAATGACTATGAAATTTGACCCAATGGGCACAATTTATCCTTTAAGGAATATTAAACCCATAATTTTATTTAATTATATTCCATACATTCATAAATCATCAATATTTTACATAGCCATTCAAATCTATCAGTATTATAAGAGTTTACAACAAGGAGGTGGGGAAATGGCATTGTTTCTTTATTATTGATCAACAATACATAAAATATATTATCCTTTATACCTTATAAATTTATTAACAGAGAGATAATATTATTTAAATCAGAATAAAAAATTCTGTAGCAATAGGAGCTCCCTCGAAAAGATAAATGGCTCACTAAGTGCGCCTCACTCCACTGGGTTGAAATATGGTGAAAGAATGTGAGATGGGATGGGGAATGAGCTGATTCCTGAAGTGTCCATGAGATTTTGTAGGTGAAAATATATATTATAAATCCATTTAATCTCCATGAATTACCTGAATGGCCTCTCCAATTACCAATTGGGATGGGAATATTTCACCCTCGAAATTGGCTTAAGCATGAACTAGTCACTCACTAGCTCTCTCTCTTCATAACAACAAATTTCACAACTGCCCAAATGGATCCTTCTCATGTATTATCCTTGTATTTTATAAAAATTTATGGTCTCCTCAACTTCTAAATACATCCATAAACCAAATCGAAGTCGAATTGGTGTGGCTGCTCATGCCATTTCATTTGGCCTCTCTCTTCACCTTCCATCTTCTCCCAAATTGAGTAGGAACCCATTGGGATTATCCAAATCACATGAGAGCTATATTTTATTCTCTATTTCAACCCAATATGTTATATATTTCATATTTCATCCTTCATATATGACTTGTGTCATAACTATCATAGAATCTCCATCATTAGTGTCATAGATGTCATAAGTGTAAGGGGAATCTAGCCAAGTTTCCATGAAACTCCCCATTTGTCTCTTCCTTGGTCATGTAATTTACACTTAATCCCAAATTTGACCTATAAAGTATATGGACAAGTATACTAACCTTATAATCCATCCAAAAAAAAATAGGCTTCCCATAGATTCGAATTTGCAAGAGGAGGATACCATTTAACATAGGAATTCTAGCTTGTGTGGGTCCCACATCCTCCATGTGTCTTCATGATCAATTGCCACTTTTATTTTACCTTTTATTCATTTATTTATCTCCTTTATTAAATATTTATTCTATTATAATTTTCAAACATCATTTATTGTCCCCCTTATTCCAAATCTCGAAGCTTCCACCCACAACCTAGGAAACTAGTGATTTTCCTCGTTGGCAATTATTTTACATTTAGCATCAATTTGAAAACTTTAATGAACATGGAAAATGTGATTTGTCCATTGTGACCCAATATTGCTTTTCCTCAAGCAATTTCAAACATGGTTGTTGAAGAACCTGCTTTCTGTATGATTCTTTGAAGTTGCCACTGAGCTTCCCACTTTGAGTCTTTGAGATTCCATGAAGATTTTAGACAGGAACCACCATGCTTGCTGCTGCACTACTATGATTAAAATCACCTTATTACGTGGAAAATCCATCTCCCATACTTCTTGTTTCCAAAATAATTCTAAATCAATGGGACTAAAAACTATCCTAGTGTCCTAGTGTTTGCATTGCACTCCAACAATTAAGAGTGCTCTCCAACCCATACCATTAGGAAAGAGAATTCACGGATCCAATTTTCTTGTATGCATTATTCCAAACATAATTAGTACATAATATATATCATCAAGGTATATAACAACATAATAAAAATGTACATCTAGGAGGTGCCTCACCAAAAAATCATGAAAGTGCTTATACCTCCCAGTGAGTATACTACCATTTGCCAAGTGCATACATGCTTCAATTGATCAATCAAATATGCTCCAATGACATAGGTGAAAATCCCATGTCCTATAATTATTTTCCAAAAGGTTGTGATATGCATCAGAATATTCAGCCATGTATTCTTTCATCCAAGAATTGGATGAAGAATCTCCACTCAAATATGAACCAAATAATGAGCAAGAAAAACAACGAGAATTAAAATGACTGAAATAAGTCTCACCCAAACATCCATGAATGAGTGAATCATAAATATATAACAATTTATGTGGTTGGTAACAAAATATTTCTCCCGTCATAAATCTATTCACCCCAGTTTTGGATGAAGTTCCTCCAACATCAAATGAATGAAATGTTGAGCAAGAAAAACCATGATTCTTCAAGTGAGTCAAATGCATATCATAGGTGCATCCATGTAGATGTGCATCATCAGAAAATAACAAGGAATGCTGCTGCAAATGTGAATAATAATGTGCTCCAAATGATATGTAATTTGCATCAATATAATCGTCCATGTGTTCTTTCATCCAATATGTGAATGGAGAACCTCCATAAAAATCTGAACTAAATAAGGAGCAAGGAAAACATGAAGACTTCAAGTGGATCAAATAAGTCTCATCAATACACTCATTAATATGCATGTCATCATGTAATATCAGAGGATTTTTCTACCAATAATAATTTTCTTCAATCATATAACTCTTCACCTAAGTGTGGGATTAAGTTCTTCCAACGTCAAATAGACTAGGAAAGGGGCAAGGAAAATCATGAGTCTCCAAGTGACTCAAGCGAACATCATAGGTGATCCCATGGATATGTGTATAATCATAATGTAAATAAGGATTCTCCTGCAAATTTAAATAACATGGTTCTCTAATAATTCCATCATCAAAAGGAGAAATAGGATGTGCATCCTCTTTAGGTGCCACCATCAAAATGAAACCTTTCACCCATACTCCATTAGGATGAATGCTGCAAAATATGGAATTGTAGGATGTAGGAGAATGAACTAACTCACCCAAATGATAAAAAATTATAGAGGTTTCATCATATACATATGGGTAGTATCATGCAGCTCCTTCAAAACTGTGAAACCTTTGTCATATATTGGTTCCAATGTATAGGGATCATGGTCTTCTTTAAAATTTGCATAACCTTCATCAAGAGACAATTCAAGTTCCTCTTCTGCCTCATCAAGTGTTTTAATCTCTTCAATTTCAACTTCAAACACATCAAGCACATTCAGATTTCCAATTTTCTCACAATCCTCCATATCATGAGAATCCTCCAAACAATCTACCCTTTGACAATATTTGATGTTGCACATTGCTCTTTGAATATTCTCCATGTCTTCAAGGAATGATGGCTCCAAGGAAGTAGCTCTCCAACAATAATTTGATACCAAAGCTTGAGTGTCATGGATTATGCAAAGGGATTCTTGTATATCCCTTTCACTTATCTTCAAGGATCCTTCAATAAAGGATGGTTCATGGGAGTGAACCTCCTCTTCTTATTCATTCTGGATTTGATCAACTCCTTGAAGCTCAACTGGTGATGGGGAAGTTGATCTTGGTTCTTCATTTTATGCTACAAGCTCTTCATATTTATTCTCATGATAAATTTAGATTGCACCAACATTTTGACATTTGATCTCTATGTCACCAAGATAGAGGTGTGAGAACCCATCAGTAGGTACTCCTTCATAGTTCAAGCATCCATAATTAGATTCTCTATGTTTCATTTCCAAGGTAGAATATGTCTCAAAATTATCTTCATTATTTTCAATAGAAGCTTCTTCATACATATGTGATGTCTCTTCATATTTTTTAGAGACACCTGGGGGTGAATTTCGAGCCTCTTCATGTACTACTTTTTCTTCTTCACCACCCACAGAAATTTGTAGCTCCTTGGTCTCCTCCCTACTCGTGCATTGACGATTATTCGTTAATGAGTTATTATTTCAATTATTTTTTATAAATTTCTTCAAAAAATCATTAAGGTATTCATATTGAATAGTCTCATGTGCCAATTTGAATGCTTGCTTAACCTACCTAGACATATCATCACCACATGGCTTAATGACTTTCTTCAATTCATATATACCATCCATAACTTCAGTAGGTTCCAATACCATGATCTGATACCACTTTAATGTCCCACTTTTGTAAATTTTATCAAAATGGCCAATTCTTCAATTCTTTCACAATGTACTCAAATTCACCTTCTTGCAACTCTAGTTATATGGATTCAATTGATCCGAAATTCCTCCAATTGCTTTCATACTTGCTGAGGAAGGTGATGAGGGGTGATGGGACATATTAGAACATTTATCAGACATATAATCAACTGATATACCCAACCATGGTCCGAAATTTGCAAGGGAATAAGTTGGAAGACAAGACTAGTCAATTTGGGAGGTGGAAATCCCCCTTGGGTCCTAGACCAAATCTCTTCACAACACTGTAAAACCTTCACTAATGGTGGGTATGATACTTGGATATGTTATCAGACATTAATTAAATTATATTTTAATCATTAAAATGTGGTTTTGGGGTCGAATAGGTATTCAAGGGAACTCTGTGAATTTACTATTAATTTTTAGGTTCCAACTCCCAAAAAGGTAGATGACTCCAAATAGCTCCAAATGCTATTGAATTGTACCAGAAGGTGTATGAGTGATATAATAAATTAATTATAATTTTCATGAGTATATTATGTCCTTCCAATTAATTCTACAATTCTATATCAAATTCTGAATAAGATAGATGGTTTAACTAGCAATTTTGGGGCTCAAATCCCCCGCAGGAATTACCGGAATGACTTCCCAAATGTCCACAAACTCACTCAATTTTTCAAATTGAATAAGGTGATTTTTATAAGATATTATCATATACTCCTATTCAGAACCAATCGAAATCCCAATGCTGTTATCACTTCTTTCAATAATATATTAAAAAACTAGTTTTGGACCCTTGGGGAAATGAGATGTAGCTTCCTCCAATGGCTATGAAATTCGACCAAATGGCCGAAAGTTCTCCTTTAATGAATATAAAACCCATAATATTATTTAATTACAGTCCATACATTCATAAATCATAAATATTTTACACAGCCATTCAAATCTATCAGTATTATAAGAGTTTACAACAACGAGGTGGGGAAATGGCACTGTTTCTTTATTATTGATCAATAATACATCAAATATATTGTCATTTCGACCTGATAACTTCATTAACAGAGATATCATAGTATTTAAATCATAATACAAAATTCTGGAGCAAGAGGAGCTCCCTCGAAAATATAAATGGCTCACCAAGTGCGCCGCACTCCACTGGGTTGAAATATGGTGAAAGAATGTGAGATGGGAGGGGGAATAAGCTCAATCCTGAAGTGTCCATGAGATTCTATAGATGAAAATATATATTATAAATCCATTGAATCTCCATGAAATACCTAAGTGGCCTCTCAAATCACTAATTAGGATAAAAATATTTCACCCTCGAAATTGGCTCAAGCATGAACTAGTCACTCAGTAGCTTCACAACAACAAATTTCACAACTAGTCAAAAATATCCTTCTCATGGATTCTCCCTATATTTTATAAAAATTAATGGTCCTCTCAGCTTCCAAATACATCCATAAATCAAATGCAAGTAGAATTGTTATGGCTTCTCATTAACATCACCTTATTAAGTGGTGAATCCATCTCCCATACTTCTTGTTTCCCAAATAATTTTAAATCAATGGGACTAAAAACTATCCCAGTGTCCCATTCCTTGCATTGCACCCCAACAATTAAGACTGCTCTCCAACCCATATCATTAGGAAAGAGAATTCACGGATCCCATTTTCTTGTATACATTCTTCCAAACATCATGACTACATAATATATGTCATCAAGGTATATAACAACATAGTAAAAATGTACATCGAGGAGGTGCCTCATCAAAAAATCATGAAAGTGCTTATACCTCCCAGTGAGTAGACTACCATTTTCCAAGTGCATACATGCTTCAAGTGACCAATCAAATATCCTCCGATGACATAGGTTAGGATCCCATGTCCTATAGTGCTTTTCCAAAAGGTTGTGATATGCATCAGAATATTCAGCCATGTATTCTTTCATCCAAGAAGTGGATGAAGAATCTCCACTCAAATATGAACCAAATAATGAGAAAGAAAAACAAAGAGACTTCAAATGACTCAAATAAGTCTCACCCATACATCCATGAATGAATGAATCATCAATATATAACAATTTATGTGGCTGGTAACAAAAAATTTCTCCCATCATCAATCTATTCACCCCAATGTTGGATGAAGTTCCTCCAACATCAAATGAACGAAGTGTTGAGCAAGAAAACCCATGAGTATTCAAGTTACTCAAATGCATATCATTGGTGCATCCATGTAGATGTCCATCATCAGAAAATAACAAGGAATGCTGCTGCAAATTTGAATAAGAATGTGCTCCAAATGATACGTAATGTGCATCAATATAATTGTCCATGTGTTCTTTCATCCAATATGTGAATGGAGAACCTCCACCAAAATCTGAACAAAATAAGGAGAAAGGAAAACATGAAGACTTCAAGTGGCTCAAAGAGGTCTCATCAATAAACTCATGAATATGGATGTCATCATGTAATATCAGAGGATGTTTCAGCCAATAATAATTTTCTTCAATCATATAGCTCTTCACCCAAGTGTGCGATGAACTTCCTCTAACTTCAAATAGACTAGGAAAGGGGAAAGGAAAATCATGAGTCTCCAAGTGACTCAAGTGAACATCATAGGTGCACCCATGGAGATGTGTATAATCATAATGTAAATAAGTATGCTGCTGCAAATGTAAATAAGATGGTTCTCTAATAATTCCATCATCAAAATGAGAAATAGAATGTACATACTCTTTAGGTGCCACCATCAAAATGAAACCTTTCACCCATACTTCATTAGGATGAATGTTGCAAAATATGGAATTGTAGGATGTAGGAGAATGAAATAACTCACCCAAATGATCAAAAAGTGCAGAGGTTTCATCGTGGTAAGGATCCATACAAGTAGTATCATGCAGCTCCTTCAAAACTGTGAAACCTTTGTCATATATTGGTTCCAATGTAGAGGGATCATGGTCTTCTTTAAAATTTGCATAACCTTCATCAAGATACAATTCAAGTTCCTCTTCCACCTCATCAAGTGTTTTAATATCTTCAAGTTCAACTTCGAACACATCAAGCACATTCAGATTTCCACTTTTCTCATGATCCTCCATATCATGAGAATCCTCCAAACAATCCACCCTTTGACAATCTTTGATGTTGCACATTACTATTTGAGTCTTCTCCATGTCTTCAAGGAATGATGGCTCCGCCAAGGAAGTATCTCTCCAACAAGAATTTGATACCAGTGCTTGAGTGTCATGGATTATGCAAAGGAATTCTTGTATATCCATTTCACTTATCTTCAAGGATCCTTCAATGAAGGATGGTTCATGGGAGTGAACCTCCTATTCTTATTCATTTTGGATTTGATCAATTCCTTGAAGCTCAAGTAGTGATGGGGAAGTTGATATTTGTTATTCATTTTATGCTACAAGGTCTTCATATTTCTTCCCATGATAAATTTGGATTGCACCAACATTTTGAGATTTTATCTCTATGTCACCAAGATAGGGGTGAGAGAACCCATCAGTAGGTACTCCTTCATAGTTCAAGAATCCATCATTAGATTCTCTCTGTTTCATTTCCAAGGTAGAATGTGTCTCAAAAGGATATAAGGTATTTTCATTATAATATTATTCATACTTACGTGATGTCTATTCATATTTTTTAGAGACACTTGGGAGTGAATTTTGATCCTCTTCATGTACTACTATTTCTTCTTCACCACACACAGAAATTTGTAGCTCCTTGGTCTCCTTCCTACTTGTGCATTGATTATTATTCCTTAATTATTTATTATTTGAATTATTTTTTAGAAATTCCTTCAACCAATCATTAAGGTCTTCATAATGAATAGTCTTATGTGCCAACTTGAATGCTTGTTTAACCTTCCTAGACATATCATCACCACATATCTTAATGAATTTCTTCAATTCATCTATACCATCCATAACTTCAATAGGTTCCAATACCATGCTCTAATTATAGTTTAATATCCAATTTTTGGAAATTTTATCAAAATGGCCAATTCTTCAATTCTCTCACAATGTACTCAAATTCACCTTCTTACAACTCTAGTTATATGGATTCAATTGATCCAAAATTCCTCCAATTGCTTTCAAACTTGGTGAGGAAGGTCTTGAGGGGTGATGGGACATATTAGAATATTTATCAAACATATAATCAACTGATATACCCAACAATGGTCTGAAATTTGTAAGGGAATAAGTTTGAGGACAAGACCAGTCAATTTGGGAGGTGGAGATCCCCCCCTAGGTCCTTGACCAAATCTCTTCACAATAATTTACAACCTTCACTAATGGTGGGTATGATAGTTGGATATGTTATAAGAAATTAATTAAATTATATTTGAATCATCATATGTGTTTTTGGGTTCGAATAGGTATTCAAGGGAACTCTATGAATTTACTAGTAATTTTGAGGTTCCAACCCCCAAAAGGTAGATGACTCTAAATAGCTCCAAATGATATTGAATTGTACCAGAAGGTGTACGAGTGATATAATAAATTAATTATAATTTTAATGGGTATATTATGTCCTTCCAATTACTTCTACAATTCTATGTCAAATTATGAATAAGATAGATGCTTTAACTAGAAATTTTGGGGCTCAAATCCCCCCTGGGTAATTGTTGGAATGGCTGCCCAAATGTTCACAAAATCACTGGAATTCTCAAATTGAATAAGGTTATGTGTATAAGAGATTATCATAGACTCATATTAAGAACCAATCAAACTCCCATGGCTGTTATCACTTCTTTCAATCAGATATCAAAAAACTAGTTTTGGACCCATGGGGAAATGAGATGTAGCTTGCTCCAATGGCTATGAAATTCGACCCAATGGCCACAAGTTATCCTTTTATGAATATTAAACCCATAATATTATTTAATCACAGTCCATACATTCATAAATCTTCAATATTTTACATAGCCATTCAAATTTATCAGTATTATAAGAGTTTATAACAAGGAGGTGGGGAAATGGCATTGTTTTTTTATTATTGATCAATAATACATAAAATATATTGTACTTTAGACCTGATAAATTTCATAACAGAGATATCATATTATTTACATCATAATAAAAAATTCTGGAGCAAGAGGATCTCCCACGAAAATATAAATGGCTCACCAAGTGCGCCTCACTCCACTGGGTTGAAATATGGTGAAAGAATGTGAGATGGGAGTGTTATATTTTTAACATTAAGCTAGAATTATATATTAGGATATTTAACATTAATCTAGCATTATATTAATATCTTTCACTGAGAGAATAACAAGCATATAAATCAAACACAAGAGACAATGAACACAGTGTTTTTCCTCGGGGAAACCATAAATGGAGAAAACCATGCAACTTCCTCAGAGATAGAATCAGCACCAAAAAGAAAAGCCCAAAACAGTAAGATGATCTCCCAACAGCAGTAACCTCTTTCTTCCTAGCCCCAGTGTTTTCTTCTTCCTCAGTTATGCACTACAATTGAGTGTGAGTGATTGTGTGATAGATAGAGAGGCTAGCTCTCTATTTATAATAATTCCTGACTTGACAAAACCCTACTAGGGCTGACTTCACTAGGTGAGTCTAACAACCCTAGTGCCCCAGAACTGTGGGGAATTTAACCCTTGAACAATAGGAGGGTTACCCACAATGACTTGACATGACTTGTTTACATTATAGAACCTCCCAATAGGAACATCGGGGCTTGACATGACTCAAATAGATTATAGGCACTTCCCAGAATAAACATCGGGGTACAAGACATAAGATATATAGGTGAATACATTCTAAAGTTACAAATACATCAACAGGGAGGGGGAATGAGATAAATCCTAAATTTTCCATGAGATTATGTAGATGAACCTATATATTATAAATCCATTGAATCTCCATGAAATACCTAAGTGGCCTCCCCAATTACCAATTAGGATGGGAATATTTCACCCTCGAAATTGGCTTAAGCATCAACTAGTCACTCACTAGCTCTCTCTCTTCACGACAACAAATTTCACAACATATCAAAAATCTCCTTCTCATGGCTGATCCCTTTATTTTATAAAAATGAACGGTCTCCTTAGCTTCCAAATACATCCATAAACCAAATCCAAGTTGAATTGGTGTGGCTGCTCACACTATTCCATGTGGCCTCTCTCTTCACCTTCCATCTTCTCCCAAATTGAGTAGGAACTCATTGGGCTTCTCCAAATCACATGAGAGATCTATTCTATGCTCTATTTCAACATGATATGTTAGATATGTCATATTTCATCCTTCATATATGAATTTTTTCATAATTATCATAGAATCTCCATCATTGGTGTCATAGATGTCATAAGTGTAAGGGGAATCTAGCCAAGTGTCTATGAAACTCCCCATTCGGCTCTTCCATGCTCATGTAAGTTACACTTAATAAAAAATTATACCTATGAAGTATATGTACAAGTATATTAACCTTATAATCCATCCAAAAACATTAGGCTTCCCATAGATTCTAATTTGGAAAAGGAGGATACCATTTAACATAGGAATTCTAGCTTGTGTGGGTCCCACATCATCCATGTGTCTTCATGATCAATTTCCACTTTGATTTTCCCTTGTATTTATTTATTTATCTCCTTTATTAATTATTTATGCTAGTATAAATTTCAAACATCATTTATTGTCCCCCTTATTCCAAATCTCAAAGCTTCCACCCCCAACCTAGGAAACTAGTGATTTTCCTCCTTAGCAATTATTTGACCTTTAGCATCAATTTGACAACTTTCATGAATATGAAAAATGTGATTTGGACATTGTGACCCAATGAAGAATTTGGGAAATTACATGGGTGACCTATATTCAGGTGTGTTGTAGTCATTCAATTCATCAATCCTTTACGGCATTTGCCGCTTCTCTTCTTCCCATGTGTACTTGTCAAATTCCATCATAGCAAGGCAACCTTCCAGATACAAAACCTCGTGTTACAATGTCTCAATCTCCCCTTTCAATTGTACAGTTTGAGGAGGGAGTTGCATGTCTTTAGCAAGTGTCTTTCTCTTGTTTTTTTAAGGCTTGATCTTGGTTGAGGCTTAGCTGGTTAAGTAGGCTACTATTTAGAAATAGGTTACTTAGTTGCAAGGGACTGCTTTAAATCGTTATGTGTTGTGAGGTCAGCCACCTGGAAATGTAGAAGCTTTTTCTTCAAGTTCCAAGCCTTGTTTGCTTCCTTCTCCTTCTTTAGTTTGGTCTCCAACTTTTCCACTCTTTGCTGAGACTTGTGATGGGCCAATGATTCCTTAGTCATATAGACATAAATGAGATCACTAACTCCCTTATAAAACACAATCTTGTTTGGGATTGAGATCTAGTCCACCTTGAAATGGACTTCTGAAACTCTCTTCCCATCAGTGATGGATAGATTTAGAGATCTTTTTGTGATATTCGTTACAGTATTGAAGGAGAACTTGTTTCTTGACAACTTCCTCAGCTCTTTGGGTTTCTTTCAAGTCTTAGTCATGGACTACTCATTGAGTTTCCCATATCCGGCCAACATATGCTTCTCAATATTGAATTGTCCTTCAACAGTATAGGCAAAGGAGTATTTACGATATCTAAGTAAAGGATCATCAAACCCTTTCTTCTTTTACTATGTAGCTCTTAAGGGATTTCTTTCTAATTGTGTTGCAACTAGTTTCACAACCACTAGTGGTTGTGCAACCACCATATTCTTTCCATCCTCCCCTGTAGCAAGATCTTCTTCTATCATTTATTTGAGGGAATCAAAATCAAAATAAAATTCCTACTCCAGGTTAATTACCTCATTCCCCGTGTCTATCCTTGGATTTTTCTATGGGTCTGTTCATCTCATTTCATATCTACAACCTCTAAAAGAGAACTTATGTTTCTACTATCAACACTTAGGGGAAAGGGAGTGGATGACACTATACCTTTCTATTCTTAATGTACTTGAATATTCTATGTAGGACTCCAATCAAAATCATGGGAAAGATAATTTTCCTCCTTGGACAAATAATTTATCATGGAGTGTACAAAAACTAAACTATGTACCTGGACCCTCCTCTGGGAAATGATCCCTTTGGGATCATAATTATGTGCATAAGCAACCTGAATGTTCATTGTCCTCAAGACATGTTCCACCATTGGTAATTTTGTTGGATTATTCACAACAAAGGGTTTGAAGTTGATAGAGTACTTAATCCAAGAATCCTTTGTGTAAGCAGGAAAATGTTCATCATTGGCAAAAATCCTTTTCCTGATCATCTCTAGTGCAAATATTGTGGGGCTTAGGAAAATTGGCAGCAAGAAGGGGGCAGCTGAAAAACCATACACCTTGATCATTGAGTAGTATTCCTTCAGGAAACAATCTCCTAAACTCTCTTCCTGCAAGGCATCCTTCATGCTTTATGATATCCTCTTATCTTTAGGATTGAACAACCTAGATATGTTGCAGACAATCCTGTCAATAAAAAGGGTGTAAGACCAGTCCTGTATTTTTTGAAAGCAATGGAGCCACTCCTTGACGACCTATGAGTCCATGCCCTCTAGGGATTGATTATTGGAATTGAAAATGATGTCAAAGAGGTACACTTGATGCCTGAAGTTCTTATCAAGCTAAGAATTGATTTCCTCGACAAGGAATTTATTGAACTTAATTCCTTCTTCAGATTGACTCAGGTAAAAGAAGATTCCTAGAATCACTTTAGTGACCATGCTATCATTATTGAGACCTATGATTTTAATTAGGAGGGAGACAAACGATATGATAGGGTTTATGAACATTTCCGATGGAATTGGGATGGTAAGGGTCTTTGAGGAAGATGGGGTTTTCAAAATGGCTTGAGACAATTTATGCTTGGATTCTAGGTCTTCCTTCTTAAAGACTTGAAAAAATTCGGATTCAGTAAAGGGAATGAGGGCTTGTCTTTGAGTTTCAAAGAAACTAAAAGCAACCCCAATAGTTTTTAGTGTGATTTTGTAGAGGACATGGGAGTGGGTATCATCTAGGATGGCCCTTCTAGCGATTGCATAGTCATAGGTTTCCCTTTCGATAGTATCTGGGAATTGGGACAACGGCTCTAAGGTAACCCTACCTGGGATGACTTAAATTTTTCCAATAATTATGACTGACCCTAAGATGGTAACAACAAGGCACTTTGAGAATCACTGTTGTTACAGAGAGAAATTCCTATGGTTTGGGGTACCACGACAGATAGCTTGACTCCAGAAATCAATCCTTTCCTATATGCATGAGAAACCAAATATCTAACACTAAAGGATCTCAATTCGTACCTTATTCTGGATGATTGATGTAGATCCATGTTGAGCTTTCCAACTCCAGCTTGAATTGATAAATTGCTTCCTCAACATTCAAGAAAAAATGCAAGCATGCTATATATAATTGTCTGGTTATCGGTCATTGATGTATACCGTTAACAGACGCAAGATCACCCATCGATAATGAAAATGGGAATCAAGGTACTAGAGTGAAAACTAACAAGTGTGAATAAAATTGTTAAGATCAAACACTTGAGAGAATCCATTGATCAGGGGACATTGATGTATTCCCAAAAAACTGTCGATGGCGAGAGAACTTGCCACTGATGACTGCAAGTCTCAAGGCACTAAAAAATGACTCTAAATTCCTATCCCGAAATAAATGATCTGAAGTCGATGGGATGAAATCCAATGGAAGGAGGGAATTAATGCATCCCCCATCATCCACCATTAGGTACTTACCAACCCTGTATTATCTGGAATGACTTGATCATAAGGTGCACAAACTAGTAATTGTATCAGGAATGGCCGACATGCAAAGTCAAGATAACTGAGGAATGGCTGACTTAGGTTTCAACTTCCTTCGAACAAGAGCATAAAGGAAAATGGTGACTGAATGTAGGCAGCATAGACTCAATATGCAAAACTGGGACATCTCTGTGACATAGGAGGCATAAATAGAGGCTCCATAGGGAATGGAAGCTTAACTAGTCAATGGAGATAAACTCAGATAAACGTGTACAACTCCTAAATTCAAACTATTAACCCAACCAACGGATGTGATATACAGTGCTCTGTTCAAAGGTGACATGACTCGACTGCTGCCAAAAATAACATCTTTTCTTGTCCATCTTTTTGGTTTTTTTAATCTTTTTGGACTTTTTCAAATATTTGAAAATCTTGAAAAGAATAAAATTGCATTAAAGTTACAGACTAGGAGGAGACGAGT
This sequence comes from Pseudotsuga menziesii, assembly GCA_001517045.1. Taxonomy (NCBI): domain Eukaryota; kingdom Viridiplantae; phylum Streptophyta; class Pinopsida; order Pinales; family Pinaceae; genus Pseudotsuga; species Pseudotsuga menziesii. Next base: position 1,010,192 of record LPNX010199011.1, on the reverse strand, counting down.
GTCAAATGGGCACACAAACTAGTTCCAAGCAGTGGAACATACCTATGCTCAATGCAAGGACACATGTGTAGGATAGAGACACTCGGGTGAAAGTCCCCTCCTGGTAAAAATAGGGAATGAAGCTGCAAATGATATATAAAATGGCTCTGCATGGATATACATGAGACAAGCTCGAGCTATATGGCTGATACTCAAAGTCAGGGAAGCCGTCATAAGTCTCAATGAGGTAGGAAAAGCTCATGATTATGCAATTACAACTTGAAATAAGGGAGTCCAGGGGAAATAGGCCAGCAAAAGATCAAGAGGAGTATGAGGCTCTTGCAAAATGTCATGGCAATACTATACAATAGAATCCCACACCCTAAAGGACAAAACTATCGGCATGGGCACCAAATGGAAATAAGGTGCTAACTAGGGTACCCATGTAAGGTCAATCTCTACCATTCAAATCATGCCACTTCTAAAACAGCAAGAAGGCTTCGTGACAATATAGAATGGGTTCTTACCTACGGCTATGATGAAATGGTCATAAGGTCATGCAAAATGCAAACAATGGTGAAACCTAACCTATATGCTAGTTTAGACATGATACTTAAAATCGGCACGAACGGGTCAAAACAATGGTTGAAACAGTGCTCAAAACGGTCTCCTACATCATATATTAGTCAAAATGGTCCAAAAGGATTAGAAACGGTCCAAAACTATAGAACAGGGGGTAAAAAAATTTTGAAATTTTGAAATTTTTTTATAAATATTGAAAAATTCAAAACATTATATAACATTTGAAATTTTTACCCAATTGAGCTCAGAACTTAAAATGCAAATTCTGGGAGATCCAAGCGATGAAATCCGACACCATTTTTTCCAAGTAATTTTCCATGCCCTGCTCTTTCATTTTCATGTAAAATTTTCAATTTTCCATGGTCAATTTTTATTTCTAGGCCATCCTAAAGTGTGTGCCTCGGCCCATGCGAAAATTGAGGATTTTTCCATGTATAGGATTGGATATATGTGGAAAAATCCCTCAAAGTTGCATACATACATTGTTGTTTAGCAAACAGTCACGTATGCGGCCGTGGTCAAGTTTTTTAAATACTTCTAATGACCCAAACTTGATTTGAATGTGTAGGATGGTTCTAGAATGGAGAGAATGTGAGCACAGGGATGTAGAAGAAGCAGTACGTGGTGATCTAATGGCACAATAGGCTCTTTGTGCATGCGGGCTCTACAAGTTTTGGTGTCTTGGTGGCTTAAGAACCAAACAAAGACTGTTGGAGATGCTAGTAGACTACTGGGACCCTAACTCGAAGTCTTTCCAGATCGATGGGATGTCTCTCACCATAGAAGTGGAGGACATATACTTTATTACTGGACTTTCCTGACGAGGGGAAGTGGTGAATATATGATCCCGTGGGCCTGGAGGTGGCCTCACCATAGATGAGTACATAGACATGTATTGTTATCTAGACACGGAGAAGGTCGGGAGTCAGATCCCAACTAAATCCATACAGGTGTTAGACCTAAAGGCCATACTACTGACACTGGGAAGGATAGCAGGGTTAGCCTCACTCCACCAGGCCTCACAGCCTCTGATGTTCTATTCATTCAAGTGCATGAGACCCACGGTGTATGATTGGAGCACTGCACTACCTGGGAAACATGAAACACCATCTCAGTGAGTGCAAGATGGGTAGAGTACAAAACTTGTTTCAATAGCATACTGAGCACATTTTTATTTGAGCGTGTCTCAGGATTGAGCCCTAGAGTTGAAATTCCTCTTCATGGGGTTCAATATCTAGCTCAACGATGTTGGGTAGATGTGATGTGTAGACTGGGTGGAGGTAGGGTGTCCAACCCCTATCCATCTGATTTCTTTCGATGGTGGCGACGACAGATAGTTTCCATCGATTATTACCCCTATGCGAGGATAGATTTTCGGGGAGACCCCGACATGCCATTACCACTAGGATCGGCATACGGTGACATTGGTAATGAATCCCAACCCTCTTTTTAAGATTTTTGAGTTATTTAAATTTTTTTGTGTTTTTTGATATATTGAATCAAAACAACATGTTTTTGCATGACAACACATAGTGACATCCTATCATATGTATGCAGATGTAGGACCATGGCGGTCTGAAGGCTTCCCTCGTCATAGACGGAGGTGAAGCAGAGATGATATTATGGGTGTGGATTCATAGCGGACGCTCCAAAGCATTCATACCAACTTTGTGTAGCTGACACATAGGGTACCCATGGCGCAGGTCGAGGACCTACCTGAGGCCATGCAGCGTCAGGTGGTGGGTGTGCCATGAGCATGGGTGTAGTTGTTTAGACGACTAGCTAGAGCCATGGTGACATTCCACGATCAGAACGCCCCTCCTCCTCCCTAGTCTTAGATACCTAGGAGTGATACATTCTATACTACCGTGTATTTATATTTTGGTGGCTCAGAAGCCCCATTTTTGTATTATGACACTATTTATTATCACATTTTGGATGTTTAATGATTTTTTTTTATGATGATCGGTTTATTTATTTACATGTGTAAAAATGTATGTTTGTGATGAGATTATTGCCTATGAAACACATGCCAATCTAACACATAGTTAGCATATGAGTCAGCAACTTAATTATAAATTCTTGGAAGATGTATGTATGTTATGTTGTCAAATTGTCGTTCTAACAATCTCACACCTAAGAATCTCTGAAATAATGTTGGATCTCTAACATGATACAATCCATTAAGTTGTGACACTACTAACTCCGAATCAAGATGTACCTCAAGAGATAGAACACTATGTGAAATGGAATCTCGTAGAAGCTCAATAACAGCACTATATTCAGCAACATTGTTTGAAGAAGTCCGTAAACATATGCTTGCTAAATACAATACCTTACCCATAGGAGTATAAATCACCCAAGCAGTAGAGGCTAAGTGTTGAGTGTGATGGATTGCATCATCCACGAATCCTATATAGATGGAAGAATCCATTGATATCTTTCATAGGAAACAGAAGCTAATCAACAAACCCGATCACCATAAAATAAACCTAACTATGCAAAATGTTGTACAATAATATAAAATAGTCACCCCTGGCTAAAAATTATGCATATTAATTTTTAAGATAGATCCCATTTCTAGGATTTGCCAAGGTCGTCCCTTCATAATCTACTATCTCATAAGCACCCTTCTCTAACACACTTTTAACCACGTAAGGACCATGCCACATGGGGTTGAATTTTCCTGCCCCCAAAGGTTCTTTAGCTTGATCCCACAAAAGGACCAAATCTCCTTCACTAAACTTCCTTAGACAGATAGATTTATCATACTGGACCTTAACGCGATGCTTATTCACTTCTAGAGCCACTAAAGCATCTCGACATTGCTCATCAAGCTGCTCTAAATGGACCAAATGTTCCTCCAATGAGGAAGTATCCAGTAATATATCTATGGCTAGCTTCAAAGAAGGGATGTCACACTCAACTGGTAATATAGACTCCACTCCATGTACAAGCTGATATGGAGAAAAACTGGTGGTAGTCTGAACCGTGGTCCTATAATCCCACAAAGCAGGATATGGAGAAAAACTGGTGGTAGTCTGAACCGTGGTCCTAAGTGCATTGAAAAACTCTTGGGCTTGCTCATCCCAGCAAAAGGTAGTTTCCTTCTTCAAAAGATGCATAAAGCCTCTAGTCAAATTGGAAAAATTCATGACTAATCTTCATAAGAAGTTTGCCATGCCTTGCAAGCATTGAAGATGTCTAATGTTTCTTGAGGGAGACAATTGAAGTATTGCCTCAACCTTCAAAGGGTTGACTCTTATATCCTCTTTGGAGACAATGAACCCTAATAAGAAACCAGACTTCACATAAAAGATGCACTTGTGAGGATTTAACCTGACCAAATAATGGCAGCACCTTTTGAACACTAATCTCAAATGGAAGGAATGACACATCCTCTGACGAGAATGAGCATCAAGGTCATCCAAAAAGACTTCAATAATCGATTTGAGATCATAGAAGATCAAGGTCATAGCTTGCTGAAAAGTGGCTCCAGTGTTTTTAAGGCCGAAAGGCATCTTCCGATATGCAACGGTACCCCAAGGAAAAATAAAGGCAGTCTTATTTTGGTCCTCAGGTTTGATCTGTATCTAATTGTATTTGAAAAAGTCGTCGATAAAGGAAAATACCTTGCTTCCCACACACTCATCCAAAATATGATCAGTAAATGGTGTGGGAAAATTATCTTTAGGACAGGAACGATTCAAGTCACGAAAATCAATGCATATGCGGATCATTCCCTGCTTCTTATAAAATGAAACAAAGTTTGAAACCCAATCTATCAAGGGAACATGATAGATAAAATCAGCATTCAACAGTTTTTCTATCTCAACCTTAATCATGGGTGCTTTTCTCGGATTCACTGCACACAAGTGTTATCGAACATGCTTAGCATTGGGATAAGTTTTAATTTCATGCTCAACAATGTGAGGGTCAATACCTAGCATTTCTTTGTATGACCAAGGAAATACATCATGAAATTATTTGAACAACTTAGTATACTCTTGAATCTCAGCATGGGAATATTCTTCCCCAATATAGACATTCTTAATCTTGCCAGGATCGCAAGAGATATTGATAGGGATGGTAGGATATATATTCACCATGTTTCCATCAGCCATCGGACCAGGAGAGCTTAACGGAACCATGGGACTACCAATTCTCTCACTAAGAATCTCCCTAAAGTATTCACACTCCAAACATTCAAGCTCAGGAATAAAATAAGATCTATGATGCAACTCTTTCCAAGGTGGCTAAATCCCAGAGATAGCCTCAATAATAGCCTAATCTGATGGAAAAACACTATCAAGGTAGTCATGTGTGTGAGAAGATTGAAATTCCCATGCAGTCAGTACATATGGGTCCTCCTCCTCCATCTGTGAAGAAAAAGGACTAGGATCTGCAACACATCAAAGATTAGCTTGATATGCTATCATAGTTGTAGGCAACGACACGTTCGTTCTGATGGGTTCACATGAAGGACTCGATGAAGGAATAATCCAAGGATCTTCCATATGAGTGGTGTGAAAAGACATCGAACACAATGATGATGAAGCCTCGCCGAAATTATAACTGATCATGAGAACAGGTACAGGACAACTAAATGATCCCATAAGGGATGGGTACATTCCCACACCCACACTCCCAATTGCTGGCTGAGAGTGTGCGATAATCGAGATAGAAGCTCTCGAAGATGCAGTAACACCCGGATTCTTGAATGACATTTGATCAATCGTAACTATCTTCCCATTAAATGGAAAGCATACAAGTTAGAAGAGAGAACAAGCTACGACTTGCATGCTGTACATCAAATTCCTACCTAGTAACAGATTGTAAAAGGGCGCATCAACCACCTTGACCTCGATCGCGATAGTCTTCCCTCCCAAATGGACCTTAAGAGAAGGAAGAATGTCATGTGGCCGAAACAATCTACCATCAAATGCAATAAACATGGTAGCAAATTTAGACAACTTTGGGGAACCCAAACCCTTCCAACACGCCAAATACATCATGGAAGTAGCAGTGCCTTCATTAATCATAGTGCATTTGACGGTCTTGTTAAGACATTCTAGATGAATCAAGAGAGACACATAGTAAGGAAAGCGAGGATGTAGTCCCGCGGTTTCAAATTTGATGACAGAGGAAGAATTATCATCATTATCACCAAGAGTAGAAATCAAAGCCTTCCTTTGCAAAGGACAACTCTGAAGTACTTTGAGTGCAGACATCACATAAGGAGTGTGGCCCAAATCCTCGACAATGGAATAGTTATGGGTGGCTTGGGCATTAGGATTGTGCCTTGAATGCTTAAGGACTCCCTTAGAAATGCGAGGAGCAACTTCAAGTTTATCCATAGGTTTTTCAATACACAAAGGACTCTCATGTGGAGTAGGTTCCTTTCCAAGGTCTAGTTGTGACGAACCATAGTCCTTCACATGATTCACAACCTTAACAGCATGCACCATGTTGATGCAACCATGACCACTACAACCTTCCGCTGGGTCTTGATCCCCACCAGAATGATAATGGGTCCTCGAGTTCATATTTTGATTATGAAGTAAAGGGTTATTCAGCACAGCTGGGCCCTATTCTATGAACCTCAAGGCTTCTTCTATCCGAGGGCACAAGTGAGTGACGTGGTCCTCCTTATATAACTTGCAAGGAAACTTAACCTTACATTTACGCTGCTTGTCCCCCCCATCATTTTAGGCATTCTTGTCATTAGAATTGGCATATCCATTCTTATTCCCACCCTTAGGATTGTTTTTACCCTTCTTCTTATTCCTTCCGGGTTGCTGGTCACCCTTCTGGTCCGATGATTATATCGAAAGAACAATCGCCATTTGGGTGGGTTGAGACGAAGCTGTGGCTTGTCCCAAAGAATATTGGTTGATAGATAACTGAATGACCTATTTCACAATCGAATCTACAGGTTTGGTACTCATACAACCAACAATTCCATCGGCATATGGTCCAAGTTTGACCTTAGGGTTGAAACTAGAATGCAGAGAATTAGGAATGATCTCATATAACAAACTGAATTGAGCATAAATCAAGTCCAATTCATGTGCCCTAAAAATGTCTTGTTCCTTGTTCTAAACTCCGGATGTAGAAACATCTTTCGCTATATAAGGTAGTAACAACTTAAGGAACCACTCGAGGAGAAACTCTGGTGGTATGAAGGCTTTAATCAATCTCTTCTGTCTACACCAATCTTGGATATGGTTCGAGATATGTGTGGCTTTATCTTACCGAAATGTTGACAACAGTTCCATACCAACGCCATAACACACTAGTAACTGGAAGTGGTTGAGAAAAGTCATATCTAGGTCATCGAACACAGTGAACTCCCCCCTATGTATCTCTATTTACCATTTCACGACAGGCCTGGTGAGGGTGCATTGAAATAGCCTTAAAAGGATCAAATATTCATGTAAGGAGTTAGAAGAGCACCATAGGTGAAATGTAGTAACATGTTCACTCGGATCTTGTCCTAGTTTTCCGTCAAACTTGGGAATGTTCGAGGTAAGCTTCGTAGGGACAGTCAGGAAAGCCGAGTCATAAGATACTGGATCGTTCGTTAGTCTCAACAAGTCAGGTAGATTTAAAGTTGCAAGGAAAGGGAGCTTAGGTTGAGCAGGTCTATGAGGCGCTCCTTGATAATTTTGGTTCACATAGGACTGATTACCGTAACCACCATGGCCATGGCCATAGTATCCTCCTCCCATTTGACCCGTGTAGAGTGGCATGGAAGCACCATAATGTGGTGTACCTTAACTATGTGGGGCTACAAAGCCATAATTTGGGGAGTAAGTGGGTTGTTGATACCCGTACCCATAAGGTGAATAAATTTGTGCATACTGCGGTCCATAATATGGTCCATAAGAATCCCCATGAGATGTCTCATGAGAAACTCCATAGGTAGGAATAGACGTTCCAGAAGTAAGAATATGACCTCCAGAAGTAGGAATATGACCTCCCAATACAACAGGAGGTACTTGACTCTGAAACACAATGACACGTGTAGCAGCAGTATGCACATGACTTGTAACAACATTCCAGCCTGAAGGACAATGTGAATGTCAGGGAGGAATAGCATTCAAAGAACTAGGAATATAGGACGAAGGGACATGTGAGATTATGTAAGTGGTGTTCCTTACAGTCACTCGTATTGGCTTTGGTATCCGAATAGGACTACTAGCACTAGGTCTAGGACAAACATGTGATGTGACCTCCACCATCGGGATGGAGGGTGCAATGTGACTTGAGTTCCCAAATCTCTCCACATGGAAGTGACTAGGAATGCCCCTAGGCATAGTGTTAGGTTCAAACTTTGACTCGGTATGAGGTACCGAATCATGTGTTGGAATACCAAACATATCATAACTACCATAACTAGTGCTCATAGGTTCATGATGAGTCTCGTCACCCAGAATCCAATAACGACGACCTGTGGATGAGGGATCATACCCAGAGTGTGTAGGTATATGACGTGAAGGGTCATATGTAGGGGTAGGCTCTTCTTCTTCAACCTCATGAAGTGAAGAAGGTAGCTCAGGAATTTCATCTTGATGATCTCCCATCGTGTGTGAATCAATGTGAGAAGTAGTCCACCTAGACTGTCTGCTTCTCTCTCCCAAAGGAGGAGGAGATGTAGAAGGAAAAATTCCTGCTAAACGACGAGAACAGTGAGGTACCGTGCTCGAATCCACAATGACTCAAAAAATGAAAAAGACTCTCTAACTACACAAACCCTAAGCAAGCTAATGTGCACAAAGCATACACCAATATAATCTAAATCCAATCACAAGCAAACAAGGGTAGTCTATGTGAGCTCTTGAGTGAAGCAGGTATGTCTCACCTAGGAGAGGCTTGAGACTCCTATACACAACAAGTGGAGGTTCGTAACCAATTATTGTGGCCCTCAGCTTCAACGCATATAGCGACTGTGTTGTCTAATCCCAACCTAGCCGAGACACCCGCAGAATAAACCCTTCAAAGTACCCCCTTGATAACCTAGGTAAGGAAACTAAGGTCACCTTAATATAATCAATGATCAGGCGGACAGTCGCAAGAAGGATTGATCGTATGGGCTAGGTAGCAAAGCCCAAAACTCTTGAAAGATCCCACATATACGAATACAATCCTAGAAATATTACCGATGCTACTCAGTTCTGACTAGGGGTTGTCCCAATCAATAACTACTCACAATGCCTTGTGCTTAACTCCCTTGTAAGAGGAGGATCCTGAGAAACACTAATTATACCAAGGAATTTCACACTCTCACCTGGACAGACAAATACATGTTGTTGATTAGTGGTCTTGGAGTATTTAATCACAATGAACTATTCCAAGACCCTAAAACCTAATCTTGTTCATGTACCCTATCAACGAAAATAGTGTAATCCATTTTAATTAAGCATTGATTTTATTTGGCTTTATTACTCAAAAAAGGTAGATGATCATGCAACCAATGGTGTTATGATGCAACTCGAAGTAAAATGCACACCTAAAAATCAATGAAAATGCATTGTGTTGAATGAAAAATAGGGCATGCTACTACGTGAAATGCAAAATTTTCTTCAAATGACAAATGTAGTCATTCCTATATGAAAGCCTAACTAATAATTCTCTAAGAAAACCTAGTGCAAGTACCATCCAAAGTGTAAAGTGCAATGCATAATGATGCAAAGAAGTAAATATTTTTGGATTTTTTGAATAAAAATGAGATACTAAAGCAAAAGAATGATTCTAGCAACCACAGACTCTGCAAGCATAATCAAACAACACTCATGCAAAGTACTAAGGTAAAATAAATCTAATGCACTAATCCCAAAACAAAAAATCGAAAATGCAACAACAAGAACATTCTTAAAAAAAAGAAATTTACCCTAAAAAAAGCGTCTTTGGTCAGAAACAGAGGTGTATATAGACTCTAGCAGTATCAAAGGAGACTCAGTAATCATCAAATTCACCCAGCAGCAATCCATCTTCCTCTAAAAGGAAAAACTTGATGCATACATGACTGTTCGCAGTGGACATGCATATGTATGCGGATATAACAGTCAAAGCCGCGTGTATACGCGACTGTGAGTTAAAAGCTCGCGTACATGAAGAAAAATGTATAAAAATAAAGGAAAATAGATAAACTAAGACAAAATTCACACCAATCAGACACTACCAGGAAAACATGCCCCCATACCTGACTCAGAAACTAATAAATAAGAGCAATTCAAGAACATTGAATGCCGATAAAAACCTCCAAAGGACAACTACTAGGAACTCCCCAGTGGAGTCACCAATTCTATTATGGAGATAAATTTCTATTGCTTGGGGTACCACAATAGACATCTTGACTCCAGAAATCAATCCTTTCCTATATGTAAGAGAAACCAAATATCTAACACTAAAGGATCTCGATTCGTACCTTATTCTAGACGGTTGATGTAGATCCTTGTTGAGCTTTCCAACTCCAACTTGAATTGATAAATTGCTTCCTCACCATTCAATAAACAAGACAAGCATGCTATATATAATTGTGTTAGATCTACTCTAGCATATATAATCAATAACATATAAGCATTTTAAATCATCCATGGATAAAATATTCATTCAAATACACATTATTGGATAGGAAGAGATCCTTCTATTAATATCAAATCAGAGATTACAATGTATACAACCTCTGTCGGCACATTTGTGAATTGAAGAAACTGAGTCCACCACTTGGGCCTCCACCACTTCAATCCTCCATCTTTCGATAGCAAGCTCACAAGAAAAGGGAAAGCTTGGGAAGAACAAAAAATTACTCCAAGGGACAAAGGGATGCAGACTCAAGCACAAGTTCTAGCAACAATGGACTATAGTTGTCTTGCTCTCACTTCCTCATGCCTTCAATATATCCAAAGGGTTCCTTCTATAGCTCTTCAATGGGGTAATGAAAGGTCAAATCCAAGCGATATCAAGGCATAGGGAAGGCTAGGAGACAAGTGAGCCGGATCCACATCAAGGAAAACTCCAAAATAATTTGGCATTTTGCACACATCTCGATGTACACAGTTTTAGGGGTCAAACCCGTCTATATATGCAAGAAAGGGTTTAAAAGTCACTTATAGAGAATTTTGCATGTTTGTAGGGATGATCTTGGAAACATAAAAGGAACAAAAATGGTCCATTGGGGTCTAAGGAGTCTGCAGAGGGATAGGGAAGGCCATAAAAATGTGATTCACCATGTGAGGTAAAATCAGCTATAACAACTGTTGCTGGAAAACTGTAATTGATGATCATAAGCATCGTAAAGCTGATCGCATATGATTTCCTCAAACAGGTCAAGGTTCTTCATAGATAGGACCATGGATAAAACCATCAATTGGGTGAATTACACATTTCAATTGGTTGACAAAGAATGGATGAGCACCTAGTAATGATGGTCGACGCACAACTAAAGGTTGCAGTCGTATCCTAGCAGACCTGTGCTTAGGAAAATGTTGAAGTTGCAAGGTTGCGGGAGAGACAACTTTGAATACCATTTGATTTGAAAACCTCAATCCATGCAGTTAATTACAACACTTGATCCCCCTTTTAACGAGCACGCCCCAAAAACACACTTTACTACCTTTAACAATGGGGCACGATATGCAATGGGGTGGGGACACATCATTTGCACACGTTCCACATCGTTTCAACCCTCTCGGGATTTGCATGTGCAAGTTTCCAACGTGATGTGTGTGTACACCGTCGGATCTAATCGGATATGTGTGAATGGGTGAAGGTCATTGATCTTTCTTGTCCTTTAATCTGGCTATGTTTTAGGCCTAAATACCCTTAATTGCGCCAGATTTTGATGAAGACACGTTGGGCTTCCAAATTAGCTAAGTCAAACTTTCCCACTAAATTCCATGCTAGCTAAATAAACCTCTTCCTGCGAATTTTCTAAGCCAAATACATTCTCCTTAAGCCCCTTTGGCAATTTCACCTTAAGCCTTAGTTTTACACTGTGTTAATAGCTGGCTCCAATTGGGGATATTGTCCTCTCTATGAGGCAGTAAAGAACAGTAGACCAAGTGCCTATCCATTGGTCCCTAATGTGCTTGAAAAACACCAGTTAACTACATACTTTTTTTATTATCGCAAATGCCCATTGCCTCAAAATTTATTCTAGCTCCTTTTAAATCTAAATTGAAAAATAAAATAAAACCAAATGATATCTCTTCCTGGAGACATTACTTCTTTCACCTCAAGATTTAAGTATTCTAGAGAGATATCTACACTTTCAATGTTAAAAATAAAATGGTATATACAATGGCATGGAAGATTGAACTTACTTCAAATAAAGTAGTTCTTGAGGAACCTTCCATTTACAGGAGCTCCTCACACAAGACCACCCTCCATTTCCTCCAGTATGCAGACATTCTTCCCTATGAAAGATGCAATTTTGTAGCGGAGCCTCCACAAATGATCAAATTTTCCATGCTTTCCCTTCTCTTCATGGGGTGCATCCCATTTCATAACTAGATCCCCTGTTTAGAAATCCTTAGTATTTTTCCTCTTATCAAAGATGTCTTTCATTTTATCCTAAAAATTCTGATCTCTATAAAAAAATGCTCTCTTTTCTGCTGCAATTCAACCAATTGATACATCCTTCTTTGAGTTGGGTGGGTTTCAACATCTTCCTCCTGTAACAACCTCATCGCTGGAAAACTTAGGGAGATAGGAAAATTTACCTTAGAACCGTAAACTATCTAGAATAGTGAGGTGCCAATGGATTTCTTTACACTAATTCTATCATCCCACAAAGAATGAGTCATATTTTTGTTCCAATCCTTCTTGTTGTCTTGCAACATATTTCTTATGATCCTCATAAGACTCTTACTTGAAGATTCTACCAATCCATTTCCCTGTGGGTAATAGGATGTGGAATGCTCCAAATGTATGTGATATTTGAAACAAAACTTAACCATCTTCTTTTATTTGAATGCGGGAGCATTTTCAATTATAAACTTCCTAGGATATCCAAACCTTGAGAATATGTTCTCCTCCAAAAACTGAATAATTACTATCTCAGTGGCCTGTCTAGTTGGGATGGCTTCAATCCATTTGCTGAAATAGTGAGTGGCAGTGAGAATCCACTTGTGCTACCATCTTCTTTTATTTGAATGCGGGAGCATTTTCAATTATAAACTTCCTAGGATATCCAAACCTTGAGAATATGTTCTCCTCCAAAAACTGAATAATTACTATCTCAGTGGCCTGTCTAGTTGGGATGGCTTCAATCCATTTGCTGAAATAGTGAGTGGCAGTGAGAATCCACTTGTGTTTATTTCTCCAATGAAATCCAATCCCCATTGTTGGAAAGGGGCCTCAAGATGTATTCACTTTACAGGAAATGGAAAAAGCTTCCTCCTCCCTTTAAAGATCTGACACTTATGGTAGGTGGAAATCTCCTTGTCGGAATTAGAAAATATAGTGGGCCAATAAAATCCTTCTCTTTGAATATTATTCATAGTTCTATTCTAGTAATTACGGCCTCCACATTCCCATGCATGAAACTCTTCAATGATATTATTTTCCTCCTGTTCATTTACACATTTCAGCAGAACCCCTTATTTCTCTTTCCAATACAGTTTCCCATTTAAGATTCCAAACTTTGTTGCTTTCTTCTTGAGGAATATGGCCCTTGTTCTATCCATATCCTGTGGATCTTGTAGATGATGCAACATCAATATGATGTTAGTATACCATGGGGATGACAAAAAATATTCAGAAACTTGTAGCTCTGGCCGTTCCTCGGGGTTTTGCTCTTCTGCTGATAATTCATCAACCATGTGTTGGCTGAGAAAATCACAATTAGACTGTGCCACGTGTTTGGATAGTCCTTGGAATTAGATTTGTGGGATTAATATCCAAGTCATAATCAAGTAAAAAAATTATCCATTTTCCCCTTCTACCCTCAAGATCTGGTTGAGTTAGAATATCCTTCACTGCACTGGTGGGAACACGAACAATGATGTGAGAATGCACGATGTAAACTTGGAACTCCTTCAAGGCCTGTACCAGAGCATAAACATGCTTCTACAGAATGTTGTATTTTAGTGGGGAATCTCTCAATGTTTTGCTGTAGAAAGTAATGGGCTACTCATTCCCCTCATGATTCTTTTGTAACAATACTCCTACCACTATGTGCTCCGAAGAAAACAAGAATATGAGGAAATATTTGGATAAATTAGGGCTTACCAGTATAGGTGCTTCTAAAATAGAATTCTTAATGTCCTCAAAAGACTACTTTGCTTTAGGTGTCCACTTGATTGCAATATCCTTTCTCATCATATTAGTCATCCACCTCACAATCTCAGCAAAAGCAACAATAAACCTCCTCATAAAATTCACCTTTCCCAGAAAAGATTGAACCTCAGAGTTGTTCTGAGGGAGTTCAATTTTCTGTATGGATTCAACTCTTTTTGTGTCTATTTTGATGCCTTCCTGAGAAATTATGTTCCCAAGAAGCCTCCCCTCTTTCATAGCAAAGTGGGACTTCTTCAGATTCAAAGAGATGCCAAACTTTCTACATTTTCTGAACACTCGCCAGGTGCGTGATGTGTTCATCATCTAACTTTAAAAGGATAGTGATGTTATTGAAATTGATAACCAAAATATTTTCCTTCTCATCAGTAAATTCTATGTCCATGGAATGATATAAGGTTACCCATGTATTCATGCGTTCGAATGGAATTTTTGCATACATAAAGGTACCCCATGGTGTGGTGAAAGCATTCTTCTCTTTGTCTTCTAGGTGCTCCGTGATCTGGTTGTAGCTTGAGAAGTTGTCCAAGCTGGATATCCTTTGAGATCCCACTACTCTCTATAAAATGTGGTCCATCTTAGGAAGAGGATAATGGTCCTTTAAAGAGACTATGTTCATATTTCTGAAGTAAATGTATAACCTTATTTCTCCACTCTTCTTCCTCACGAGAGCTAAGTTGGCCACCCACTTTGAGAATCTAAGAGACACAATGATTTTTTCCTTGAACAACTTATTTATTTCTTTTCAATCAGGGGTAGCAGCTTGGGGTGAATTATCCTTAGCATTTGTTTCAAAGGCATCTAATCCTTTTTTATTGGTATATTGTATTGAATTATACTTGTATCATAAGGCTTAAGATCACTATAGCTCCAACAAAAAACATCTGTGTATTCTTCCATCCATGAGGTGTATCTCTCTTTGGGCTTTGGTCAGAGTGTTCTCAAGAGCTTGATGATTTTAGGATGAGATTCTGTTCCAATATTCATTTCTTCCACATCCTCAAATCTTTGGACAAGTTCAGGTTCCTTATAAACATCATTTGGGTCAAAGAGATTTTATAAAGGATCTAAACACATGGAAATATGGTTAGCTTTAAGATGCATGATTTATTTTCCATGGAGATTGTTTAGATATTTCTATTTTCCATCAATCCCCTACAATTCTATCCCAACAGATTCTTCAGTTTCACTGCCACCAACACACTCAGTAGGGACAACAATATCATCTTGTGGAATTTCTTTGGGAACATCAGTATGAAATTGCAAGAACTCTTGGCTAAGAGTAAACCCTTCCAAAAGCAAGTTATCTTCATCAATGGTCAAGCCATCAAACTCTCCAGTGAGATGAAGGAAATTATGAATTTGTTTTCCATCCTCAAAGACCTGCCAATTCTTAACATTATCTAGGACATAGAATCTGTTCTTAACTTCAATCTCATATTTCATATTGGGGTATATGGGAATTTTGAAAGCAACAGCAGAAGTGGCCAAAGACTCAGATGTACAATTTTTCAATCTGGGAATCAAATTAAACTTGCATTATTCAAAACAATCTACGAAATCTAAGGAAACATTTCTGTAGCTTCTCGTCCTAGGATTTCTATCTCGATACTCGCCTTGCATTTGTTGCATCACCAACTAAGAGTCCTTATGTATCACCACTCTCCTGATCTGGAAACTTTCGAGGATATGAATCACTAACATCATAACCTTATATTTAGCCTCATTATTTTTGTAATTTAAGGAAAATTTATAGGAATAATTGAAGGCTCTTCCTCCCAGGGGTTTCACCCAAGCTCTAGCTATTTCCCCTTCTTTGCATGACGCCCCATCAAAATTCACATTCCACAATCCTTCCAGTTCTTTCTGAGTGGGCACATAGGAAGTGTTCTGTGAACCTAAATTCTCTTTGCCTCCCTCTGAAAATAAAATGTTTTATCCCATCTAAGTGTCCAACAAATAGATGGGGTCATTATTTGGATTTTTAGCACTATTCACCATGTATGCCAACATTGTCTCTCCATAAATTCTCCTATGTTCCCCAAAAACATGGATGGTGGCATATGTCGTATCCAACTGAAGTGCACCCTTGAGTTTCGTCGCTAGGATATTGACATCAACATTCCAAACTTTGGAGGAATTTCCACCACAACTACATCCATGACAAGGATTTTTGCAGGGATGTGAGCCAAAGAGATGAGAAAATATTTGATCAATCCTAGGAACTTAACTTGACTAGAATCATAAAAAAAAAGGTATTTATAAGGTCTTGTCACCTCCAATCCCAGTTTATCCATGATCTTCCTGGACATTAGATTGTGTGAAGCTCTTGAATCAAGCATGGTATTATGTAGGATGGAATCATGAATGTTTAGATTGAAATAGAACTGAGGGACATCATCCTTGAAAGGTTCATCTACATGAGGTCCAAATAGGATGGTGGGACTATCATCTTGAATATTTAGCAAATATGATATTTCAGAGATTTCTTCTGGAGCCTTCAACATAGTCTTGATTTTGGAACTATATTCATAATTTTTTAACAATTTAGTTATAGGGACAGATATTTTGAGTTTTGCAATTTCATTCTCTAAATTGAAAGTGGTTTGTCCCTGATATGAGTTCCTTGGATTGTCCTCTTTATTTTCTTTCCCTATGTGCTCTATTACATTCTTGTAGGTATCCTTAGGGGGTATATCATTCTTTAGATTACTTGTATAGGTTTTTTTTACTACCACTTTATTCCTCATAAAAAGAACATCTCCATTCCTCGAACCAATATGCCTCTCCAGATCCATGAGAGCAAGTTGATTACACTTTTTAAACTCCTTTGTTTCCTCAACATGAATCTCCTTTATTTCATGATAGGAATTATCATGCTCTTCTTTGGTAAAAAAGGAAAAGGATGAGTCAATGTCCAAATGGTGTATTTCACCCTTAGCTTGATTTCCATAATCTTTCTCCACATAATTCTCCTGAAACGAGGCATTGATAGGTTGATCGAGAGGTTTTCTCTAATCTCTCTACCTTTTTTGTGGGATTTGGGGCCTTCTAACATTCTGGTTTCTATTCTGTTGCTCTTAATTTTCCAGGGAAGGTGGTCTATTGTCTGAAGTGAGTCTCTCCATCAAATTTTCCATGGTTTTCATCGTCATGTCCATCCTGGCCTCTTTTGAGTTAGAGGAACAAGGTTGGTCAAACTCTTTATCCTTCCTTCAAACATCATCATGGTCTACTTCCTTCAATTTTGTCTAGTATGAAAACCATCCCAAGTGTTCCTCAACTGAATACCCTCTCTCCCCATTAAATTGTTTGAGTATTTGGGAGTATCATTGGGGAATGTCATGAAGAGTAGCAGGGAGGAGTATAGGGGAAAAACTATTAGGCATTACGAGTGTTATAGAAGGGTTTCCAAGATGAATTTAAGTTGGTGTGATAGACAAAATCATTGTGCTATGAGGAACTGCATATCTGTGAGGGGATGTGAAACTAGATGATGAAGGTTTCTTATGCTTTGAAGTGGTGGGGAATAAGGATATGGTAGAAAACTTCTCTATGGAAGTGGAGTTTAATGAGGCTAATTTAGAGGAAAATAGGGTGCACTCTCGATCAGACAAGCATTGAATATCCCTACCTAGAGACTCCGAGATTTCAGGTAGCTAGGAAGTATGGGAGAACTCGAATGAAAAGGGGTCTAAAACTAATTCAAAGAGGCTAAACTCAGACTTAGTCCTAGGGAAAAATAACTCAAATTCTTCATCACAATGCTTAGATATATCATTAATAGAAAGAACATCTTCAGAAGGTAAATAAAGAGTTTTGTCTAACTGAGGTATAAATGACCTTTGCAACTTCTTGGCCTTCTGAAATAGCCTCTCTGGATCAAAAATTTCTTGAAAATGTTCAGCATCAGGATTGCTCCTCATCTTGGTCCTTTTTTCCACCGGTATTTCGAGTGGATTCACCTTCCAAAATCTTTGAATGAAGTCGCCAAAGCATATACAACCAACATGTGTCTATGACTGGGTGCTCAACCAGGTCATAGAACTAGGACAATGTCATTCCTCCAAGGAGATAATAGCAATTAGTCCCCAATAACGATGCCAAGATGTTAGCACCCGATAATTTTCCTATGGTTGTGAGTAGGAAATCGTAGGGGAAACCATTTCAAGCCAACATTTAGGTTGTATTCTAACCTATACAACCAGAGAGGGAACTCTCGGGATCTCAAGGACCATTTACATACACCTATATATTACAAAAAGCATTCAGAAGGATATATTTATGACAGGAACAGTTTTTTTATATTTTAAAGTGTAAGGCAGACAAATAGAAAGAATCATTTGGAAATGGAGTCAAAGTCTGAAACATTCAAGGGCTTACAACATAATGACCGGTGACTATCCTTCGTAATCTGAGGTAATGTGAGTGTTAACATTCAGTCAAATAATCTTAAGTGATGATAGGTGAACATGAGAAGAATCCCAATGAAACAAGAGGCACCTTAAGAAGAAGCAACAATAAGGGCTAATAACTGAAATAGAGCACCTAACAAAGGGTGAATTCTATGAAAGTCATTATAAACACATTACAAATACGATTTCTGATGAAAGGAGCATTTAACAAAGAACTAAATCCTTGCATACAATCTAGAAACGTATTAGAAGAAATTTACAAATGCATGAAAATGGAGCATACAAGAAAACATAGACTAAACATTCAACACCTTGATTAATCTCAGGAACTCATAAAATAATTCTGCATTAATTACTTTCAAGAAAAGTTTAGAGCTACAAAACCAACCATAGAGGCTTCCAAAATGAATGTTGAACCTCATTCTCCTCCATTGAGGTTACATTTATAGTTTAATTTACTCCCAAGATGAATCTCGAAATAGAGTGCCAAAATTAGTTACATCATGGGAAAAAACTCAAACGAAAATTCTAAACCCTATCAAATTCTAAGGTGGCAGATTCACCATAATCGCAAAACAAATCAGGGAAGCACATTGTGATGCACATGACCAAGCAAAATGGAAGGCCTTGACATCAGGGGCCTTAGGATCGCTTGATGAAAATAACTATTTAGATCATCTCTAAACAGACTTCTGCTAACTCAATAGAATAACACTTAGGAATTTGTATACATGTGCAAATGGCAAGAAAACGGGCAAAATATCAGTTCCTGCCACCTCTCTAAATCAACACTACTGAAGATAATCATGAGCTCTCTACTGAGACGGACTGTAACTGTGCAACTGGATTGGGCATTTGAGGTGAAAAGTAATCAAGTGCTAGTGGCCCTTGTAATTTGTTGACTGCTTAGCTTATGTATGTCGTCCCATAGCTAATCTGTAGGTATTTCCATCTCAAATAGGTCCTTTAAGATAAAATCCAAGTCAATCAGGCGACCATGACTGATAGCAAGATGATTGTACTTGATCATCTTGAATTGAGTCATAATCAACTCAAAGTCATCACCAAGTTTACCGACGATTACCTCTCCCTTTATCCCACCATCTAGACTCTCAAACTTTGCATGGTTCAATCTTTCTTGATTTAGTAGCTCAACATACTTGTCCCGAGGGATCATATTTCCATCATGACCAAAAGACTCAGCAAATCCCCTCTGGAATTGGGGCTACAATATTTGATTGAAATTCTCCAACCTTTGTTGAATAATATTAATCCTTGCAAACACTTTCTGCAATAAGTTGTACTTTGTAATCATTCTCCTTGCTGCCACCAAAACTATGATCCTGTCAGTAACTCCCGAGGAAATTATTTCTTCCCCAAATGCTACGCTTAGAATAACAATTTCATTATGTGCCTCCTCCCTTGGCCGTTTTGCTATGTTTTCTTACAAAACCTTACATTTTCTTCTTGCTACCATAGAGGCCTGCTTCTTCTCATCCAACATAACCAGATGCTTCCCAAATGGGGCCATCTCTTCTATTAGTTCATCCAAGAACAAATTCTTAGCCCCCTGTAGGGGAATTAGGCCTATGACCCTTTCCTCAGTCCTTGCCAATTTCTCTCTTAATCTCCTAATCTCCTTAGCAAAATCTTAATTTTTATTTTTCGTGATCTTGTCCTTAAGCTCTTGATTTTCCTCCTTCAATTGAGCGATTTTTGAGTCCTTTGGGGGCATGATAGACATATTCTTGACCACTTGAGAAGTGGGTGACCTATCTTTAGGGGTGCTGTAGTCATTCAATTCATCAATCCTTTCCTACATTTTTTTCTTCTCTTCTTCCCATGTGCGCTTGTCAACTTCCAGCACATCAAGGCGACCTTTCATATCCAAAAGATCATGCTACAATGTCTCAATATTCCCTTACAATTTCATAGTTTGAGGAGGGAGATGGATGTCTTTAACAGGTGTCATGATCCTCTATTTATAATCCTAAATCTTGGCTAGAGGCTTAGTTGGTGAGGTAGGCTGCTATGTAGAAATACGTTGCTCAGTTGCAAGGGGTTGCTTTAAAGAATTTTGTGCTATGAAGTCTGCCATCTAGTCATGTAGAATCTTTCCATTCATGTTCCAAGCCTTGTTTGTTGTCTTCTATTGATTTAGTTGAGTCTCCAACTTTTCCATTCTTTTCTGAGACTTGTGATGTGCCAATGATTCCTTATTGATACTGGCATAAATGAGATCACTAACTCCCTTATGAAACATAATCTTATCTAGGATTGAGATTTGGTCCATCTTGAATTGGAATTCTGACACTCCCTTCTCATCAGTGACGGCCAAATTCAAAGAGCTTGTTGTGAGATTTCTTACAGTAGCGAAGGAGACCTTGAGTCCTAAAAACTTCCTCATCTTTTTGGATTGCTTCTAAGTCTTAGTCATGGACTTCTCATTGAGTTTCCCATAGCTGGTCAACATCTACTTCTCAGTCTTGAGTTGTCCTTCAACAGCATAGGTAAAGGAGTATTTCTTATATCTGAGTAAAGACTCCTTAATCCCTTTCTTCTTTGAATGTGTAACTCCTAAGGGATTTCTTTTTGATTGTGTAGCGACTAGTTGCAAAACCACTAGTGGTTGTGCAACCACCATATTCTTTGTAGCCTCCCCTCTAGTACGCTCTTCTGTAGCAGGCTCTTCTTCTATCATTTCCTTGAGGGACTCAAAATTAAAATCAACTTCCTACTCCATGCTAATTACCTCATTCCCTATGTCTATCCTTGGATTTTTTGTAGGAGCATGTTCATCACATTCCATATCTACAACCTCTAACAGAGACCTTATGTTTATACTATCAACCCTTAGGGGAAAGGGAGTGCCTAGGATTGTACGTTACTATTCTTGAGGTTTTTGAATATTCTCTCTAGGAATCAAATCAAAATCATGGGAAAGAGAATCTTCCACCTTAGACAAATCAAGGATCATGGAGTGTACAAAAATTGAACTTTGTACCTACACCCTCCTCTGGGAAATGATCCCTTTAGGATCATAATTATGTGCATAATCCACTGGAAAGTTCATTGTCCTAAAGACTTGTTCTACCATTGGTAGTGTCATTTTATTCTTCACAACAAAGGGTCCGAAGTTGATAGGGTACTTAATTGAGGAATCCTTCATGTGAGTAGTAAAATGTTCCTCATTGGCAACAATCCTCTTCCTGATCAGCTCCAGTGAAAATATTGTTGGGGTTAGGAAAATTGGAAGCAAGAAAGGGGAAGCTAAAAAACCATACACCATTATCAATTAATATTATTCCTTCGGGAACCAATATCCTATACTCTCATGCTGTAAGGAAGCTTTCATGCTTTGTGATATCCTCTTCTCTTTAGGATTGAACAACCTATAGATGCTAAGGACAATCCTATCAATAAAAAGGGTGTAAGACTAGTCCTGTATTTTCTGAAGGGACTAAGGATACTCCTTGAAGACCTCTGGGTCCATGCCCTCTAAGGATTTCTTGTTGGATTTGAAGATGATGGCAAAGAGGAACACTCGATACCTGAAGTGCTTATCCAGATGGAATTTCTTGAGCTAGGAATTGATTTTCCCAGCCAATAATTCATCGAACTTAATTGTTGCTTCATACTAACTCTGTTAAAGGAAGATGCCTAGCATAACTTCAGTGACCATGATATTGTTGTCAAGACCTAGGATTTGACTCAAGAGGGAGACAACCGATCTGATAGGGTTTATGAATAATTCTGATGAAATTGGGATGGTAAGGGTCTCTAAGGAAGCTAGGGTTTTAAAAATGGTCTGAAACAATTTATACTTGGATTCTAGGTCTTCCTTCCAGAAGACTTGCAAAGCTTTTGATTCAGTAAAGGGGATTAGGGCTTGGATTTGAGTTTCACAGAAACTCAAATAAGCCCCAATAGTTTAAGGTGTGATTTTGCATAGGATGTGGTAGTGGGTATCATCTAGGATGACCCTTTCAGCAGTCAAGTAGTTAGAGGTTTCCCTTTGGACAATATCTGGGAAATTGGGAAACTGTTCTAAGGAAAACCCTACCATGGATGAATTCAATTTTTCCAATAACTCTGACTGGCCCTCAGATGGTGACAACAAGACACTTTGAGCATCACTGACACTAGAAAACTGTAATTGAGGATCATAAGAATCATAAAGCTGATCCCAGGTGATTTCCTTTGACAGTTCAAGGCTCTCCACAGATAGGACCATGGTGGAAACCATCAATTGGAAGAATTACAAAGTTCAATGAGTTGAGAAACAATGGATGAACACCTGGTAATGACGATCGTTACACTTTAGAAGGTTGCAGTTGTATCCCATCGTACTCATGCTTAGGTGGATGCCGAAGTTGCAGGGTGGCAGGACAGACAACTGTTAACAGCGATAGCTTCAAAGGCCGTTTGATTTTAAAACCTTGGGCCACATGGTTGATTTTTATGCTTGATCCCCCTTTTAACCATTACACCCCAAAAATGAACTTTCATACCCTTAACACCTGAGTGTGATATCCAATGGGGTGGGTACACGTCATTTACTCATGTTCCCCATCGCGTCGACCCTCTCTGTCTTTAAGTGTGCAATTTTCGAACATGATGCACATGTTCACCGTCAGATCCCATCAGAGATGTGCGAATCGATGAAGGTCGTCAATATTTCCTGCACTTTACCATGGCAATGTTTTATGCCCAAATATTCTTTACTATGCTAGATTTGGATGAAGAGACGTCGGGGTGCCAAATTAGCCAAGGCATACTTCCCCTCCAAATGTAATGCTAGTTGAATAAAACCTCTTCCTGCACCTCTGCTAAGCCAAATGCATTCTCCTTAAGTTCCTTTTCTATTTCACCTTAAGCCTCAGTTTTAGATTGTGCTAACACCTTGAGAGTTTATTAATATAGTCTATATAACTTTGTTAGCTCTATTGTGCATTGTGTTTGGTTTCATTCATCATGGAACCAATTACAATATGGACTAATAGCCATAATTAGTTAACTTGATACACTCAATTTGGGTCTTTATGATTTATGTGCAGTAGTTAGTTATGATAAATACCACCTGTAAGAGGATTTTGTTTTGGTTTATACAACAATGGTACACCTTCTGTATGTGTATGTAATGTTAAACTATGGTTTAGTAATGGCATCCATAACCATGGGCTTATGACCATATGGTTGTTTTCTTGCAGCATGGATATGATTGTTGCTTGTGGACCCTCGATTCGACTGTGACTATTTACTTGTGGATCCGTAAAGGATTTGTGTATAATTTTAATTATGTTTAATGTGTAGGTGATTATTCCTGTAATATTTGTACTGTAAGTTTGTTTATAAAAGATTTGTTCTATATCTTAATAAAATTCTATAATTATATATATGAATGTGATTCTAGATATGTAATGGACTAGTATATATCAAAATGTATAATCATATTGTTGCCGCCTTTTCACACACCTGGATCACATGGCAGAAATCTTCAAGCCACTGGGTGTGTCCTTGGGGGAAAGTCTCGAGTCAAGGCTGTCACCTTGTTCTTGACTCCTCTGTTTAGGCTCAACTCCTAATGAAGCCAAGGGGGGTAGACCCTATTAAGTTACTAAGGATGATTTCTTAGTGTGGTGATGTTAAACTGAATCAGTTATTTAGGAGTTTGAATATTTTAACTATAAACAATCAAGATGACAAGATATGAAGATACACATGAAAGCACAAAGTTAATACATAATATATATATGAAGCAAAAAAGACCAGTGCCTTAAAAATGGAGTCAAAAGAGATCAGTGTGCTTGTATGTGTTTGGAATAAATGTTTTGCGATTGCATCTTGGTATGTTTTAAGTTAAAAATGAAGTATGAATTGATTAAATTAGGCTAAAGGGGGACTCCATATGTACCCAAGAGTACTTGGAGTATGTCCAAAACAAAGCCTATACGGCTACCCGCAAGGAATATGTGGGCTGAAATGGAGTCTCTGGAGCTGTGTTCGTAACGCACCCATTAGGGTGTGACAAAGATCGGCGCCCCGAGGTCACTTTTCAGTAGGTTCCCGCTTCCTTTGGTTTTTTTGCCACCGTAAAGGTTTGATCGAGGTGTTGGATTTCCACCTGATGGTTTGTTAATTGGGGAGGGTGAGTCCTAATTATGCTAGTCACCCAAGTGATTTTGATACAGCTTGACTGATTGGATGAACCGCAGCCAAGTGCAGAGCATACACACTGGAGTCTTGTAAATTTTAATAAGTTATTAAGAGATGTGTTCTTGTTTAAAAGAAAAGCCTCCAAGAACCTCTTTCGATCCAAGTGGATCTCAATCGGGGAATCGAGGAGGGGTTAATTTTAAAGCTGCTGATAAACAAATGATAGAAAAAATAAAACAACTACACAAATATGGTTTTTTGATTAATCCTACCACGAATCTCTTTCCCCTTTCGGGTCACTAGGGAAATTGTGGGGTAAGTATTATGATTACTTTTGAAAGTAAGATATGGAATATGGAAGTAACAACAAGATAAAATATACTACCCTACAAATCAGATCAATTCTAGTAAAAGGACATAAGCAGAAAACGACGAAAATGGCACCGACGCGAACCCCCCCAGGGGGGATGGGGAATGGGCTCGAAAGAGCATATTCAAAGGATGATTTTATTACAGAGGTTACAACATCAAACCAATGATAAAACAGATATTTCTTGGTCCTTATAAAGGCTTAAACCAAGATATTACAGTTTATGCAAAAAAATTACAAATTGTGTGACAAAAGAGAGACCCCTAGGGGGATTTGAGCACTCCAAAAGCCACTTTGGACAGCAGATTCCTTTATTCTCTGTCAAACCTGATAAATTACAGTAAGCGAATTATAATAACAAATTCCCCAAAGCACTTTAAGAGTGCCTTTGGTTCAGCCTACTTTATCTCAAAAAATTAATGAAATTAAACTAGCTAAACCGACGAAAAAGGAACCAAGGAAAGCAAGATTTCCTTGGGATCTTGGCTTGCTGTTTGTGCAGCCAATTAAAAGCACTGATTGAAAAATATTGAAATTATTGAACAGAAAATGAAACTACCTTAACAGCAAGCTATGAATTTTTCAATAAACTACTTGCGAAACTAAGGCAATTTAGCTAGATCTCTTGAATTTGAACTTTATGTGCACAATGAAACTAAGATCTAGAAATTTGAAGGGATATTGCTAACTAGATATGTGTATGATTTTCTTTATGAGATAGATTATATTTAAAAAGAAACCTTAAAGTAACAAGTTTGAGGAAAGTTTAATAATTTTTAAAGGAGGAAGAGAGAGAAAGAGTGTTTGAAGCCTAGAAATGTTGGGCTTTGGATTCTGCTTTGGTGGAACACTGAGGGATTATGTCATTCATAAGATACTGAAGATGAGGAAGATTCAGACCAGCTCAACCTCTTCTACCAGCGAGATCATCTGCAACTTAAAAATCCTTGCACAAACAGATGGTTAAAACATAGGTGCTGCCGGAAAAGATGATTGGAAAGCATGAAATTAAACTTAAAATACATACAAATCCAATAGATCTGGAACAAGAAGCAGTAAGAGCATAAATCAAACTAGAATAAACTCTTACCCTAACAGGAGGGAGCTCTCTCCTTCAAGGCCAAAAATTAACTAGCAAAGCAATGATAAACAAAAGCAGATTATACCTCATAAGCATTTGACAATCAACATCCACACATGAAGAGCATTACACCATAGATCTTGCCTACAAAGCTTCTTTATTCCAGAATGAAAAAACAATACAGTACAAGAGCAACAACACCTCAATCCTAGTTCTAACTAGCTTGGAACAGGAGGCTGTGCCTTGATTTATACAATTTGCAGGCCATCTAGCCCAAGGGGGGCACAATTCCTCATGGAATCAAGTGAAATCATCTGATGGATAGTTCATCAATGCAGAACTGAGGCTGAACTGAGCCTACTTGTCAACCGGGGGCCTGATCTAGCTGACGCATCAACCCATACACTGACACATCGGCCCACAGAGCATCCAGGAGAGCCAAAACGTGTTGAGGAGAGAGGGAGGGCACAATTCCCCATGAAGACCACTGTAGATCAGCTCTAGATCTGAGTTGATCCCCTCCTTTGGTCAAGGATTTGTCAAATCCAGTCAATCTGCTCCAGATTTGATTGATTTCAGTCAAATCGGTTGAGAATCCATTGATTTATTGATTTTCGATTTGCTCCATTATTCATCAATTTATTAATTAAAATAATCAATAATTGATTTTTGGGGCTTTCTGACTTGAGTGATGGAAGATCACTCAAAACTTAGGAAATAGTGGGTCCATGGGTTTACATGGTGCTCTTAGCTTTAAAATGAGCACCTACATGACTGAAATTGATTATTTGGCCCACTTTTATTACAGACTCAATTTTTCCAATTAAACTATTAAAAAATAGCCTAAGTTTTTGGAAAAATTAAAATTTAATAAAAAACACTGAAAAAACTAAAAAATTGAAAAATTGAAAAACACCTAGGGGGCCTTAGACATGTTCGTATGACTCAAAAATTATGTCTAGCATGCTTACACATTGACACATAGACTCTAATAACCTCAATAGGCCCAAATGCCAAGCCGACCACCCCAACTTTGGAGGTATGGAGTGAAAAACTCAGAAATTATCAGTCATTTATTCAACAACCAATAATAACCAAGGGAAAAAACACCCTCGGCTGATCGGATTGACAAATGAAGTCTAAGAGACCGAGTCTTTTATAGACACTATCATCCTAGAACATTTATTACAACTCCCCCATGGGGTATGAACATGTGATATGATACAATAAGCACTTCCCAGAAGTACTTCCAAAGGTCCTTTTGAAGTCCGAACAAGTTATCCTTGTCCAATTCACCAGGCTCACTTGATAAAAACCACTAAGTACAACTTAGGTCGTAACATTCTGGCTCCGACTGTGGGATGTGTGCTCGATCTGGTCTTTAAGGCAAGGAGAGGATATGAGAATATCAGAATCTCTGGTTTATATACCCTGTAAAAACATCTCAACTTGACAAGAAAAACCTCAGTAGCACAAATTTTAAAAACAAATGAACCAGTAAGTTGATTTATTTAAACAACATAAATGTAACTAAAAAGAAGCAAAGTTGTATTAAAGCTGAAATAGAAATGCAGAAAGTAAATGCTCTCTTTGAAGGAGATTATTTTCCTACTCTAAGCATGATATAAGAAGGGTTAGGTGTACTCAGAAATCCAATGTAACCACCTAAGGATTTTATTGACATAAAAAAATTTCCTTGTCTTTGGTTACCAGCCAAAGTAAGGATACCTTATTCAAAAAATGCAAACCTGTGTGATGATTCAGGATGGGAAGGATAGATGGGAGATCATAGGCATGAATAATGTTATAAAAAAAATTCCCCAACTTGTATGTGCTCATGCAGGCTGCTTCTATCCATGATTGGATAGGACTGATATACCAATCAGAATGATGAGGCAGATTGACTACATCATCATACTAATCATCGAGGCTTATCAAATGATAACTTGTTGCACAAGCCCTAAGTAGCTCCAAATCATAGGGAACCTCTATATGTGAAAAAGATGGCTGAGACTGATATTCCACTGACTGCATTACATATGACTTTTCACAATACTGTTTCTCAATGTCTTCATTTTTGATACCCTTGTGTGGCTCTACATGGTATGATTTTGAATGATCACATGAAAATTCTGAATGCTCCTCTTCCATACTAAGGTTTTCCCAGGCATCCAGATCTGTGCTTCCCTTTATGGATGTATCGTAGATTGGACTTCCACAAATTTTTGAATAAACACTCCCATTGTTGGACATATCATGGATGGGATTCTCCATAAAATTTTCACAAGTTGGATTACCTATGAAATTCCAATAGTCATCGCTCCCATCCATGGCATCATGCTCCTGCCTATCCATGTCTTCCTTGTATTCATAACAATCTTCTTTAAATAAAATGTTACAAGGAAATAAATTTTCCAAACCTTCATCAACTTGAGGAGAACAAGGTCTAGTGTCACCACACACTGTAGTGATCTTATCATAGGTTTCTTTATAAGCTCTTGTTATGATATCATGAAGAGGATCTTCAATATTATCTTCCATCAAGGCAACCTTTTGTACATGTTCAATGGGATCACTTGGTATGTGTTGCTCAGTGGATTTCTTTAAAGAGCTTTCTGGAAAGGTATCAGCTTTGCAACATACTTGAGAATACACCAAATATTCAATGTCTTTAGCTATGGTGACATGAGGAGAGTTTTCAACAATGTGTTCCATTATGGGCTCCTCCTGAAGCTCTTCAATATGATCATCTTGGATTTTCCCTTCCTTGGAATCTTGCTGTGTATTGGGAGATACCTCATTTTCTTTAAGAAGAATCTTGATTGCTTCATTTCTTAAATAACCTCTAGGATGCTTTTTGATGGGAGTATCATGGACTTCCTCTTTACTTAAATGTTCAAGAAGTGATTCCAAGTCTTCAATACTTTGTATCATGGAAAAAGGTCCATCATATGCTTCCGAGTGATACTCTGTCCCAGATAGGTAGAAGGTACAAATATTTTCAAGGAACTTTTTTAAACCATTCATACTCCCCCTACCATCATGCCACTGCTCTAAAAACATCCAAAGGAAGTTTGGAAAAGAATTTATGCATTTATCAGGAAGGCCTTAATAGAACCAATAACAAGCCTCACCCCCAAAAGTACTAGCAAAGATTTGCATCATATCGTCTTCATGAAAAATATTGAAGTCAACAATCAACTGAAGGAAAGATTTGACATGCCAGATGGCTGAGTCACCATAATCTCCACAAAAAATTGGAAGCCAGTTATACACATCTGTCGAACCATCACGACAGTTAGGAAAACCTGGGATGTTTGAGAAATCGATAGGTGGAAACCTTGAGGCTAACTGGGCATCATATTTCTCCTTTAATTTATCCAAAATAGTATCCATTCGATATAATGATTAAAACTTGTACTGACAAGGTGGAGCTGTCATGTGATGAGATTTAAAGGTTTTAACATGTCGCATGGGATCATCTACACACAACAAAACTTCACAAGTTTATGAGAAAACAGGGTTTTATCCCTTCAATGGAGTCGCCATGTGAAACAGAAAAATAAGCATTTATAAATCTTTTCACAAAAAATATTTTTTGCGTTTCTTTGTAAAAATAAAAACTAGAAAAAATTCGGTGGAGTCGCCAGATGAAAATTAAAGATCTAATCTAAGCATTCATCAAACAAAGCAAAA
Organism: Pseudotsuga menziesii; assembly: GCA_001517045.1. NCBI lineage: Eukaryota > Viridiplantae > Streptophyta > Pinopsida > Pinales > Pinaceae > Pseudotsuga > Pseudotsuga menziesii. The sequence continues at coordinate 980,611 of LPNX010199011.1, read as the reverse complement.
ACAAAAAGGAAGAAAACAAAAGTCGTACTCGGGAATAAAAAGATTTATCCCCGGCAATGGAGCCAAAAAGTGTTGTCTCCTTTTCACACACCTGGATCACGTGGCAGAAATCTTCAAGCCACTCGGTGTGTCCTTGGGGGCAAGTCTCGAGTCAAGGCTGTCACCTTGTTCTTGACTCCTCCGTTTAGGCTCAACTCCTAACGAAGCCAAGGGGGGTAGACCCTATTAAGTTACTAAGGATGATTTCTTAGTGTGTTGATGTTAAATTGAATCAGTTATTTAGGAGTTTGAATATTTTAACTATAAACAATCAAGATGACAAGATACGAAGATACACATGAAAGCACAAAGTTAATACATAATATATATATGAAGCAAAAAAGACCAGTGCCTTAAAAATGGAGTCAAAAGAGATCAGTGTGCTTGCATGTGTTTGGAATAAATGTTTTGCGATTGCATCTTGGTATGATTTAAGTTAAAAATGAAGTATGAATTGATTAAATTAGGCTAAAGGGGGACTCCAGATATACCCGAGAGTACTTGGAGTATGTCCAAAACAAAGCCTATACGGCTACCCGCAAGGAATATGTGGGCTGAAATGGAGTCTTTGGGGTTGTGTTCGTAATGCACCCGTTAGGGTGTGAAAGAGATCGGTGCCCCGAGGTCACTTTTCAGTAGGTTCCCGCTTCCTTTGGGTATTTTGCCACCATAAAGGTTTGATCGAGGTGTTGGATTTTCACCTGATGGTTTGTTAATTGGGGAGGGTGAGTCCTAATTATGCTATTCACCCAAGTGCTTTTGATACAACTTGACTGATCGGACGAACCGCAGCCAAGTGCGGAGCATACACACTGGAGTCTTGTAAATTTTAATAAGTTATTAAGAGATGTGTTCTTGTTTAAAAGAAAAGCCTCCAAGAACCTCTTTCGATCCAAGTGGATCTCAATGGGGAAATCAAGGAGGGGTTAATTTTAAATATGCTGATAAACAAATGATAGAAAAAATAAAACAACTACACAAATATGGTTTTCTGATTAATCCTACCACGAATCTCTTTCCCCTTTCGGGTCACTCGGGAAATCGTGGGGTAAGTATTATGATTACTTTTAAAAGTAAGATATGGAATATGGAAGTAACAACAAGATCAAATATACTACCCTGCAAATCAAATAAATTCTAGTAAAAGGACATAAGCAGAAAACGACGAAAATGGCACCGACGTGAATCCCCCCAGGGGGGATGGGGAATGGGATCGAAAGAGCCTATTCAAAGGATGATTTTATTACAGAGGTTACAACATCAAAGCACTGATAAAACATAGCTTTCTTGGTCCTTATACAGGCTGAAACCAAGATACTACATTTTATGCAAAAAAATTACAAATTGTGTGACAAAAGAGAGACCCCTGGGGGGATTTGAGCACTCCAAAAGCCACTTTGGACAGAAGATTCCTTTCCTCTCTGTCAGACCTGCTAAATGACAGCGAGCGAATTAGAATAACAAATGCCCCAAAGTGCTTTAAGAGTGCCTTTGGGTCAGCCTACTTTATCTCAAAAAATTAATGAAATTAAACTAGATAAACCGACGAAAAAGGAACCAAGGAAAGAAAGCTTTCCTTGGGATCTTGGATTTCTGTTTTTGCAGCCAATTGAAATCACTGATTGTAGAATATTGGAATTATTGAACAACAAATGAAACTACCTTAACAACAAGCTATGAATTTTTCAATAAACTACTTGCAAAACTAAGGCAATTTAGCTAGATCTCTTGAATTTGAACTTTATGTGCACAATGAAACTAAGATCTAGAAATTTGAAGGGATCTTGCTAATTATATCTATGTATGCCTTTCTTTATGAGATATATCATATTTGAAAAGAAACCTTAAAGTAACAAGTTTGAGGAAAGTTTAATAATTTTTAAAGGAGGAAGAGAGAGAAAGGTGTTTGAAGACTAGAAATGTTGGGCTTTGGATTCTACTTTGGTGGAACACCGAGGGATTATTTCATTCATAAGATACTGAAGATGAGGAAGATTCAAACCAGCTCAACCTCTTCTACCAGCGAGATCATCTGCAACTTAAAAATCCTTGCAGAAACAGATGGTTAAAACATAGGTGCCGCCGAAAAAGATGATTGGAAAGCATGCAATTAAACTTAAAAAACATACAAATCCAATAGATCTGGAACATGCAACAGTAAGAGCATAAATCAAACTAGAATAAACTCTTACCCTAACAGGATGGAGCTCTCTCCTTCAAGGCCAACAATTAACCAGCAAAGCAATGATAAACAAAAGCAGATTATACCTCATAAGCATTTGACAATCAACATCCACACATGAAGAGAATTACACCATAGATCTTGCCTCCAAAGATTCTTTATTCCAGAATGAAAAAACAATACAGTACAAGAGCAACAACACCTCAATCCCAGTCCTAACTAGCTTGGAAGAGGAGGCTGTGCCTTGATTTATCCAATTTGCAGGCCATCTAGCCTAGGGGGGGCGCAATTCCTCATGGAATCAAGTGAAATCATCTGATGGATAGTTCATCAATGCAGAACTGAGGCTGAACTGAGCCTACTTGTCAACCGGGGGCCTAATCTCGCTGACACATCAACCCATACACTAACACATCGGCCCACAGAGCATCCAGGAGAGCCAAAACGTGTTGAGGAGAGAGGGAGGGTGCAATTCCCCATGAATAACACTGTAGATTAGCTCTGGATCTGATTTGATCCCCTCCTTTAGTCAAGGATTTGTCAGATCCAGTCAATCTGCTCCAGATCTGATTGATTTCAGTCAAATCGGTTGAGAATCCATTGATTTATTGATTTTGGATTTGCTCCATTATTCATCAATTTATTATTTAAATTAATCAATAATTAATTTTTGGGGCTTTCTGACCTGAGTGATGGAAGATCACTTAAAACTTAGGAAATAGTGGGTCCATGGGTTTACATGGTGCTCTTAGCTTTAAAATGAGCACCTACATGACTGAAACTGATTATTTGGCCCACTTTTATTACAGACTCAATTTTTCCAATTAAACTATTAAAAAATAGCCTAAGTTTTTGGAAAAATTAAAATTTAATAAAAAACACTGAAAAAACTTAAAAATTGAAAAATTGAAAAACACCTAGGGGGACTTAGACATGTTCATATGAATCAAAAATTATGTCTAGCATGCTTACACATTGACACATAGACTCTAATAACCTCAATAGGCCCAAATTCCAAGCCGACCACCCCAACTTTGGAGGTATGGAGTGAAAAACTCAGAAATTATCAGTCGTTTATTCAACAACCAATAATAACCAAGGGAAAAAACACCCTGGGCTGATCGGATTGACAAATGAAGTCTAAGAGACCGAGTCTTTTATAGACACTATCATGCTAGAACATTTATTACAACTCCCCCATGGGGTATGAACGTGTGATATGATACAACAAGCACTTCCCAGAAGTACTTCCAAAGGACCTTTTGAAGTCCGAACAAGTTATCCTTGTCCAGTTCACCAAGCTCACTTGATAAAAACCACTAAGTACAACTTAGGTGGTAACATTCTGGCTCCGACTATGGGATGTGTGCTCGATCTGGTCTTTAAGGCAAGGAGAGGATATGAGAATATCAGAATCTCTGGTTTATATACCCTATAAAAACATCTCAACTTGACAAGAAAAACCTCAGTAGCACAAGTTTTAAAAACAAATGAACCATTAAGTTGATTTATTTAAACAACATAAATATAACTAAAAAGAAGCAAAGTTTTATTATAGCTAAAAATAGAAATGCAAAAAGTAAATTCTCTGTTTGAAGGAGCTTATTTTCCTACTCTAAGCATGATATAAAAAGGGTTAGGTGTACTCAGAAATCCAATGTAACCACCTAAGCATTTTATTGACATAAAAAAAAATTTCCTTGTCTTTGGTTACCAGCCAAAGTAAGGATACCTTATTCAAAAAATGCAAACCTGCGTGATGATTCAGGATGGGCGGGATAGATAGGAGATCATAGGCATGAATAATGTTATAAAAAAAATTCCCCAACTCGTATGTGCTCATGCAGGCTGCTTCTATCCATGACTGGATAGGATTGATATACCAATCAGAATGATGAGGCAGATTGACTACATCATCATACTGATCATCGGGGCTTATCAAATGATAACTTGTTGCACAAGCCCCAAGTAGCTCCAAATGATAAGGAACCTCTATATGTGAAAAATATGGCTGAGACTGATATTCCACTGACTACATTACATATGACTTTTCACAATACTGTTTCTCAATGTCTTCATTTCTGATACCCTTGTGTGGCTCTACATGGTATTATTTTGAATGATCACATGAAAATTCTGAATGCTCCTCTTCCATACTAAGGTTTTCCCAGGAATCCAGATCTGTGCTTCCCTCTATGGATGTATCGTAGATTGGACTTCCACAAATTTTTGAATAAACACTCCCATTGTTGGACATATCATGGATGGGATTCTCCATAAAATTTTCACAAGTTGGATTACCTATGAAATTCCAATAGTCATCGCTCCCATCCATGTCATATGTGGGGGACTCTTCATCCATGGCATCATGCTCCTACCTATCCATGTATTCCTTGTATTCATAACAATCTTCTTTAGATAAAATGTTACAAGGAAATAAATTTTCCAAACCTTTATCAACATGAGGAGAACAAGGTCTAGTGTCACCACACACTGTAGTGATCTTATCATAGGTTTCTTTATAAGCTCTTGTTATGATATCATGAAGAGGATCTTCAATATTATCTTCCATCAAGGAAACCTTTTGTACATGTTCAATGGGATCACTTGGTATGTGTTGCTCAGTGGATTTCTTTAGAGGGCTTTCTGGAAAGGTATCAGCTTTGCAACATACTTGAGAATACACCAAATCTTCAATGTCTTTAGCTATGGTGACATGAGGAGAGTTTTCAACAATGTGTTCCATTATGGGCTCCTCCTAAAGCTCTCCAATATGATCATCTTGGATTTTCCCTTCCTCGGAATCTTGCTGTGTATTGGGAGATACCTCATTTTCTTTAAGAAGAAGCTTGATTGCTTCATTTCTTAAATAACCTCTAGGATGTTTTTTTATGGGAGTATCATGGACTTCCTCTTTACTTAAATGTTCAAGAAGTGATTCCAAGTCTTCAATACTTTGTATCATGGAAAAAGGTCCATCATATGCTTCCGAGTGATACTCAGTCCCAGATAGGTAGAAGGTACAAATATTTTCAAGGAACTTTTTTAAACCATTCATACTCCCCCTACCATCATGCCACCTCTCTAAAAACATCCAAAGGAAGTTTGGAAAAGAAGTTATGCATTTATCAGGAAGGCCTTGATAGAACCAATAACAAGCCTCACCCCGAAAAGTACTAGCAAACATTTGCATCATATCGTCTTCATTAAAAATATTGAAGTCAACAATCAACTGAAGGAAAGATTTGACATGCCAGATGGCTGAGTCACTATAATCTCCATAAAAAATTGGAAGCCAGTTATACACATCCGTCGAACCATCACAACAGTTAGGAAAACCTGGGATATTTGAGAAATCGATAGGTGGAAACCTTGAGGCTAACTGGGCATCATATTTCTCCTTTAATTTATCCAAAATAGTATCCATTCGATATAATGATTAAAACTTGTACTGACAAGGTGGAGCTGTCATGTGATCAGCTTTAAAGCTTTTAACATGTCGCATGGGCTCATCTACACACAACAAAACTTCACAAGTTTACGAGAAAACAAGGTTTTATCGCTTCAATGGAGTCGCCATGTGAAACAGAAAAATAAGCATTTATAAATCTTTTCACAAAAAAGTATTTTTTTCTTTTCTTTGTAGAAATAAAAACTGGAAAAAAGTCAGTGGAGTCGCCAGTTGAAAATTAAAGATCTACTCTAAGAATTCATCAAACAAAGCAAAAACAAAAAGGAAGAAAACAAAAGTCGTACTCGGGAATAAAAAGATTTATCCCTGGCAACGGCGCCAAAAAGTGTTGCCGCCTTTTCACACACCTGGATCACGTGGCAGAAATCTTCAAGCCACACGGTGTGTCCTTGGGGAAAATTCTCGATTCAAGGCTGTCACCTTGTTCTTGACTCCTCCGTTTAGGCTCAACTCCTAATGAAGCCAAGGGGGGTAGACCCTATTAAGTTACTAAGGATGATTTCTTAGTGTGGTGATGTTAAACTGAATCAGTTATTTAGGAGTTTGAATATTTTAACTATAAACAATCAAGATGACAAGATACGAAGATACACACGAAAGCACAAAGTTAATACATAATATATATATGAAGCAAAAAAGACCAGTGCCTTAAAAATGGAGTGAAAAGAGATCAGTGTGCTTGCATGTGTTTGGAATAAATGTTTTAAGATTGCATCTTGGTATGTTTTAAGTTAAAAATGAAGTATGAATTGATTAAATTAGCTAAAGGGGGACTCTAGATATATCCGAGAGTACTTGGAGTATGTCCAAAACAAAGCCTATACGGCTACCCGCAAGGAATATGTGGGCTGAAATGGAGTCTCTGGGGCTGTGTTCGTAACGCACCCGTTAGGGTGTGACAGAGATCGGCGTCCCGAGGTCACTTTTCAGTAGGTTCCCACTTCCTTTGGGTATTTTGCCACCGTAAAGGTTTGATCAAGGTTTTGGATTTTCACCTGATGGTTTGTTAATTGGGAAGGGTGAGTCCTAATTATCCTATTCACCCAAGTGCTTTTGATACAGCTTGACTGATTGGACGAACCGCAGCCAAGTGCAGAGTATACACACTGGAGTCTTGTAAATTTTAATAAGTTATTAAGAGATGTGTTCTTGTTTAAAAGAAAAGCCTCCGAGAACCTCTTTCGATCCAAGTGGATCTCAATCGGGGAATCGAGGAGGGGTTAATTTTAAAGATGTTGATAAACAAATGATAGAAAAAATAAAACAACTACACAAATATGGTTTTCTGATTAATCCTACCACGAATCTCTTTCCCCTTTCGGGTCACTCGGGAAATCGTGGGGTGAGTATTATGATTACTTTTGAAAGTAAGATATGGAATATGGAAGTAAAAACAAGATCAAATATACTACCCTACAAATCAAATCAATTCTAATAAAAGGACATAAGCAGAAAACGACGAAAATGGCACCGATGTGAATCCCCCCAAGGGATGATTTTATTACAGAGGTTACAACATCAAAGCACTGGTAAAATAGAGCATTCTTGGTCCTTATACAGGATGGAACCCAGATATTACAGTTTATGCAAAAAAATTACAAATTATGTGACAAAAGAGAGACCCCTGGGGGGATTTGAGCGCTCCAAAAGCCACTTTGGACAGCAGCTTCCTTTCTTCTCTATCATACCTACTAAATGATAGCGAGCGAATTAGAATAACAAATTCCCCAAGGCACTTTAAGAGTGCCTTTGGGTCAGCCTACTTTATCTCAAAAAATTAATGAAATTAAACTAGCTAAACCGATGAAAAAGGAACCAAGGAAAGCAAGCTTTCCTTGGGATCTTGGCTTTCTGTTTGTGCAGCCAATTAAAAGCACTAATTGCAGAATATTGAAATTATTGAACAGCAAATGAAACTACCTTAACAGCAAGCTATGAATTTTTCAATAAACTACTTGCGAAAGTAAGGCAATTTAGCTAGATCTCTTGAATTTGAACTTTATGTGCACAATGAAACTAAGATCTATAAATTTGAATGGATCTTGCTAATTAGATATATGTATGCTTTTCTTTATGAGATAGATCAGATTTAAAAAGAAACCTTAAAGTAACAAGTTTGAGGAAAGTTTAATAATTTTTAAAGGAGGAAGAGAGAGAAAGAGTATTTGAAGCCTGGAAATGTTGGGCTTTGGATTCTGCTTTGGTGGAACACCGAGGGATTATGTCATTCATAAGATATTGAAGATGAGGAAGATTCAAACCAGCTCAACCTCTTCTACCAGCGAGATCATTTGCAACTTAAAAATCCTTGCACAAACAGATGGTTAAAACATAGGTGCTGCCGAAAAAGATGATTGGAAAGCATGCAATTAAACTTAAAATACATACAAATCCAATAGATCTGGAACAAGTAGCAGTAAGAGCATAAATCAAACTAGAATAAACTCTTACCCTAACAGGATGGAGCTCTCTCCTTCAAGGCCAACAATTAACCAAGAAAGAAATGATAAACAAAAGCAAATTATACCTCATAAGCATTTGACAATCAACATCCACACATGAAGAGCATTACACCATAGATCTTGCCTCCAAAGCTTCTTTATTCTAGAATGAAAAAACAACCCAGTACGAGAGCAACAACACCTCAATCCCAGTTCTAACTAGCTTGGAAGAGGAGGTTGTTCCTTGATTTATACAATTTCCAGGCCATCTAGCCTAGGGGGACGCAATTCCTCATGGAATCAAGTGAAATCATGTGATGGATAGTTCATCAATGCAGAACTGAGGCTGAACTGAGCCCACTTGTCAACCGGGGGCCTGATCTGGCTGACACATCAACCCATACACTGACACATCGGCCCACAGAGCATCCAGGAGAGCCAAAACTTGTTGAGGAGAGAGGGAGGACGCAATTCCCCATGAAGACCACTGTAGATTAGCTCTGGATCTGACTTGATCCCCTCCTTTAGTCAAGGATTTGTCAGATCCAGTCAATCTGCTCCAGATCTGATTGATTTCAATCAAATCGGTTGAGAATCCATTGATTATTGATTTTGGATTTGCTCCATTATTCATCAAGTTATTAATTAAAATAATCAATAATTGATTTTCGGGGCTTTCTGACCTGAGTGATGGAATATCACTCAAAACTTAGGAAATAGTGGGTCCATGGGTTTACATGGTGCTCTTAGCTTTAAAATGAGCACCTACATGACTGAAACTGATTATTTGGCCCACTTTTATTATAGACACAATTTTTCCAATTAAACTATTAAAAAATAGCCTAAGTTTTTGGAAAAATTAAAATTTAAGAAAAAACACTGAAAAAACTAAAAAATTGAAAAATTGAAAAACACCTAGGGGGACTTAGACATGTTCATATGACTCAAAAATTATGTCTAGCATGCTTACACATTGACACATAGACTCTAATAACCTCAATAGGCCCAAATGCCAAGCCGACCACCCCAATTTTGGAGGTATGGAGTGAAAAACTCAGAAATTATTAGTCGTTTATTCAACAACCAATAATAACCAAGGGAAAAAACACCCTAGGCTGATCGGATTGACAAATGAAGTCTAAGAGACCAAGTCTTTTACAGACACTATCATGCTAGAACATTTATTGCAACTCCCCCATGGGGTATGAACATGTGATATGATACAACAAGCACTTCCCAGAAGTACTTCCAAAGGTCCTTTTGAAGTCCGAACAAGTTATCCTTGTCCAGTTCACCAGGCTCACTTGATAAAAACCACTAAGTACAACTTAGGTGGTAACACATATGATCTTGATGTTTTCATGGATAGAATAGAGATTATTTCTCGCTCGAACCAAATTATGAGATAATTAGATTTATACTAACAACTATTAGAAGATTTGATTATTCAACATACTAACAGTTTTAACTTACAAACTAGGAAGTTCATAAAAAAGGAAAAGGGTACAGAGATACATTAAAACTAAATCTATTAAGTAGGGAATTCGATTTCTAGTATGTAAACCATTAAGAAAAATCCCTAATGCACGTATGGATTCCTCCTCTAAGAAGTGACCTAAATGTCATTTAATGTTTATACTATAATCAAAACATAATATCATTAGAATTGATAAACAAGCTAGACTAATCGATGCATACTAGGTGGTACATTAACAATACCACATCTAGAATCAAACAAGCTACTGAATTTTTAAAACATAGGATAAGATCCTAGCACAACTTTTGGGAATACAAAAGTTGAAAAGCTGTTTATTCCAACCAACTACCAGAGTAGCCAAGTTACTTGCTTAAGAACCCCCAATCCTTTTCATTGAACCACAAGAGAAAAATCCTCTTAAACTGCCATCTCTTGCATTATCATATTCAATCCTCATCCAATGCTAGCCTCCTACTTTCTTATGGGCATATTATTATATAGTATTTTTCTTCAGACTTGGTCATTTATGAGCCTCCTGTTCTTTAGCTCTCAACTAGGAGTTGTGACCTGATTTTTGGTGATGATGCCTCCCGCATCTTGAGTTCTCATTCAGTAGTTTCAACCACTTGTTTTTTCCTCTTATGGGTCAGCAAACACTCCTCAACAACTATTTCCACTTCTATCCCCCTTCAATATATTTTATTAATAAAGAATAATTCATTACAAATGTTTTATTTTTTACTTTCTTTAAAAAAATTATAAAATAATAATTAAACTATTTTGAGTAGAAATTAATAATATCCTATTAATTTAGGTGCATTACATCTAATATCTAAATTAGATTTCACACACAAACTAAATAACATACCACTATTGGAAAAACTAAATTTTCACTTATTCATACAAAAAAACTTCCATATATAAAAATTATTCATATTTTTAAAGGTAATTAGAAATCTTATTCTTAGAGCATATTATCATTAATTTGCACTCATTCTTTTTTAATATGGTTTAGAGTTTCATTTTTTTTTTGGTTAGAAATGTCTCTCATTGTATTTCAATTATTGGCTAAGAAACCACAACCTAGGGGCATGTAAGCCATCAAAATCACTTAAAGATGACATCCCTCTTGGCCCACACGAACCCTTAACCAACCCTCACTCCTAAAGTATTGAACTGGGTAGCCTTGCAAAAGAAACCCACACTTTAAAGGGTGATCTAACAAAAAATTGTCTAAAATTTCATATAATTTTAAAACCATTTATCTCCGAAAAAAAAAGATATATATATATAAATATAATCTAATTTGAACTTTTAATCTTCTAATTATTTTTTCTTTTCTCTTTATAAGATACACATTCTATTAACCAAGAAAATTATACAAGGTTCTAGAATTACTCCACCAAAAAAATTGTATAACCTCAAGGGCAAAAAAAAACCTTAATTCAACTATTAATCTACATGATGTAGCTTTATATATATATATATAAAAAAAGTTAATTTCAATAATGACCATTATCAGGTGGTGAGCCACTCAAAATTACATAAGGTTCTAGAATTACTCGAGCAAAAAAATCGTATAACCTTAAGGGGCCAAAAAAAAACCTTAATTCAGATGTACCTTTATTTCAATAACGACCATTATCATCCTATTGGTGAAGCCTATTATTCCATTTGTGAAATGTCGTTTAAATTCTAACTTTGTATTTGTTAATACGAAAAGGTCGGATACACCAAACCATGAACCATATGGCCTTGGCGCATCGAAGTTCACCCTCATTATATTTAATGGTCACGTGGACCATTAATTCAGGAAAACTGAGGTATAAACGCACTCCATCGTATCAATTTTCAAGCTAATTACACTTGGGTTTGCGATTGAAAGTGGTCTGTAAAGTCTCCTGGTGGTTCGAATAAACTAATTTTATCCCGCCATGGATTCATTTGGTGCATTTAAACTTTAATGAAACAACCCGGCTGCATGTCCTAATTTGGACTTTGTGGACAAGGCCCACCGACAAGCTGACAGTCATGGACACTTCAGAAAAATGAATATATATAAGCTCACCACACTACATTAATCATTCTTACCATTCGCATCAAGCATTCCTCCCACAGAAGAGTCGCGGGCTTATTTTCTCTGGTTCTTCAATTCATGAAATATTTCTATGTTGCAGATCACGTTTATATATGTCTTTGCCGAGCCTGAAGAATCTTTCTGTTATATCTAAAACGCAGTTTTAAGGCGATTAACTCTCTTTACCAGAAAGTCTGGAAGGCAGCTTAGCTTCTGTACATCAAGCATAACATACCATTCAAAATAGACAAATACATAAATCAGAAATAGTTGATTTATAGAAAATGCAAGGCTCGTATCTATACTACAGAGATGACACCAGTGTATCAAACCCCAAGATGAAGAGAATGAAACCATCGACACAAAGAACTGTAGCCAACTTTCAAGAACACAATGAATTTGGAGAAAAAGCAGTACTTGATGTTGTATCAATGTCCGCGATTCAAGCACTTTTTCCCCAAACAACTCATGCAGACAAGTTTCAAGAATACAGTGAGATTGGAAACAAAGAAGCAGATGGTGATGTATCGATGTTTAAGGTGCCAAAAAATAGGCTATTGGCTCCAACAACTTCAGCGTTCCATTTCCAACAAACAGTAATTGATGCAGATCATGTCTCAAAGTTCATGGCTACCAAAAGGAAACAATTGTCTCCGACAACTTCTGTAGCCCAGTTTCAAGAACACAACAAAATTGGAGAGCAAGAAGTACATGGTGATGTATCAGAGTTCAAGGTGCTAAAAAGAAAAGTAATGGCTCAATCAAATTCTCTAATCCAGTTTCAAGCACACAGAGAGAATGGACATCAGGAAGCACAGGGTGGCATATCGAATTTCAGGGTGCCAAAAATGAATCTATTGAATGGATCTTCTGTATTTCAGTTTCAAGGACACTGTGGGATTGGACAGCCAAAAGTAATGTCAAATATAGAAAAAGACACTGTGGGATTGGACATGCCAAAACTAATGGCTCAATCAACATCTCTCATCCAGTTTCAAGCACACAGTGAGAATGGGCATCATGTCCCAGTACAGGATGGCATATCGAATTTCAAGGTGCCAAAAATGAGTCTATTGAATGGACCTTCTGTATTTCAGTTTCAAGGACACTGTGGGATTGGACAGCCAAAAGCGCATGATGATGTATCAATGTCAAATATGGAAAAAGATAAAGTATTGACTCAAACAACTTCTGTAGCCCAGTTTCAAGCACACAATGAGATTGGACAGGAAAAAGCACACAAGGTGTCTAAAATATTAAAAAAGACACAGAAGAGTTCGAAATCTATAAAAAGAACTGTTCCCAGTCCCGGATCTCCTTCAAATGGCTCTCCAGACTATTCCCAGCTCACCAAAGTAGCGAATAAGTATCGAGCTTTGAGGCATAAGTACTTGATGTTAGAGGAAGAAAGCTCTAGTGTAGAGGATGAACTAAATAAGTCTGAGAGTGAAGTGAAAAAACTAGAAAAAGAGAAACTTGTACTTTTGGATAAGCTGGTCGTGTTGGAGGGTTTGGTTGATCCTTCACGTTTTAAATCTTCCAGGCAAAAATTATAAACAAAGCGTTCCAGTCTGCGTTGTTTTTGAACTTGTCAGTTCTTGTAGTCTTGATTGATAGGAAGATTACACATTTTCCAAGAAATCAACCTTACAAGGCATTATACCCACACAGTTGGAAAGCAATTGCAGCACTGGTAATTTCTTTTTCAATGCTTAAAATAAAAGTTCTATTCAAGAAGATGTGTTGAAAACTGACTTTTGAAACTTGTACTTCCAAATAAGCTGGTCATCGTATTGGAGCATTTTCATATACCTCCAAGAATTTAAAACCATATTATTGCAGTTTCGATTGTTTTCACACTTGTATTTCTTGTACTTAGTATTAAAATATTGAATTTTAACAATTTTCATGTTAGTATTAAAATATTGAATTTTAACAATTTCATGAAAGCAATAGCAAAGGTTTTATGCTCTACAGTTTATTGGGTTTTCTTAAAAACTAATGTCTTCATTTATTTATTGTTTACCATTACCCAGTTTTGAAGTCTTTTTCCTAAATGATCAAAGCATTTGTATATGTTGGATGCTTTGCGGAACCTAGTTAGCTGCTTCATAGAATTGTGTTTAAAGAGAGCTTGTGGATTATTGCTTAAACTAAAACGATTATTTTTTAACATAATTTTTTTTGGTTGTATGGTTATTAACCTTTCAGTATTTTTATTTGTTTTGTAATTTTTTTTCTTTTTTATGCATAGAAAAATGACTTAAAATTTTTTGTTCATTATTTATATACATGTTTTATTATTTTTTTTTATGTTGTTTCTTTTTATAAACATCTTTCTCTGAAATTTGATATTTGTCCATATATTTAGAACACAAACACCATACTAATAACTAACAAGAAAACCTTAACAACCTATTAATGAAGACATAAATACAAATAAAAAAGACACATAAATACAAATAAAAAAGACAAGCATGCATGTATCTAAATTCCAATGAAATCACCAACTAATTAGTTCACTTTCTAATAAAAATGAATCTTCAATACTCTTGCAATGTTTTCAAGTCTTAAGTGAATTTTACATTTTCAAGTCCGTCCATTTTTTTTTAGCTAGGAAGAGTTTCATTTTAGTCCACTCATATTATTTAAATGGATGATTACATTCTTCTTAAAATATGACAAAATCCTTGAAGATAAAGGTGTTTTTGACAACCAGATCAATGCAAAGTTTAATGGATAAGTCACTCATTCTTAGGAAAATTTTAATGGAAAAGTCACTCATAGTACGTGAATCATGATCAACTTAAATTTTGATTGGAAATTTTAACTAATTTAATGGAAATTTTGAAGAAAGGGTAACCCAAGAGTAACCCTGATTTTTATGGTAGTTTCACTTTAATTCTTATTCTTATACTAGTTTCTCAACTCACTACGGATCAACCCATATTTTAATGGAAAAGTCACTCCATTAAAATTTTGGTACCTCCTTCTTGTTTGTTGTGAAGTTGTTGAGCCACTTTCCTCATGTAAATGTCGGCCATAAATATTATGATATAGATGTTGTAAAGTTAAGTAATGTTACTCATATAAATGTCAGCTATAAATATATACTTCTATTTACTTATGATTTCCCATTATAAGGGAGATGTTAAATATTTATTTTTATTTACTTATGATTTCCATCTTTATAAAGTTATGTAAGGTTACATCTTTGGATAACATTTCTACAACATCACAAAACACTAAAGCTCTGGCATCTTTAATTTTTGGAAAAACTTATAGTGATACCATTAATCCACACAGAGTAGAAAGAGTTGCCTAAAAACTGTTATTAATTTTTTTTAAAATACCAATTAATAAATGCACCCAATTAAAAAGTAGGTTACATATCCTAAAGCCAATATGAAGTAACTGAATTATAGATCTGGAAGCCAATAATTAGTTACTGAATTTCAAGATATAAGAAAATAACCTAACGATTGAATTTCAAGAGCTTCCGAGGCTCTCCAAATTTTTAAAAAACACCAATTAATGGGTGCACTGTGCACCCAATCAACAAATCATGAGAGATATGAAAGACCATAACAATCATTTTCAAGAAATATGAAAGTAATCTAAAGTTTGAATTTGGAAATAAACTCACACCTTCGGATCTAAATGAAGTCACACCTTCGGATTCCATTAAGGATCAGTTTGAGCAAAAACCTGCAACAAAAAGAGATAAACCCTAAAATTAATGAAGTACTTATTATTGTGATGATGATAGTAACTGAATCAAATTGGAATGAAAAGTGGAGCATACTCATAGATACAGCTAATTAAGATTTGAAATGTGAAATATTTTTTTAATTTTCCTCTTTGTTTGGACATTTTGGTGATCCTTTTACAATATTCAGACTAGACGTGGAGAACCTTTTCATCCCATATGATGCCAAGTCGATTAAGGTGTCTTTGATTATGGCGACCGGTCACATGTTTAAAGCATAACCACGGTCACATAAAACTGGATATATATATATTTATATATTTATATATTCTAGTGTTTCCAGACGACCAAAAGGAGCTGGAAATGCTTTTACTTTACAAAAAATTATGATGCAATTTGTAAATACTGAATACAAATTGGAAATTTATATGTACTCATGTCTTTGAAAGTCACAAGACAAAGAATGTTTCATGTGAATGATTTATGAACTTAATTTGATAAATTGAATCAATGTATTTTAGGGATCATTATGATTATAAAAAAGTATTTTTATAAATGGTAATGATTTTTTTTTTAAAGTTTTAGCTTTATAAATTTTATATAAATAAAAAAATCAGTAAGAATTTGAATTTTTAATATAATGTTAAATAAGTATTATTTATGGTGCTTTAGGTTTGGGTTTGGTTTTTTAGTTGAGAAGAGGTTTGCACTTTTGGAGAAGATTTGATCCCTCTGGGCGTCTCGACGCTTGGTAGAGCCTATGATTTGGATCTAGGGTGGTATTCAATTTTGCATGTTTTAGCTTTACTATAACCATTTAGTAATTTATTTATGACTTTCTCCTTAAACCTTTTATTATTTTGAGCTTTGAACTCGTATCCAAATATTAAGAATAATAATCCTTGTATCTACATTGTTGTTGGATAATTTGAGATACCTATGCTTATTTCAGATCTTATCACTAGTTTTCTTTTACTTCAGGTGTTATTTCCTAGAGGTTAAAAGTATAAGTTCTTTATCGTACATTTTAATCTCATGTTGCTTCATTATGAAGTTTTAATACATTTTAATTTTATTTTTCTATGTTTTAAATGCACAACCAAAACATCTTTTCTTTTGTGTTATTTTTTAATTAAAATCTTATCTAAAAATTGCAACTTTTATAATTATGCAAACCACTGAAAATTTCACTTTTAACCACTCTTTCTCCATAAATCGTGAGGTACAAAGAAGTTTTGGTTGTTCCATATATTTCTCCCTAATTACCTAGGAATGGGAAGTATTTTATAAAAATTATTGCTTTCCTTGATTTGCTTTTAGACTATCAAAATATAAATTATTTTATTCATCATATTTACATGCCTTAAAAGGATGTTCACAATTGAAAATAATTTGAAGGAAGGATGTTCATGTCATTCTACATAAATATAAAATAGTTGATTTATAGAAAATGCAAGGCCCATATCTATACTACAAAGATGACACTAGTGTATCAAACCCCAAGATGAAGAGAATGAAACCATTGACACAAAGAACTGTAGCCAATTTTCAAGAACACTATGGATTTGGACAAAATGCAGCACTTGATGTATTAGATTCCAAGATTCAAGCACTTTTTCCCCAAACAACTCATACAGAAAAGTTTCAACATAGTGAGATTGGAAACAATGAAGCAGATGGTGATGTATCAATGTTTAAGATGCGAAAAAAGAAAATGGTTAATCCTAACATGTAAATGTTCATTTTTAGTTATAGAGAAAAAAAGTCATTTCTCAAAAACATTTGGATACATGTTTAAAATCTTCATTTCATGGTAAAATGTTTTTCAAATTCCAATAAATCTAGATTTTAAAATTTTATATGGATTATTTTACTCATTAATTACTCTTAATATTCATTATTAGTTTTAAAGAAAGACAAGTAAAGCAATTTTTGGAAAATATTTGATTAAATGATTATTAATGTTACTGAGCTCATCTAGTGGTATTTACCCTATTTTGAAATTACTTAAGCAAGTTGGTCATTCCCCTCCCTAGTAGGAATAGTTATTAGACATTTTTGTAAATTAAAAAGGGTTTGCAACTCAAGAGAACTTGATCCCTCTCGGTGCTTGGTAGAGCCATAGTCAAAATGGATCTATACTCATTGTTTACCATTACCCCTTTTTGAAGTCTTTTTCCCAAATGATCAAAGCATTTGTATATGTTGGATGCTTTGGGGAACCTAGTTAGATGCTTAATAGAATTGTGTTTAAAGAGAGCTTGTGGATTATTGCTTAAACTAAAACGATTATTTTCTAACATAATTTTTTTTGGGGGTTTCTTAGTTATTAACTTTTCTAGTTTTCTTATTTTTTTATAATTTTTTCTTTGTTTTATACATAGAAAAATTACTTGAACTCTTTTGTTTCATTATTTACATACAAGTTTGATCACTTTTTTTTGTTGTTTTATAAACTCTTTTGCTTCATTATTTTTATTTAAGTACTAGCAACAACTATATCAATTAGATTAATATGTTTGGAATACACCAAGAGGTCTATATTTGGCACATTGATAATGTTTTTTATCCCTAAACAATGTGTTAAATAGGGCTATTCCAAACATATTAATCTTATTATTATGGTTGTTGCTAGTAACGGATGAACACATAGCCATATCTCCAAAATATTAATTATATTAATAATATTGTATTATAAAATAATCTAAATATATAGATTTCCCATACAATTATAATTGTTATGATGGTAGATACCCAAGGAAATATGATGATTTTTTTAAGATGAATGCTAGTAGTAGTTCAAGGATTAAACTTTATAGTATTTCAATACATAGGAAGACATTGTGATAATGAATTGATTTTAGAGCAAAACACTTATCAATCAATCTATCTATCTATCTATCTATCTATCTATCACATATAACTCTTACTAACCCCTTATCTCACCCACCAACTCATCCAACTATACCAAACCCCCACCCCGTATCTATTCCACAACCCTCTCTCTCTCTCTCTCTCTCTCTCTCACACACACACACACACACACACACACACACACACACGCACACATTCCTATATATCCCACTACATACTAAATCCCCCCCCCCCTCTCTCTTTCCCCATCATTCCCCTAAATAATACTAACCTTCCCTCTCCTCCAATACTTCCCCCTCTCTCTCTAACACAAACACCTACACTCCTTAATTATACCCCATTTCCCTCTAATCACCCTAATTTACTCCCTAAACCCCTAACCCCCACCCCCTCTCTCTCTATATATCACCTCTAACTCTTATGAACCACTTCTCTGACTCCCTAACACANCTCTCTCTCTCTCTCTCTCTCTCTCTCTCTCTCTCTCACACACACACACACACACACACACACACACACATCCCTATGTCTCCCACTACCACTAACACTCCCCTTCCTCTCTCTCTCTCTCTCTCCCCTGTAATATCCCTATTTTGACCCCTATTGCATTAAAATTCAAAATGATGTCAATATCGTTATTACATCATGGTGAGGAGCTCAAGGCCAAGGACCCGCCATCGATTTATTATTTTGTATATCGGAAATTAAAATTGATGCATATGGTTTTCATGCTATCCAGACACAATACAAATTGAGACATCATGCAAATATGTAATTTAATAAAATACCCACAACTAGCTATGCAACGCAACAAGAGATGGGGGAATGATTTTCACAGGGAATAAGGAGGGAAATTATTGAAATCCTTGAGCCAAATGTCAAGGTAGAACCCATAAAATATCAACCATCCATTTTGACTAATTCTCTCAATCATTTAATTCTTCCAAGAGTTGGTTGAGGGAGTTAATTCCTTAGGAATGGAGAGGTATGGCAGCCAATTTTCATGTATGGCAAGCCACAACTTCTCGAAAATCATATTTTGTTTGGGACAATAAAACACCTAGAAATGTGTGTCGAAACTCATTCCTCACAAGGAGTTTTCAATTCCTCATGCAACTGGAGCTAAGGGGGAGGGAGGCGTTCTCTTCAGGTTGTTCTGCATTCCATTCATTCCTCCATGGCTTGAAATCCATTTTTGGCTTCTCATGACTTTTGAGACTAAGGTAAGCCCTGTCTTGAGAATCCCATAGTCGAGGGTTTTTCTTCATACCCAACACTTGTGTTTTGTTATTATGTGCATCCTTGTTTTGGTATGAACCTGTAAGACTTAGGAGTGGAAGAGGACTGAAATTAGCTTGATAAAACTAATGAAGAGAGGAACCTCACAAAATATCAAAGGGTTTTGGCTACTCTTTTATGCACACCCTGGAGAACGCTAGAAGGGAAGGTATGACATTAGGGACCATGTAGTAGTGAAGGGAATACTTCCTTGTGTTGGGTGTGTAGGTATTGGGAAGACCAAGCTAGATAGATATTGTAGAGGTATACATAGCTCTGTGGTTGAGCTCACTAGCTTAGCAATTCTTCCTTTGTATTGAATTACCAACCTGATAAACCAAACTATGGATTCCCTTGGTTGATATTTTGTGTGTATTTGGCTATCTGTGATACACTACCTTAGCATCATGATAAACCAAACTATGGATTGGTTGAACCTTTGTGTGTATTGGCTATGTGTGAGTCACTGCCTTAGAATCCTGATAAACCCAACTTTATATTGGCTTGCTGAACCTTTGCGTGTTTTGGCTATGTGTGAGTCACTACCTTAGAAGCTTGATAAACCCAAGTATGGATTGGCTTAGCTGAACCTTTGTGTGTATTTGATTATGTGTGAGTCATTGCCTTAACATCCTAATAAACCCAACTATGGATTGGCTTGGCTGAACCTTTGTGTGTATTGGCTATGTGCAATTCACCACCTTAGCATCCTGATAAACCCAACTGTGGATTGGCTTGGATAAACATTTGTGTGTATTTAGATATGTGTGAGTAAATGCCTTAGCAAGCTTATAAAACAATTGTGGATTGACTTCGATGAACCTTGGTGTGTATGTGGCTATGTGTGAGCTTGTTTTTCCCTATCTCCTTGTCGAAATCGTACCTGGCTTGGCGGTGGTAGTTGTGTTGAGAGATTGATGAGCACAACTGGCCTATGGTTGGGTGGAACATTACAACGGCATAGCTAGTTTCTTGGGGCAACTCATTTTTAAGATAAGTATTCTCTTGTATTAATTATGCAATGTAATTGTTTTAAGAATTATTATGAATTCACTGAATGCTTGTTGGAGGTTCAGGTAGACATTTACTTCAACTATATTTTCCTGCATTATACATCTGCATATGTATTTTACTTCCAATGCATTTTTCTTATGTTCATGAGCTTTCCAGAGTCTTCCCTATGGAAGGAGGAAGGCGAAAGACGAAAAGGAAAATCTAAAGTAATATGATATTTTCCACACCCTTGATTCCCTCCTACGGAAGGAGAAAGGTGGAATGCGAAAGATGAAAAGGAAAATATAAAGTGATATGATTTTTTCCACACCCTAGAGTTCACCCTATGGAATGCAGAAGGAAGAACACGAAAGACAAAGAGTGAGAAAGAAAATATAAGGTTAAAATAAGTTTTTCGCACCTAGAAATCCATCGTGCAGAATGCAGGAGGTTGAAGGAAAAATGTAGAAAGTGAAAAAGGAAACATTAAGTAATTTGTGTTTTCCACAACCTGAAGTCCGCCTTGCGGAAGGCAGAAGGTGGAAGGAGGAAAGGTCCTATTCATCACAAAATTGACTTTCTAGTTGTGGAAAGGACATGTTAGTTGTGGAATGACTATTATAGTAACAATTAGGATTAAGTACGAGTGATATAGGAGGATACATGGACCATAAATTATATGAAATTAATTTTTTTATATGCTTTTGGTGAGGCTGTATGGGTATGTTACAAGGTGGTATCAGAGCTATAGGTTTCAAACCTGTCTCCCTTTGGGAACATCTAGTTCCGCTCCACTATGGAAAAACTTTGTTCTAAGCATAAAATTTTTGTTTGGAATGTTTAAAACAGAGCCACATATTACAACATTTGTCCTAAATGGGATAAGTTGAATAGTTTGTAGAGAGAAAAATGCAGCAAAATAGTTTGCAAGCACTACTACATTTTGATCCAAAATCCGACGGTTTTTTCCGACGACGCGTGGATTTTTTTATTTTAACCATGCCAAAAATCAGAAAGATTTTTTTTTTTTTTGAAATAATGGGCATAAGCGTCGCTTAAGTGATGAAAATCCTCCTAAGTGTCGCTTAAGCGACGGTTTTCCTCCTAAGTGTCACTTAAGAGACGGTTTTCCTCCTAAGTGTCGCTTAAGCGACGGCTCTAAAATTGCTCGATTTTTAAAAAAATACACTTAATTCGTTAATTATTTAAAATGGAATGGCATTAGGTTCAAGAATCGATAGTTTTGGTCGAGGGAATGAAATGGGATCTAGTACCTAGCACAAACTATCAAGTGTGAAAATATGTGATGATGTTAAACACTTGCAGCATCACTTGAACATGGGTTATTGGGGTATACCCATTTTAGATTGCAAGAAAACTTGCCTTTGATGTTAGTAATTTCCAAGGTACCATACTAATGTCTAAATATATTTCCTAGAAAAAAAATGGAGTCAATAAGAATAGATCCATCAGATGGAGAGTCTCGAGTTACCTTTCATAAATCAACATGGAAACAACAAGAATCTAATCTGATTGCTTGAAATTGAAGAGAGGAAAGCATTAGGTACAATTCAATACTATAAAGGTTGACAAAAATGGTCAAAATATATGAGGAATAACTAATGTAGGCTTACTAACTTCCCTTGAGCATGAACACAACACAATTATGAATTGAACAACGACTGGTTCCAAGTAGGGACCAATGAAATAAAACATCAACAAAAGATAAATTGAATGGATTCTCCATGGTGATTAGAAAGGTAACTAATTCATGAAGTAAGGGACGGCTAGCCTAGCAAGCGTCGCTTAAGCGACGGCGCATTAGAAGGCATAATTTAAATTTTTAGGTTTGTTACCCAATACAACAATGCCATTAGTGTTTCTAGGAGACCATGGGTGTGTGATATTGCACTCTAGATGATACGATGATATATCTTTGGGGATGTTGTATACCATTGGCATTTTTATTTCTATGTCAAAGAAAAATGTATCAATAGATCTGGTCACTAAAACTAACACTGAATCCCTTGTATAAGCAATCATGTATGCACCAAGATCTGCTTGTTGGCCACCTTGTGTCAAAGGAGCATGTTGGCATGGGTGTTGCAATGAAGAATGTTACGATACTGCAATAGGGATAGTTGTAACCTATCAATATAAAGTGAAAATTTGTTCAAACATTTATTATTTGCAATAAATAAATATGTTCCAAAATATTACCAATTTAATGATGCTTGTTAATGTCCATATGTCTTTGTCCCATCAATTGTTGTGTTGAAGACTATCCCTAGGATATTTTGGTGATGGAAAATTATCACTAATAAAGAAATCCCCAAATCATTAACTTATTATGATGACAAATTTTACATAAATATATATTATGGATT
>LPNX010199011.1:923414-952745 GCA_001517045.1 Pseudotsuga menziesii | reverse complement strand
GTTAAGGGGAACATGTTGAGGAACAAAACATTCATACCATACCAAGGGTTGGGGAATAAATCAAGTAAGCTATGAATGATTTATCCATCAAATGAGAGGTTGGGTTCAAATTTTGCAGATTGGAAAAAATGATACTTAAGAAAATACATAGTACAAGAGAACAAGATAGAGAAATAATCAATACCCAAGAGACAAGTACTCCTTGTCCAGGAGGCCTCTTCCTGTCTACAGGTACACGACCTGTCAAAAGCTCTAAAAGCACAACACCAAAGCTGTAAACATCTGATTTTGTAGTCAAGTGTCTTGTCAAAGCATACCTGCAGTAAAAATTGTGTCGAGTGATCAGAAGTCATGCAGTAAACTTCTTGTATCTCAGGCTATCTGTTGCTGATATTAAGGAATAGCATTTGATGTACGTTAAGAAACTTACTCTAGGGAAACATATCCTGTATTTCCTAAAATTTGAGTGGATATTTCACCATTCAATTTTTCAGAACCAAGCTTTTCCAAACCAAAATCAGACACTTTGGCATTGTAATTCTTGTCAAGCAGGATGTTGTTGGCCTTAAAATCCCGGTGTATCACTGGCGGAGTAAANAGAGAGAGCATTGTACAAGGTTGCAGGGTATTAAGTTATCCCCTTGTTAACTGCTTTTTATAATTTGTTAGCATGTATTCATCCTAAAATTTCAATGTTCGGCAATGACATTTTGATTTGCAAGTGGGGGAGATAGATGCAACTGTTGAGTGTTCATAGATGTCGACTTAACTTCTTACAGAGTTGAATAATCATTTGATATCTTAAATGAATATTCAATTTAATATTTTCTTATAGTTTTTCTTTGTCTATTGGCTTTAAATATTTCAGGACAGACAATCAGGTGATGATGAAGCAATGCCTCTCGACGAGACGTTTTGCACTGCGTTAGAGTATGGATTACCACCAACTGGCGGTTGGGGAATGGGCATTGACTGGCTTGCTATGATGTTAACAGACTCTCAGAATATAAAGGTAATAATTGTTTATTAGAATGATTCATCTAGGAGATGGTTTTTCAATACAGAAGTTGATTTTTGTAATTCATTTTGCAGGAGGTTTTACTTTTCCCTGCAATGAAGCCGCAAGAATAGTTTCATTCAAAGGTGAGTTAGCTGTTACTTGAAATATTTGCAAACATTTTGAGTTAGGAATTACCATAGCACCACCCAGCCCCATTCTATTAGTCTTTCATAGGAAGTGAACCTCTCATTAATATTGCACTCAGTAGTTTGGTATAAGAACCGTACAAAACTATAAAGCCATATTTTCTACCAGTAGGTGGGCTTAAGAATAAGTGAATCATGTTTCTTTACCTTTGCAGATAATTTTGTGAGGTCTCGTCTATATATCATTTTTTTCTTAATATTCTATACATATTACCAAGTGGGTACCTTTTGCTTTCTGATTTGCATAACACCCCAACTTGAACGGTTGTCAATTTGTGCTTATCAAGCACTTACTTCAGAAACATTTATATAATTTGTTTTGTAATGCATTTTCCTGTTAGATAGAAATTGTAAAACAAAATTTATATATTTATTTCAATTGTTAACACACTTTTGAAAAGTTAAATGTAATTTAAGCATTACTCCTTCAACTTAATTATTTTCCATATCTGAATCAGCCTTTTCCGTAAGTTTTGGTTGCTCTGATATCCATTCCTGCCCAATAATCTATTTTACATTTACATTTAGGCCAATGAATAAAATTCTTTATCTTTATTTCCATTGTAAATAAAAAAAGTTTAAAGACGGGGAAGGTGATAAATTCTAGTCATTTTGCATTCTAAGAAGGTGTCTGTGTTTCATTAATATGTTCTTTATTTGTAGTTTGCAGAAGCTAAGTCAAATCGAGCTTCTGAATGAGCTTAATTCTGCTTTTTAAAGAGATTTTGGTCTATTTTTGAAGAATTTATCATTATAATGGACAGTTGGGCCCTTGCTTTTTCTGATTTGCATCAATACAAAGATTCTGCGAGTCAGTATCTTCGGTCAAGGTCTCCATCTTCTTTATTAAGCAGCTTGTTCATCTTGTAAGTTGTTGGATAACACTGCATAGTTTGGGTGCTTTAGGGCTATAATCCCATTCAAAAAGCATTCTAACAATTTTTTTTCTTTTTTTTCTGCAAGACAAACAATTGAGCAGCTTTTAGCTCTCTGAAGACCTTTATTTTGGGTTTTGGGTCTCACTTGAGTTGTTTTTGATGAAAAGGATTCAGGGTTGTCAATGCTAAGATCGTAGACTTTTGTAGTGTCTATCTTCAAATCTGTGAACTTTGAACCTTTTTAACTTTTCATTTGAAATGCACATTGTACAAATTGATTCTATTGGTATTAATAACTTTATCCAATATATATTCAAATTTAAAGTGTATTAATGTTGAGCACAAAAGCTTCCTGTCATTAAATTTCCTGTAACTTCAGATTACTTTGCTTTAAGACCTCCTAACATAAAATTGAAAGCATCTGAACCCTTGCATTTAGTTTAAATGGAGGCTTATACTATCTTGTTTTTCCCTGAATGCTTGTTCATTTTTCTTACAGAGTAGAATTGTCTCTGGAAGTACTAGTTGTCTCTGTTTGGAATTGAAAAATCTCTATTGACATTGTATGACCTTCGTTAAAAAAGTCAGGGTTTGGTATTGAAGTCAGAAAGTTGTAAAAGTAGTCATCTTGTTTTCATCCACAAAACATTAGTAAATGGCATTTAAAAAAATATTTGAATGTATTTTATACCCATAGAAACTTTTTGTCCGATTTTTGAAAATGGGCCATTTCTTATATTTGATAGCAATATGAGCAAATATGTTTCCAATTTGCAGTTTTATCATAAGTCAGATGCTAAATTGTTCATACCAATTAAAAGATGTTTGGATGAGTGCATGTTGCAGGTTTAATGTTTGATGATCAAGGTGGAATTTGGTCACCTGTTGCTGAAGGATACGCTGGAAAACCTTTACAAATGTCACGATAATTTACTTTTAGTCTAATATCTTAAATTTTGGGCTATTATTAAAGTGTTGTTTCACAGCCCAAAGTTGCAGACCAAAAAAAGCAGCACTATAACAATAAACATTGGAGAAGTTTCAAGATGAGTTCACATGTTTATTTGTATCTTGTCAGCTTTATTACAATAGTGAGACATGTAATTCTCAGTTCATTAATTGGCCCTTTCAGTGAACGGAATTTTGGTATCAGTTCATTAATTGGCTTTTTTAGTGAAGGTAATTTTGGTATTAGTATCCATTTTGCTTTCAAGGAAATATTTGGTATTAGTTAATTTTGTCACATTGCTTTAATTTGATATTTATTATTCTGGTAATTTTCCAGAGGAGAAGTCATGTGTAGTTGTTAATGCAGTTAGGTTGGAAAGCTAGGTCTGCAGGTTGTTGCATATAATCTCCAGCAATATTCAAAATTTTGGGATAGAAAATTTGAGGTGGGATGCCTAGGCAGTCAGGAACTAAATTGTATCTTTTTGAACCAAATCAGTTTGGATGACAGTCTCAAAAGTCTCATTATAGAAGAACTTTGTAGAATGAATTGAAGCTCTCTCCTAAACTTTTGGACGTTGTGTGCTTTTCTCCCTTTCTTCAAAAGGGAAGGGAAGAGGAAATTTTACAGTCACAGAAGCCATTTCAGGACTCCACAAAGATGGGCATTTTGGACTGTTATTATACACAATTACTAAGTACTACCTATGCTGTTATTAGGCCTTCCCTTTTTGCAATGTCAGTGTTCTGTCTTTGTCTGTTTCAAAACTGGAAGAGCAATTCAGTAATAAGCAATATACACTCAGTTACAATATTTGAGAATAAAATAGAGCTATAACAGAGAAAAATTGAAAGCATAGAGCAAACTAGAGTATTCATGACAAAATTAACGGGGTATGGGAGATTTCATCTCATTCTCTTGTATACATGCAAATTACAAATTATCATGAATTCTGCTTTTTATAATTTGTTAGCTGCATTGTATAAATCTGCTTCTCCTAAATTTTAACTGTATAATTCTGGATTTATCATTTTTCTTCTAAATTTCTTTTCCATAAAATGTTAAGTTAACATATTTTATTATACCTGTTTCTACAGGATGAGGAGATCGATGAAGATACTGCATTTGGTGATGATTCTGATCATTCAAAAGAGAAGCATATTGCTAAAGGAAGGGTAAAGGCTGCTCACCAAGGAAAGCAAACTTCACGAGTAGATTTAAACAGTGACAAGGAAGATCGAATGAGTGAATCTGAAGACCTAAGTAGAAGTGAGGATGATAATGATGAAGAAGTTGAGGAACATGATCAGTTGAGTGCTGGAAGGAAACAGCTAGAAAAGCAATGGCCGTGGTGTTGATTTGCTTGAATTAAATAAGGTGTGTCACTGTGTATATTCATGTTCTTTGCATTAATTGCCTGTGTTCTTGATCGATTGGAATTTTTGCATATGGCCGTGGTCACAAGTCCATTGCTATTTGATCACTGATGCAAGTTTTGTGTATGGTATATAGCATATACCCGATAGAGCTATTTTAGCCCTTCCTATTCTGCTATGTTTTGTCAGTTGCATGTTAAGGATCATGATATTTGCAAAAGAACTTCCTTCAAGAGTTCTACAGATACCATATCAGTCATTTTCATGTGCCAGTGTTGATTTTTAATGGTATATGATAGTTGACCCATAGAGTTATTTTAGCCTTTTAAAAAATCTCCTTTTGCATGTATTTGTAGAAATTATAGATTCTGAATTAACTTTTCTATTTACAAGATTGATCTTGCACATTTATAACGAGTTGTTGAGTCAATGTTGGTAAGGAGGAAAGAAAGTGCACTGTACTTTTTGTCATTAAAAACTAGAACCCAGAGAAGGCTCAGTTTTCTTAATTGGTACTGCCATGCTAGGGGACTGTAATGTATTGGGTATGAAGATAAAATAATTCCAAAAAAGAAAATATAATTTTGAAAATAGGCACTTCATAGTTACATGGAATTGGCGAATCAAGATGGCCTGAATGAACGAAAGTGCACTGTACATTTTGTCAAAAAAATGCTAATAAATATTAAAAACTAGAACCCAAAGAAGGTGCAATTTGCAATGCTAGGGGACTGTAATGTATTGGGTATGATGATAAAATGTTTCCAAGAAGCAAAATTTATTTCAAGCGAACAAGAAATTATGCAGATCTCTGTGTTGACAATGAATTGGGATTTGCTAAATATTGGACCATTAGTAGGTACATAGTACATGTTTTAGATTGTAGTTTATGGATGCCTTGGAAATAGATGAAAATCAATAGAGACATAAGCTAATTGCAGAGTTGTTTCCAATAAGATTGTAGAAATACTATGGCATACCAGTGATGACTAGAATTAGTTTTTATAATCTTGTCTGTGCATGAAGTTTGAACTGCTGTCGAAACTACAATTTTGATCTTCAAATATAGTTTCAATACCCTCTTAGAATTCTTGGAATCATAAATGGGCATATACAGTTTGGATAGTCTTAAGGGCGATGTATGAACAGATGCATTTGGAATTTACTATTACTTGGTCTCTTGAGCTATGACTGTTGGATGAATAATAGAAATACAAGCTAAAAGTTGTTATTGTATGCAATGCTTCCCTTCTTACAACAGGCTTGTTATCTAGGAGATCTACAGTAGCTCCTGATCAGTCAATTGCTATAATGGTTCTTGATATATCAAGTCATGTGTAGTTAACCTTATCTTTTGATTGGATGTCTATTGTTTCTTTATGCTAAATTGCTAAGCAATAGACTCGAAGCATTTTGTTGTTCTTCCATACTATACTATGTATGTTTATTTCCATAACTGTATTCTACCTTGCCTTCATAGTTGTATCTTGGAGTATTTGTTTCTGAGATGGTGCTTAACTTCCTGTGGCAGATTGACGGAGATGAACAACAAAGAATATTTGGAAGAACATACTGTGCGTGTGGCATGAAACAAGGCTTTTAAAAAGTTGCTTCCAGCAGCTCTGAAGGAGAATTCAATATTTGCAAGCATATATAATTTGTATTCAGAGAAAATTATTGAAGATTGCCATCTCTGCCAATATCAGTGTGGCTACAGCTTGATGAAAGTTTCAGAAGTTGCTCTGCCAAATTGCAATTATAGAATTTCTCAAGAACTGTAAATGGGTTTGTTGTATAATAATATCATATCCACTTGTAACCTTATATGGGATTATAGACACGTGTAAAACACGATCATTTATGACTTGCAATGTACTTGTTCTCACTGAATAATGAGAAATCCATACTAAAAAATTCAGGTTGAGTTTTAGTACAGCTTTAATGATTCACAAATATGGCTTCTCACACCAGTCCAACATAGTCGCTTTGATCATTCTAATCAAAATTTGAAAAGCTCATGCACTTGGGTTTTGATGCCGAGCAGACATGTTTGGATTTGAAATGTATTTTGTTAGTACAAAAGAGCAACCTAGTGTTAGATCACATATCTCAACCTGCAAAGCATGTATCTTAATCTACATTTATAGATGTTATTAATGTAAATTGTAATAGACCAACAGTCAACTATCTAAAAACGGATCTGTAACTATCACAGTTTTAAGACAACTAAATAACAATCCATAAAATGGGACTATCAAACATAAAGAATGGTGATATGAGACATGACCTAGAGAAGCAAACCCATATCGAAGATCAATAAACTATAGTGATCAACAGAACAAAGGGTTAAAAAAGAATATTATATTCCAAGACTTGGAATTTGATTTTCATTTTATTTTTTTTATTTGAAATAAAATCTGGTAACTGCAATTGCTAACAGCAGCAAGAAAAGAAATAAAACAATAGTAATGATTTTACCAGCAACAATAGATTCAGTACTAACACAGAAAATTCCAGGAATTTACAACAGTAAATCTAATAAAATATTTCAACTGCACCACCAGTATGAGAAAATTTTAATTTTTTTAAAAAAAATTTCCACAAGCGTCGCTTAAGCGACGGTTTCTACTGTCGCTTTTCTGACACATTTTCTAGATAGCCGTCGCTTATCCAATGGTAACATGTGTCACTTATTCGACGCTTTTCTAGACAGTCGTCGCTTATCCGACGGTTTATGCTGTCGCTTATCCGACGCTTTTAGTTGAGATTCGTCGCTTAAGCGACGGTTATGAAGGCTATTTTCTCAAAAAAATTTACTACTGTCGAAAATATTATGTCGCTTAAGCGATAGTTTACATTTAAGCGATGGTTACATAGGTGTCACTTAACCGACAGTTATTTAGGTGTCGGTTAACCGACGACAAGTTTTCGACGCTTAAAAAAAAAACAAAGTGTCGTACATGCGACAGGAAACTGTCGAAAATCCGACATGACGGTCGTCGGATTTTTGGTCGAAATGTAGTAGTGAAGTAATCTATAAATTGATGAGAATATCACAAAGCTAGCAATTGTGTTTATGAACACATTTTGTAGAATCATAGTCACATCAAAGGAAGCATTCCACATTTGCACTTTGGAAAATTTGGTCTTGGTTGGGACAAGAATATTAACATCATGGATGATGCGCATGATCCTTATGATCCTGTGAACGATTCCATGGGGGAGAACATACAGGTTTAAAATGTCGAAATAGAATCCAATGGGAGAAGAAACCAAGAGACTCCCCTAGATATTGCAGACACCATGAGGAGCCTAAGGGTAGAGTTGCAAAGTTGTAGAGAATATAATGAAAGAAATATTGTGTGGAGTTGATTCAAGAAATATTTCAATAAGAAGTACCCATCTGATAGGTACTATGATGATAAGATTAAAGAGTTCCATGAGCCAAAATTGGGACAATTGACCATGGATGAATATGAAAACAAATTCTTGGAACTGCTGAGGTATGTCAGGTATATTTGAGATGATATGGTAAAAATTCAATGTTTTCTAAGTGGGATACCTCAATCATATAAAGATAGGATTTAATTTGATGAACCTCGAACTCTAGAAGAGGAAATAAGGAAGGTCAAGTATTGCTATGATCAAAACAAAAGAAAACCCGATTTCCATAAGGCATGGAAGGACAAGAAGAATGACAAGTTTAACTGAAGGAAGAAAGGTTTCAAACTCTCTGACCTCTGAAATCAGCAAAGGCATCCATCACAAGCTGTGACTAAGTCAGCCAGAATGATGGGAGACAAGCCAAGAGATCCAAAGGAACCAAGAGAACCACTTCAATGTTGGGGATGTGGAGGAAAACATATGCTTAGGAACTGTCCACATCAGAATGGGAATGTAAGTCAAGTTCACAACATCCAAGGAGCTGAAATTGTGTGTCAAGTGGTGAGGACCATCCCTAAAATCTATGATGCACTAGAGGACCACCAAACAGATCATCAATAAGTTGTGGTTGAATTTGAAGGTAAGATTTCTAAGCAATATGTTTCTATTTTGATTGACATCCTAGGATCTACTCACAATTATATCACTCCTAAAATTGTTGATATTTTTGTTTTAAAGAAATTATAGCATAGCGAATCATGATTAGTTCAACTAGCCACTAGAACCAAGATAAACGTTAGTGAAATTGTAGAGAAATTTCCATTAGATATGGATGGGATATTAACTAATGCAAATCTAAATATTTTTCCACTTTGTTCCTATGTTATTCTCATTGGAATGGACTGGTTAGAAGCACAAGGTTAAACTTGATTAATACAACAAGAAATTTGAATGCATGGATGAAGAAGGAAGCCCAAGGGTTGTAAGAGGCAGTCTGAAGGTGATTTTCAGCAACTCAGTTGAAGAATTTATGTAGGAAAGGTTGTCTATTATATGCAGCCCATGTTTTGGAGGAAATAGAAAATGAAACTCCTAAGTTGGAGGACTATCATGTATTGCAGTAATTCAGGGATGTTTTTCCTTATGAGATTCTAGGACTTCCTCCAAGGAGAGACATTGATTTTACAGTTGACCTTGTATCGGGATCCGCACTAGTGTCCAAGACACCCTAGACGATGAGCACACCATAATTGCTAGAGCTGAAAATGAAGTTATGAGAGTTGTTGGAAGATAAATATATCAGGTCGTGTGTGTCCCCATGTGGAGCACCAGTTCTATTTGTGAAAAAGAAATATGGGACACTCAAGTTATTTATTGACTATAAGTAGTTGAACAAGGTTACTATGAGGAATAAATACCCATTACCTCGAATTGATGATCTTTTTTATCAAATGAGAGGAGCAAAGGTATTTTCAAAAATTGAATTGAGGTCTGGTTCTCATCAGGTAAGAATCAAAGAGTAAGATATTCATAAGACAAAATTTAGAACAAGGTATGGGCACTATGAATTTTTGGTGGTACCATTTGGTCTCACAAATGCACCAGCTACATTCATGTGTTTCATGAATAGTGTTTTTAGAAGAGCATGAAGAAAATTTGAGAATGACATTGCAATTGATAAGGGAGCATAAGCTATATGCAAAGTTGAGCAAATGTGACTTTTATAAATATTAAATCCATCATTTGGTCACATTACCTCAAACGAAGAAATATATGTGGACCTTGAGAAGATTGAGTCCATTATGAGTTGGATAACTCCAAGAAATGCGACAGATGTGAGATCCTTTATGGGACTTGCTGGCTACTATAGGAGGTTCATTGAAGGATTCTCCAAGGTCACACATTCAATCACTTCCTTGCAAAAGAAGGGGATCAAGTTTGAATGGGCACCAATATGTGAGGAAAGATTCCAACGGTTGAAGAATCTTCTTACGAGTGGACCAATTTTGAAAATTGTAGACCTAGAAAAACACTTTGTGGTGTGCACAGATGCATGCAATCAAGGAATTGGAGGAGTTCTTATGCAAGACAACCATGTTGTATGCTATGCCTCAAGAAAATTGAAGGAGCATGAGAAGAATTATGCTACTCATGATTTAGAACTTGCACCCATATTACATGCTCTAAAAATATGGAGACGTTACTTAATGGGAAGGAAATTTGAGTTATGGACAGACCATTATGGTCCGAAATACTTGTTTGATCATCCAACTTTAAATGCTAGGAAGGATAGATGGTTGTAATTTTTGTGTGGATTTTATTTTGAAATCAAACACATGAAAGGAAAAGAAAACAAGGTGGGTGATGCACTCAACAGGAAGGTACATGAAATGCATGTGGCATCTCTTAGTACTTTCCAACCAGATTTGAGGAAGCAAATTATTAACCATATTGTTGAGGATGAAGTGTACATACATATAAAGTACAAGTTGCAACAGAAAAACATTGAAAGGAATTACGAAGGATATCAATTGGAAGGAGATGAACTTCTTACTTATAAGAATAGAATTTAATATTCTAAATGTGGTAGACTTAAGGAGGATTGTTATGGACGAAATTCATCAAGCTCCATGTTCTGGTCACCTAGGATATCAAAAAACAATTGCTACATCCAGAAAGTAGTATTTTTTGCTAGGAATGAAAAATGACATTGCTAAGTATATTTTTAAGTGCATGAAATGTCAGCAGGTGAAGGTTGAACATCAACACCCAGTAGGTTTGTTGCAACCTTTTCCAATCTTGGAATGGAAATGGGAAGTCATTTCCATGGATTTTATTACAGGGTTTCCAATGACTATGAGACAACATGATTCCATCATGGTTGTGGTGGAAAAGTTAACAAAGGAATCACATTTTATACCAGTCAAGTCCACATGTAAATCCGATGCCATTGGAAATATTTTCATGAAGTGAATTTACCAAGTTTACTTCAAATTTTTGGAAGGGTATTTTTGCATACTTGGGTACATAGCTGAAATTTAGCACCGCCTACCATCCTCAAACTGATGAAAAAAATAGAGTAAATCAGGTGCTTGAAGACATGCTTTGCATGTATGTAATGAACAAACCATCCAAGTGGGAGGATTATTTACACTTAGTAGAGTTTGCATATAATAACGAGAAGCAAGCATAATTGGGAATGAGTCCATATGAGGCATTATATGGAAGGAAATTTAGGATACTAATGACTTGGGATAATACAGTGAATACAATTGTGCCTGGTCTAGAATTGCTTAAGGAAATAGAATAAGAGGTTGCAAAGATCAGGAAGAACTTGAAAGCATCCCAAGATAGACAAAAGAGCCATGCAGATAAGCATAGATTGCACACGGAGTTCAATGTCAGGGATCATGTTTATCTTAGAGTGAGGCCAAGGAATATTTCCTTGAGACTTAGGAGTTGTGGCAATCTATCACCTAGATATTGTGCGCCATTTGAAGTGATTGAAATAATAGGGCCAGTTGCATATCGACTTGCATTTCCTACTAAAACTAGAGCTCATAATGTTTTTCGTGTCTCTTTAGTTAAGAAATATGCACTTGATCCTAAACATGTGATTAATAGGGATGTGATCTAGGTGGAACCAGAGGGAGAGTTCCAAACCAAGCCATTGCATATCCTGGACAAGAAGGTAATAGTGCTCCAAAACTGAGCCATTGGACATGTAAAGGTGCAATGGAATCCCTACGGTCTCGATGAGGCTACATGGGAGATGGAGGATGCCATGAGAGTGGCACATCCATTTTTGTTCAATTTTGAAGAGCACTCAGGACAATACTAATATAAGGGGGAGGGGAATGCAATATCGTGATTTTGACCCCTATTGCATTAACATTGTAAATGATGTCAATATCATTATTAAATAATGGTGATGAGGTTAAGTCCAAGTCCTTTCCATCGATTTAGCATTTTATGTATCTGTAATTAAAATTGATTCATATGGATTGCGTGCTAGCCACGCATAATATCAATTAAGACATCATGTAAATATGAAATTTAATAAAATACCCACAACTAGCTATGCAATGCAACAAGAGACAAGGGGCATGATTTTCACAAGGGAAGGGATAGGGAGAGAAATTATTCAAACCCTTGAGCCAATAGGGTTAATCCAAATGTCAAGAGAAAACCCATAAACTCTCAACTACCCATTTTGACATATGCGCTCAATCATTTAATTCTTCCAAGAGTTGATTGAGGTAGTTAATTCCTTGGGAATGGAGAGGTATGGAAGCAAATTTTCATGTATGGAAATCCATGACTTCTGGGAAATCCTATTTTGGTTGGGGCAAGAAAACACCTAGAAATGTGTACAGGAATTCATTCCTCTCGGAGGATTTTTCACTTCCTCATGCATCTGGAGCTAGGGGGGGTGCGTTCTCTTCGAGATGTTCTACATTTCCTTCATTATTCCATGGATTGAAATCCTTTTTTGGTTGCCCATGATTTTTGAGACTAAGGGAAACCCCGTCTTGAGAATCCCATAGCTCAGACGTTTTTCTTCATACCAAACACTTATGTTTTGCTATTATGTGAGTCCTTGTTTTTCTATGAATCTATAGGAATTAGGAGTGGAAGAGGACCAGAATTGGGTTGATAATCCTAGTGAAGAGAATAATCTCACAAAATATCAAAGGGGTTTGGATACTCTTCTATGCACACCGTGGAAAACACTAGAAGGGAAGGTATGGCCTAAGGGATTGTGTAGCAGTGAAGGGAATACTTCCTTATGTTGGGTGTGTAGGTATTGTGGAGACCAAGGTGGATAGATCTTGTAGAGGTGTCCACAGGTCTGTGGTTGAGCTCACTATCTTAGCAATTCTTCCTTTCCATTTCCTTAATATCCTGATAAACCCAACTATGGATTGGCTTAGCTGAGATTTTGTGTGTATTTAGCTATGTGCGAGCCATTTCCTTATTAGCTTGATAAACCCAGCTATGGATTGGCTTGGATGAACCTTTGTGTATTGGCTATGTGCAAGTCACTACCTTAGCAACCTGATAAACCCAATTATGGATTGGCTTGGTTGAACCTTTGTGTGTATTTTCTATGTGCAAGTCACTCCCTTAACATACTAATAAACCCAACCATGGATTGGCTATGTTGAACCTTTATGTGTATTTGGATATGTGTGAGTCATTTCCTTAGCATCTTGATTAACCCAACTGTGGACTGGATTGGCTGAACCTTTGTGTGTATTGTCTATGTGTGAGTCACTGCCTTAGCAGCCTGATAAACCCAAATGTGGATTGCTTTGTGTAACAAACTTAAATAATAACAACAATATATATATATATATATATATATATATATATATTTCTGTGTGTGTGTGTGTGTGTGTGTGTGTGTGTGTGTGTGTGTGTGTGAATTATTAATATTAATACATATTGATATTCATAATTAATAATTAATAAATAGTTATTAGTCAACTATTCTAAAATAACGCATCCTTTCATGGATGGTATCCAAAGTGCCTTTCCAATTTATATATATATGGCACTCACTTTGTAATCTATAATCATATCAATTCTATCATCAATTTATATATTATTATGGCTTATTTAATATTCCAAGTCTTTTGGTAATATTATTTGTGTAAGCAAATAATTATTCGCTTCAAGTGGTATCAGAGCGAGGTTACTATTCAAGCTTCTAGGGATTCCCAAAAAAAAGAACCTTGTCCTTAAAAAATAAAAGGTAAAAGTGAAACCACACATGGTTTCTTAATAAGTGGGTTTTGGTTTGAATATAAAAGTGCAAAATATTTACTTGTAAAGAGAAAGTGAGATTTCAACTTAGGTGGGGAATGTAACACTCATCCCTCCCAACCACCCAATCTACTCACATTTTACAAAACTTAAGGGAAAATAAAGATTTTATTATATAATAATTAATATAATAATTAATTATTATTCCTTAAACCTCACCATTCTAAATAAAACAAAATTCCTCCCTGCACAAGAAAAATGGAAGAAATGAATGAAATTAAAGAAAGAATGGTGAAATTGGAGCTTAACCAAGCCCAAGGTTCTAAAAATATTGAGGATTTACACTCAAGACTCAACCAAATCGAAGGAGAACTAAACAAAAGAAAAATCAAATTATCAGAGACTGTCGAAAAAGAAGTCAACGAAGCAGTATCTTGGGAGATGGAAGGTGTAAAAAGAATCATCACAATATTGTTCGAATCCGGGTTAAGCAAACTTAAGCATCATTTGGAAAACACAATTACTACATTAGTGTGCAATATGTCAAAGGAAGACCAACCATCCTCAAATTCAAGGCACCATAAGACAATTCCTCCCAAACGAGGAAGTCCACAAGAAGATTTCGATCATGATCTCTCTCCAAATCATGAGCAGTCACTTTCTACTCCAAAAATGAATGGATATCAAATGAAACCCAAGTTAGAATTTTCAAAGTTCAACAGAGACACAAAATGGAACTTGGCATGGATTAACAAGGCAAAAGAATTTTTTTCCATACACAATATCACAACTAACAAGGAAATGATAAAATAGGCCTCTATGCAGCTCGAAGAGCGGGCTTACAACTCATACAAGTGGTGGAAGGTTACAAAACAAGAAACTAAGTGCAAGTGGAGAATATTCAAAAATGATTTCTTTAAGAGGTTTGAAGACTTAAAATAAAAATACTTCTTTGCAAAACTTACCAGATTGCAACAAAAAGGCGATGTCGATGAATAGTCCGACGAATGGAAGCCCTGGTGACACGTGTGCCAGAAATCACAGACAGTCAACGCCTCCAAAATTATGTGTACGGAATAAAACCCTATATAAGAGATGAACTAGAGCTACTAAATGTATCAACCTGGGACAAGGTGAGACTCAAGGCAAAAATCATTGAAGAAAAATTAAAAAAATTATGGAACAAAAACCATAACAAAGATAGAAGATCTATTCCAAATACAAAAACCGACACCAAATACCAGCCACCACATCTGAGGAATGACAACAAAACCACCTTAGAATCCCAATGGATGAAAGAAGGAAAGTGTAATTATTGCGGAGAGAAGTGGGACCCAAAACATAGATGTTTAAAAAAAGACCACCAAGAACTTATAGATCAATGTGAAGCAGAAGAAGAAGACAAGTTAGATAGCGATGAATCTGACATAGAAGAAACTCATGACATTGAAAATCACTTGTCAGATTCAGAAGATGAAGAAACTCCCAAAATATCAACTGCAGCCATAACAGGAATACACCAACCACAAACATTAAAATTAAAAGGGCATATAAAAACTAGCAATTTTGTAGTCCTATTCAACACAGGAAGCATCCATAATTTCATCGACATAAGTGCTTCAAAGAGGCTTAAACTTTTCATATATCTAGTACCCAACATGAAAGTAATGGTAGCAGATGGAAATAAGATTGAAAAAGTAGGTAAATGCCATAAAGTTAAGCTGCAAATACAAGACTATAACCTTGAGTCAGAATTTTATGCAGTGTCCTTAGGAGGACTTGATGCAGTATTAGGAATTCAGTGGTTGCAAACACTAGGTACCTACTCTGCAAACCACCAAGAACACTTTAGAAAGTTTAAATGGCAAGGAGAAAGATACAAATTATATGGGTTCCAACCCCCTCGCATGCAAATTGTGTCATCCCACAAAATGGAGAAGCCAATTCAAAAAGGAGCACCAGCATATGTCGTACAATGCCAGGAGATGGAATTATTAACTTCAGAAGTAGTTAAACAAGATCATCCAGAGATCCAAGGATTAATCCAAAAATACAAAAAATTATTCGAAGAACTCCCCATGGAGTTACCACCAAAAATGAAGATTGAGCATGTCATCGAAATCAAGTCAGGATTCAGCCCTGTCAATGTTAAACCCTATAGGTATCCACACCACCATAAGACAGAGATTGAAAGATTAATCCGTGATTTATTGAAATGTGGAGTGATTACAGAAAGTCGAAGTGCTTATGCTGCACCAGTAGTACTGGTACAAAAGAAGGATGGATCATTTATACTATGCATCGATTACAGAGGACTAAACAAAATAACTATTAAAGACAAATTCCCCATTCCATTTATCGATGAAATGTTGGGAGAACTGCATGGCACAAGGTACTTTTCAAAATTAGACTTAAGGTCAGGATATTACCAAATCAGAGTAAGGCTATAAGATGTGGTGAAGATAGCTTTCCGAACCCATGACGGACATTACAAATTTAAGGTAATTCCATTTGGGCTAACTAACGCCCCAGCGACATTTCAAGCAACCATGAATAACCTATTCCAGTCATTCCTAAGGAAGTATGTATTCGTGTTTTTTGATGAAATACTTATATACAGTAAGACATGGAAGGATCATCTCACACACCAAGAACAGGAGCTCTCTATTTTAAAAGAAAATCAGTTCTACGCCAAGATGTCTAAATTCACGTTCGGTAAAGAAGAAGTGAGATATCTTTGACACGTAATATCTAAAGAAGGAGTCAAGGTTGATCCAGAAAAAATCAAATCCATCATAGAATGGCCCAACCCTACTAACATCTCCAAATTACGAGAATTCGTTGGGCTAACGGGATACTACAGAAGATTCATTAGGAATTATGCGCATAGAACCGCACCCTTATCCAACCTTCTAAAAAAGAATGCATTCCATTGGAATGAAGAAGCGGAAAAATGTTTTGAAGCCTTAAAAGGAATTATGTCCTCCACACCTGTATTAGCTACCCTAGACTTCTCCAAACCATTCGTGATAGAATGTGATGCTTCAGGTTATGGGTTGGGAGCAGTACTAATGCAAGATGAACACCCAATAGCTTTTGAGAGCAGGAAATTAAACAAGCGAGAACAATTGAAGTCTACATATGATAAAGAAATGCTGGAAATTATGTAGGCATTGGTAAAGTGGAGACAATACCTCTTAGGGAACAAATTCATGATCCGCACAGACCATAATAGTATTCAATACCTACTTCAATAGAAAACGTTGTCCATAGAACAACAAAAGTGGATAGAAAAAATTGCTGCTTTCGACATGGAAATGATACACAAAAAAGGGAAGGAAAATGTAGTTGAAGATGCACTCTCCATAAAAGATGAGGATATTACCTCTTACTCCATCTCAGTTGCAATTCCAGAATGGCTGAATGAAATACGAAGTGAATATGCCAAGGACCCAGAAACAAGCACTATAATTAACAACTCCAACCGTGACCCCAAGTTTGAATGGAAAAAATATATTCTTTGGTATAAGGGGAGGATTTATTTGAACAAAAACTCTAAATTCAAGGTTAAAGCAATAAAAGAATCCCATGATTCACCAGCCGCCGGACATGTAGGATTCTTCCAATCTTATTATAATGCAAGAAGGTCATTTTTCTGGAAGGGAATGCAAAAAGATATCCAGCAATATGTGGCATAATGTGACAATTTCCAGAGAAACAAAAGTGATAATTATTTTGTGCTCAACTCTTAGTAGTTCGTATCAACACGTTTCGTTAGCTATGACACCACAAACGATGATGCAAAAAATTATAAGGCTTTGAGGACAAATCCTTTCTAAGGGAGTGGCAATGTAACAAACTTAAATAATAACAACAATTTATATATATATATATATCAATATGAATTATTAATATTAATACATATTGATATTCATAATTAATAATTAATAAATAGTTATTAGTCAACTATTCTAAATTGACGCATCCTTTCATGGATGGTGTCCAAAGTGCCTTTCCAATTTATATATATATGGCACTCACTTTGTAATCTGTAATCATATCAATTCTATCATCGATTTATATATTATTATGGCTTATTTAATATTCCAAGTATTTTGGAAATATTATTTGTGTAAGAGAATAATTATTTGTTTCACCTTGGCTGAACCTTTATGCGTACATGGCTATGTGTGAGTCACTACCTTCGCAACCTGATAAACTCAATTGTGGATTGGATTGGATGAACCTTGGTGTGTCTGTGGATATGTGTGAGCCTGTTGTTCCCTATATCCTTGTAGAAATCACACCTAGCTCGAGGGTGGAAAATGTGTTGAGATATTGATGAACACAACTAGCCTATGGTTGGGTGGAACGTTGCGATGACATAGCTAGTTGCTCAGGGAAGCTCAATTTCAATATAATTATTCTCTTGTATTAATTCTTCAATGCAATTGTTTTAATAATTATTATGAATTCTTGAATGCTTGTTAGAGGTTCGAGTAGAGATTTACCTTGACTGTATTTTTGTGCATTATACATATGCATATTTCTTTTACTTCCAATGCATTTTTCTTATGTTCATGAGATTTTCAAAGTCCTCGCTATGGAAGGGGGAAGGCTGAAGACGAAAAGAAAAATCTAAAGTAATATGAGTTTTTTTGCACCCCGAGGTTTTCCCTATGGAAGGCGAAAGGTGGAAGATGAGAAGGAAAATATAAAGTTATATGAGTTTTCCACACCCCAGATTCTGCCCTACAGAATGCATAAGGGGGAAGTTGGAAAGTGGAGAGTGAGAAAGAAAATATAATGTCAAAATGATTTTTCCACACCTCAGAGTCTTCCCTGCAAAATGTGGGAGGTGGAAGGCAGAAGGAAAAAAGTGAAAAAGGAAATATTAAGTAATTTTGGTTTTCTGCAACCTGGAGTCCACCGTGCTGAAGGAGAAAGGAGGAAAGGTCCTGTCAATCAGATAAAGGAATTTTCTAGTTACAGAAAGGACATGTTAGTTATGGAATGACTGTTACACTAAAAATTAAGCTTAAGTATGAGTTATATAGGAGGATACATGACCCATAACGTGTATGGAATATTTTTTTATATGCTTTTAGTTAGTTTGTATGGGTATGTTACATCCCCCCACCCCTCATCTTCCCTGTAACTCATCCTAACCCCAATCTTCTCCATTACCTACCCCTCTCTCTCTAAATATAAAACTGTAAAACTATAAAATACCTACCACATGTGACCAAGATAGTCATAGGTATACCAAACCTAAATATTGATCAAGAGGGATGAAACCTTTGATGAATATGAAGCTCTCAATAAGTTGAGAAATTTGCAATCTAAAGAAACATATGAAGAAGTTGTAGCTCCCAAAGCTGCAAAATCAATGAGAGAAGTTGCAACTTCTCATGGTGATGATATTCCATAAGAACATGATATGTTAGAGCCCCAAGAAATTCCCCACATGAATATCTCCCACAAAATAAAGCCAACTTGGGCCCATGAGATTATTCAAGAAGCAGAAAGGTATGGTGCTCTAGAAGGCTCCACAAGCCTAGATCAATAAGCTGTTTCCATTTCCTAGTTATGTGGCTTTGATGTGTGATCTTGAAGACAAAGAACCTACTTGTTTTGAGGAAACTATTCAAAAATAAATAATGGGTAGAATATATGACAAAAGAATACTGATCCATAATGAAGAATGATATTGTATGGGAAATAGTTCCCAATGGATCTACAATATAAAATATACACTTGATGAAAGTATGGAAAAGTACAAATCCCGATTTGTGGCCCGTGGATTCTCCCAAAATGAAGGAATCGATTGTGAAGAAACATTTTCTCATGTATCAAAGTACACTTCTATTAGAATCATCATTGCACTAACTTCCAAGAAAGAGTTGAAGTTACACCTTCCTTTATGGTGTTATTGAAAAAGAAGAAGTGTACATAGAAAAACCACAAGGCTTTGAAGTCAAATACAGAATAACACATGTTTGAAAATTTAATAAGGATTTGTATGAATTGAAACAAGATCCAAGATCTTGGTATGGTAGAATCGATAGTTTTCTGACGATAGTGAGATTTACCAAAATTAAGGCTGATACTAACCTTTAATTCAAGGTTTATATGGATAATGACCCTTTCATATTATTTTTGTATGTGGATGACTTATTTATGATAGGTAATGAGAAGAAAATATCAGAGTCTAAAAATAAGCTCATTGCACAATTCGAGATGAAATACCTTGGCTTGATGCATTTGTTTCTAGGTCTTGAAGTATGGCAGTGCCCAGAAGGAATCTTCCTTAACCATGGAAAGTATGCAGTGGAAATCCTAAAAAGGTTTCACATGTTGGAATGTAAATCCATGGCCACACCCATGGATGCACATTTGAAGTTGTTGGTTTATGCTTCGTTAGAATTATACGATGTGACACTATACAGATGGATCATTGGTTCATTGATGTATCTGACGAATACTTGGATATATATATACTTTGTTGTGAACACTTTGAGTTAGTATTTGGTTGAACCCATACATGTTCACTTAGTAGTTGCAAAGGATGTTATGAGGTACCTAAAAGGTATGATAGACTATGGTCTCAATTATACTACAGATCATGACTTTAGACTATATGGTTATATATATTCATATTGGGAAGGAAGTGTCTCAGATAGAAAGAGCACTCCAGGAGGATGTTTTAGTTTCGGGTCAAACATGATATCATGACTAAGTAGTAAGCAGTCTATTTTTTCTCTTAGCACTGCAAAAGCATAATATATTGTATCTTGTGCCTCCAGTTGTGAATCCATATGACTTCAGAAGTTGTTATGACATCTATTCGATCTAGAGATGGATGTGACCATGATTCTATGTGGTAACTAAATATGAGTTAAAATGACAAAGAACCATGTGTTCCATGTTAATACAAAGCACATATAAATCCAGTACTTCTACATTTGTGACATGGTGCAAAAGGGAGCTATAAATCCTCAATATGTGAGCACAGATGAGTAGGTTGCAAATGTGTTGACTAAGCCTTTGTCTCATGTGAAGTTTGAAAAATTTCGATACAAACTTGGTGTTTTCCGTAAGGACTTACCTCGAAAGGGGGAATTTTATTGATACTAAGGAATCATGATCACCATAGGTAGATGAGATGGGATTGATCGTCCTTAGAAATGATCCTGTAATTTTGAAAGGAAGGATCATCTTAAATGTTGATCTTGTTCGAATTTATCCCATAATTTTGAAAGGAAGGATCATCCAAGATGTTGATGTTGGGATTGATCATCCTTAGAATTTATCTTGTAATTCCAAAAGGAAGGATAATCTTAAATGTTGACCTTGTTGGACTTGATCCTATAATTCCAAAAGGAAGGATCTACCAAGATATTGATGTTAGGATTGATCATCCTTAGACTTTATCCTGTAATTACGAAAGGAAGGGTCGTCTTAAATGTTTATCTTTTTGGAATTGATCCCATAATTTTTAAAGGAAGGATCATCCAAGATTTTGATGTTGGGATTGATCATCCTTCGACTTGATCCCATTCAACAAGATCAAGTCTAATTATTCACCCCCACATCTAAGATGCACAATTACAGAGTTAAAACCCCAAGTTGAGAAAATATAGAAACACATCCAACATTTCAAGGAAATGATCACTAAGATCCAGG
This sequence comes from Pseudotsuga menziesii, assembly GCA_001517045.1. NCBI lineage: Eukaryota > Viridiplantae > Streptophyta > Pinopsida > Pinales > Pinaceae > Pseudotsuga > Pseudotsuga menziesii. The sequence continues at coordinate 931,497 of LPNX010199011.1, read as the reverse complement.
AGGCACTTAATAAATAAATCAAGGATGAATTCATTCAAGTAATGGAGCATAAAATTGATGACAAGTTCAACATTATGAGAAAGGAACAATAAATGTTGGACAAAAAGTTGACAAAGACCCATAAAGATATCAAGGCGATATTACAAAATATGTAGAATAGTAATGACTAAAACCATGAACAACTTGGTTCAGGTATGTCGATTACTTCATCTCATAACTCTGAGTCCCCATCATGCAACAAACCAAAAGGTACTCAATATCAGTCATTCAGAATGTATCCTCTTAGAGAGAAGTATAAATGATGAAATACAATGGAGGAGAATACCAATGCGTTGCTTGGTTAAATAAATAAGAAGAGTACTTTGAAATATATAACATTACAACATAAGAATCAAGTATGATGCAATGCACCTTGAAGGATATTCCTACAACTGCTATATGTGATGAAAGGGATACGGTTTCTAATACACTTGGAACTTGTTCAAGAACGAATTCCTAAAAAGGTTTCAAGGAACCACTAAGGATGAATTCTTATCAAAACTTACAAGGATACAATAAAGGGGAAGCATCGAAGAGCTCACATACCAGTGAGAATATCTATCCACCAGAGTGTTTGGGCTATCTAAAAGGAAATGAATAGAAATCTATTTGGGAGGCCTAAAACCTTATATAGAAAAAGAATAAAAAATTCTTGATATACCAAATGTCGAAGTGAGAAGGAACAAAGGAAAATCATCATAACTCAAACTAGAAGGAATAACCAAGGAAATATAGAAAAAAGAGGCACAATAAAGATACCATGGAAACCACTCATCAATAGGTCACCAATGCGACAGTTCCCAATCACATGGCTAAAAAATTGAAGGGAATTCAAAAACATACACCCATTTCTATGACAACGATAGAATAAAGAAAAAGAATATTTTTCATTGATGCAAGGAAGATTGGGTTCCAGGCCACAAATTTGGAATGAATTATACACCAAATGGAAAAATCATAAACAAGAAATAAGTACAGGTATCAGCTGAAGAAGATACCTCTAATACAAACAAAGTCACAAACCCATTTGAAGTTTTAATAGAGACCGTTACCTGTGTTAAATCAAATTGTAAGGAATAAGATATAGAGACTATTAAGAAGGTTAACGCCCATCAAAGTGAATTCCAACCACTCACAAAGAAATATACCCCACCTCAATTGAGAAGTCATGACAACTTAAAATATGAACAACTCCTACCTTGAGTAACATAATCAGGGAAGTAAGAACTAAAGAGATTACAACTTACTGGGACAATTAAGAATAAGGACATCACAATTTTGGTCGATTATAGAAGTACCCATAATGTGATTGATATCAACAAGGAAAAAGAGATAAAAAAAATTGTGTTCCCTACAGAGTGACTTAAAGCGTCAACCATCTCTGATCAACACATTAAAGAAGTGGGAAACTATCATAAGGTTGCAGTGTGGATACAAAACTTAAACTTGCATCTTAACTGTTATGCTTTACCTCTCAAGGAAGTAGACTTGATATTAGGTGTTGAATGGTTAACATCATTGTGAATATAATCTACCAGTTTACAAAAAAAATACATGGAATTCAAATGGAACTGAACTAAGCATCGACTATATGGTTTAGAAGGTTCTAGACCTAAGCAAAAGGATTCATAGCATGAAAATGATCTAAATCATCGTCAAAATAAAATAGACAAGTTCAGAGTACACATATCATACCAACATCCACAAATATATAGAATAAAAGGAAACACCAACAAATTCAACTTTGAGGACATAGCCTCCCTTAAAGAGGGGGGAATTGAAACAAATATATATAATAAACAATACATAAAATAGAAAATAAGTAATAAATAATAAAACCATCATTATATTTAACAATAGGAAATGACTCCTGATATTTAATGGCCACACCATATTTATAGGATGCCAAACCATTTGTAATATCATCTTTTCTACCATTCAACTTTTCTATATATAATATTTTTAGAGATGGATTATCTCCCTGTGTAAACCTCGGATTAATTTTTTTCCTGCAACATGAGAATCAGTGTACCATAGAGATTGTATTAAGTGATTTAGTGACTTCTGGAAACATAATTCGATCAAATTCGACCTCTATGTTCTTCTTTAAAGATGTGAGTTCCCTCTAGCTCATTTGGTTAAGGTGTTTGTCTCGTCAGAATGGTGACCTAGGTTCAATTCCCTTAGGGGTGATCCAGTTGGGAGGATACACCCAAAATCCAACCAGTTAAGGGTTGTTGTTGTCTTCTTAGAATCCCTTGGGTCATATTTTCTTAGACCAAACACCACTCTAGCAATTCAGGGAGATTCTAACAAGAAAACAAAAAAACTTTAACAAAAACATGCTCTTTAAAATTATCTACAAACTATTTAATAGTTATCATCAAATTTGGAGATTTACTAATAAAATAAGTTTCCCATCAAATTTGGAGTCCTCATATTCGAATCTAGTGTAATCACCACCACCCCATCATAGAGTGTACCATCTTTACTCATCCACATGTCACAATTTTTTGCACTTGAAATTGTAAATTTAAAGTAATGATCACTATCATCCTACTTGTCAAGATTATCTATTCCCATTATGAAATCATGTTTAAAATTTACTTTTATGAAACGTTTCCAAACAGGGTTGGAATATCATTTCCTCTCTTCATTTAGAATATTTTTTTTTAATGTTTTAAACTTTTATCTTGCTCGTCACACAATGTTTTATTGAAAAAATAACTCTTTAACACTATAGTTTTATTAAACTAAATATCCTTCATAATAATGTTTTTATTAAAGAAGTTGATTTTCAATTAAAGTGTATGCATTTATTAAGGCGTTCAATTTCCAATTAAAACATAGTCATTTACACATGTTTTTCATTGATCATGTACTTTGAAAGTAAAGGATGGAACAAAACAACCTAGACAAGTAAAAAGTAACATGTGCCCGCATTGTGCATATGTACATTAAGTGATAAACTTAAGAAACAAACAAAACATGGAACCTATAATCCTTTTCGAATGTTAATACCATATCACTTGTAATGTACCATACAAAATTTTGGAAGGTTAACATGTTGCATCAATGGTGCAATTCGTTTAATCTAGAAAAGTTTGGGATCTTCTGGCCTGAATGAATCCAATTGTGATAGAAGGTTGGCAGAGAGAGAGAATAATTCAGTATACACTAATCAAACATTCATGGAAAAATTACACAACCATGGAGACAAAAATTGGTCAGCATAACATAACATTCAATAGTCATTATGTATGTGTAACACAATCATCATATAATAGGAATAATTTGAATACACTACGTAGGATTCGAATTTACCCACTTGGACTGACTCCATTGCTAACTAAATGTGAGAAAATCACCATTGAGAGCTTAGTAACCTAAATCAAGACAACTAAATAAGCTCTCAGTCAGTTAATTGAACAAGGTAGGTAGGAAAAGGCACCTAACCTTCTTGAATCAGGGAAATGGGGCACTAGACTAATTGGATGTGAACTAACTGATGTAAATATGAGGATAACTCAACAAAGACTAGGGTTGACTGATGGCCAGAATACCATGACTTAGTGTGGGTTTCTAAATTATAAGGAATGGAATTTGGAGCTCCTAAAATCATGCAAACTAACACATCAAGTGTTAGGTGCCCCCTATATGATCCCCCCATGGAACTAGTGAGGTGGAAATAGACTCCTAAGCTAGGAAACATGCATTCAACTATGGGGGTCAAGGGGGCATTAATTAATAATCCTAACAAACCCCTTATACCTATATTTGATATCCTAGGCTCAAAAAACTAATAGCATACGTCACCCATACAATCTAATGCAAAAATTAACTACTCAATAAACAGAGGAAAATGGGGAAAAACTCATGGGAAAACTCCTCCCTCAAAATGAACAACGAATCTAGGATCAAGCTTTCACACCAAAACAAAATATCTTATTCAATAAAAAACTTGTAAAATATTTCTACAATCTGCATCTTTGTGGGGCAGTAATGTAGTGTGATTTTCCTAGTGTTCACTATTTTCCATGCCATGGTACCTTTCTTAAGCCTGTACAATGGATTCCTAATCTTGCATGTCAAGTGTTATCAGCCAAAATGGCACTTTTCCATTCGAGTACCGACATTCTTCATGTTGGTACACAAAAGGATAGTTTGGATTGAAGTGGCCAAAACACTATAGATGGGAATGACCTTTGATGCATTATCCTCAAGCCAGTCTTGTATATTTTTATTATTAGTTTGGGATGCATGCGTGACTATATGCATTGCAACTCGCGTACCACACGTGAGTAGTTGCATTGCAGCCCACGTATACTTTCATATGCGAGTTCCCTTGGAGAAACTCGTGTGTCATATGTGAGTTGCCTATATTAATACCCGCGTATACCTTAATTCAAAATTAAAAAATATAAAAAAATATTATAGGAGATTAGTTGGGGCCTAATCCATAACTATCCCAACCATCTCAACCATCCCAACCTTCGAAAACACTCTATTTCCCAAAGTATAGATAGAAGCCTTGGGGCAGGGGCTAATCAATGCATTTTGGAGAGAAACTTTATGCTGCTGGTATATCTTCAGAGTCTTGGAGAAGTAGAAATCAGAGTCCTTTGGTTGTAGAGGAGTCCTTGTTTCAGAAGCTGGTTTGTACTCTTATCTTATTGACCGGTTGTTAATAAAGAGAATTCTTCTTCCAATCTTGTATTGAGTTTATTTCATGTACATTGGCTTAATGAATATGTTTGATTATTTTATATATATGCTTTTCATATAACCTCTAATATATATATGCATGAGATATTACTTGAAGGATTTTATATTTGTAGGTGGAGAAGTACATCCCTAGAAGCTTTGGAGAGAAGTGGAGCGAGAGAAGATCAATCTTGGAACAACTGTTGCTAATCGGGTAAGTCAAGATTTTATTCCTATTTTCTTTCCATTCCCTGTAAAAAGTTGATTGCCTACAAGTTCATAGTAAGTTGGTAACACCAGACCCTAGGTTATAAGGGTGCTTTGTCCTAAACAATAAAACCAGCGACTCTGCAGGGGAGCCCAGCCTGCTGTGGGTTTATCCTGTAGGTTCTTGACCAGTATTTGCTCTGATTTTGAGTGTGGTTCTTTTATCTTGCCTTTGATATGAATTATAGTATGTCCAGAGACATTTTTATATTTTTTCTTTGAATTTTTTTTTGTATACACGGGTTGTTGTTATACACAATCGCGTATAACAAATTTTATACAAGGTTTTCTATATAAGACAATCGCGTATGGTACACGAGTTGTTCTATAAGACAGTCGCGTATATCCTATAGCAGCATAAAAAATTTGGTAGGGTTTGCTTGTCCCTGTCTTGGCTGATTTTTTGTCTACTTAGGGGTCTTTTGTTGTTGGAATAACTATGTAAGTCCAAAGTCTTGTATGCCATACTTTTCGCTTGTTATTAAGGCTCTGAGTTTTCTTTGTTTGAATCTTCTTTCATCCAGTGACTTGAAGTTGTCCCTCCTACTTAGCCTATGAGTTGAGTGGTATGTATCCAAGTCAGTGGTCAAGGCTTTAGATACCTTATTTTTTGTACTGCTTTGTGTAGTGTTAGTTAGCCACTTGTTCTTTAGTAAATCTAGTGGATTTTATTCTTTAGTTTTCCAAGTCAGGTTTTTTACCAATTTTCCTTCCTGTTTGGTTGAAGTTTGGTTATTGTATGTCCTCCATACTTCATTTTTCTTTTGATATGTTGTGACCATTAACACTTACTCAAAAATTTGCATTTAGATGCATTATAGTTTTTGAAGAATTTGAAAAAAGTGAAAGAAAAACATTTCATGCTTTTTCATATAGTTTCACTTAGTAGTTTTCTTTTCAGTATTTTCAAATAAGATTTCAAAAATTATAAAAAGTATTAGTTTTATGACACTTAGTTTCAATTTCATTAGCTTACATTTACAAAAAGAAAAGAATTTTGGTTTAAGTAGTTGTATCTTACTTTGGAGTTTCTTTATACATCATTTTATTTTTCTTAACGAGTCTATAACATCACAATCCTTCGCACCATTTACCTTCTGACTAAGAACAACCCTTAAAATAAATGATATAAATTAAAATTGATCCGGAAGTTTTATTTTATAGGGTCATACACTGACTATCTTAGGCTAGATTTGTGGGATAGGGAGTTTAAACTTTCCACAAGTGTTTAAATTCATATGTAGTTGGCCAATCGATAAGTAAACCCTTTCCCATTTTGGTGGTATCTTGGAAGCTCCTCTCAAACAGGAGTTAAGCATGAGGCTGCGTGGAGAATTGGAATAAGGAGATAACCCTCTGATGACTTGTCAAAGTGTAGACCAAGTTTTTTGCGCATTTGGGGATTCTGTTCGAGACAGATTTTCAGGATTTGCTACCTTGCCCATGCATACGAACCAGTCTTGCGACTGTCCCCCCAGACTATCAATATAGTTGAGGTAGCCTATAGTCTCTTAGACATCTAGGGTTCATACATAGGTACATCGAAAGGCTATTTCTGGTTGACCTTCGACAAGCTTGGAAGGTAACCCTTGTAGAAAGTGTGGAAGGGAAGTTAGTGATTCCTCCATTTTTGCCTAAGAACATCTTCAAGGACACCAAGTAACTGTCTCTCAGCTTTCTTCTGAAAAGCATATATTATACCCCTTGTGATTGTTGAAGACTTTAGGAAATTTTGTAGTGATTTCTCTGTGGTTTTTTTGTGTTTAGCCGACCTTAGGGTGTGAAGAGTCAAATTTTCAATCATGGAGGACCAACCTTTCAAAAGGTCAAGAAGGTTGCAAAACCTTCCTCCACTCACTACAGTGTTGCCTCCACCGCCCCCTCAAAGTTAGAGATTAGACAAAGATGGTTCTTTCAAACTGGTAGGAATTAGTGAAGTTCCAGGTGAACCAAAACTTAGGAAAAACCAGGTTGATACAACCCCAGTAGATATAGAATACTTGTAGGCTGACGAGTTTGCGATAAAATTTAATTCACCTCTTACTTACCTAAATGATACAGTGATCGTCTAGGTTTGTCCTTTCAATTCACCTGTGATCAGTGTTCCTGTGGGAAGACTAATGTCTAGTGTAGGAGAAATTCCTTCTACCTCCACCTCAGACACTCTGGATGAAGGGGTACCACCTCCCCTGGTGGGTGCCCCTAGAGCAAACATACCTAGTAGTCCTTTAACTCCAGCTAGTCGGGTGGTCTAATCACCGGCTTCAACAAATGTAGTAGGCACTTCTCGTGGGGTGGTCACTGGGATCCCTAGTGTACCTTTTGTTTGAAATTCTTTTGCACACACTACTTAGAGTGTTCTAGTGGGATCCTCTTCATTTTCTGAGGGTTTCCCTTGGAATGGGGGGCACATTCCCCTATCCGCTCCGTATGTAGGTCCCATGCCTACATATGTAGGAGAGCAGTTTAGAAACACTAACCCTTATGGTCAAGGCTTCCAAGCGCCAGTTTCAGCTCCTTTCACGATCTCTCATTTCTTTCTTTTTAGTGAAGGGATACCTGCTTCTATTTTCCAAAGTCCAGTTTCAACAGGGGTAGCTCGAACCTCTTAGAATGTACCACATAATCCATTGGCTTATGGGTGGAATCCTTTCCAAAGAGATATGATTTCTTTGCAACCAGTAGTAGGGGGAAACCCCACCTTCACATCTGGGAACCTGGGGGCAATTCCTTCTACTTCCCAAGCTAGTACGTTTCATGCTCTGGTAAGGCCCAAGCTTCCTTTCCTCACAACTTTGAATTTTCCAAAATTTTCTAAGATTTTCCAAGCTAATGAATGATCCGGTGAAACATGATGCCTTCTGGCCACCTGTTCCTACCAAGATACCTTCAAATATCCCAAAATTCGAAGGAAAAGTTGGTGAATATCCAGGGGCTCATATCACCACTTTTCACTTATGGTGCTCCTCCAACTCACTGAACAATGACACCGTTTGATTGAGATTGTTCCAAAGAACTCTTACTAGTGTTGCAACAAAGTGGTACATTGAACTGCCCTCTACTGTGTTTGGTA
>LPNX010199011.1:895772-923278 GCA_001517045.1 Pseudotsuga menziesii | reverse complement strand
GTGGAGAATGCGGAAGAGGATCATTAAGGCCACTATTCCTCCTGACTTCTTACTAGAATGGTTCCTTAAGTCCTTATTGCCATATATATCTAAGGATGTGTCCACTTCGGGAGTAACGAATGAGGAAGAGGCTATCCTCAGAGCCCAATAGTTGGATTTGATATATTCTCATTCTAGGATTCTATATCAAATAATTATTGATGCATTGAGACCAACCCATAGTGTCGAAAAACCTAAGCCTGGACCCCATGTCGATGGTGTGGTTGGTTCAGTGAAATCTACCATTGTGGAATATTTGGCTTAAAAACTCCATGAGTTGTCCGTCAAAAACTCTACAGCGAAGGTAGCAAAGTCTACCCCCTCACCCCATAATGCAAATGTTTTTGCGCAATCCTCCCAAAAGAGAAATCAACAGCCTGGTGGGAAAACAAAAAGGGGGAAGAAAGGTGAGGGGAACCAAAACAAGACAAAACCCACAAACAATTCTAATGGGGGCAAGAAAGAGAAGAAGAAGGTGAAATTTCCATGTAAGTTGTGGTAGGAAGATCACCTGACCCATCAATGTCCCCTTATGGACCAAGCTCAGAAGCTTCTCAAAGGCCAATAACCGGTTGTCCTGAAGGTTCCTTTTCCCCAAAGACAAAATTCTGCTTCAACTTCAAATGTAGCAAGGGGTGGGGTGGTAGGCACTTCTCATGGGGTGGTCACTGGGATCCCTAGTGTACCTTTTGTTTGAAATTCTTTTGCACACACTACTTAGAGTGGTCTAGTGGGATCCTCTTCATTTTCTGAGGGTTTCCCTTGGAATGGGGGGCACATTCCCCTATCCGCTCCGTATGTAGGTCCCATGCCTACATATGTAGGAGAGCAGTTTAGAAACACTAACCCTTATGGTCAATGCTTCCAAGTGCCAGTTTCAGCTCCTTTCACGATCTCTCATTTCTTTCTTTTTAGTGAAGGGATACCTGCTTCTATTTTCCAAACTCCAGTTTCAACAGGGGTAGCTCGAACCTCTTAGAATGCACCACATAATCCATTGGCTTATGGGTGGAATCCTTTCCAAAGAGATATGATTTCTTTGCAACCAGTAGTAGGGGGAAACCCCACCTTCACATCTGGGAACCTGGGGGCAATTCCTTCTACTTCCCAAGCTAGTACGTTTCATGCTCTGGTAAGGCCCAAGCTTCCTTTCCTCACAACTTTGAATTTTCCAAAATTTTCTAAGATTTTCCAAGCTAATGAATGATCTGGTGAAACATGATGCCTTCTGGCCACCTGTTCCTACCAAGATACCTTCGAATATCCCAAAATTCGAAGGAAAAGTTGGTGAATATCCAGGGGCTCATATCACCACTTTTCACTTATGGTGCTCCTCCAACTCACTGAACAATGACACCGTTTGATTGAGATTGTTCCAAAGAACTCTTACTAGTGTTGCAACAAAGTGGTACATTGAACTGCCCTCTACTGTGATTGGTAGTTTTTGGGACTTAGACAATGCGTTCCTTAACCATTTCCAACATTCCTGTCCGATATGATGCTAGGAAAATTTATTTTCCACCCTTTGGCAAGACAAATCCACTCATATTTTAGATGATATCCAAGAGTGGAGAATGCGGAAGAGGATCATTAAGGCCACTATTCCTCCTGACTTCTTACTAGAATGGTTCCTTAAGTCCTTATTGCCATATATATCTAAGGATGTGTCCACTTCGGGAGTAACGAATGAGGAAGAGGCTATCCTCAGAGCCCAATAATTAGATTTGATATATTCTCATTCTAGGATTCTATATCAAATAATTATCGATGCATTGATACCAACCCATAGTGTCGAAAAACCTAAGCCTGGACCCCATGTCGATGGTGTGGTTGGTTCAGTGAAATCTACCATTGTGGAATATTTGGCTTAAAAACTCCATGAGTTGTCCGTCAAAAACTCTACAGCGAAGGTAGCAAAGTCTACCCCCTCACCCCATAATGCAAATGTTTTTGCGCAATCCTCCCAAAAGAGAAATCAATAGCCTGGATGGAAAACAAAAAGGGGGAAGAAAGGTGAGGGGAACCAAAACAAGCCAAAACCCACAAACAATTCTAATGGGGGAAAGAAAGAGAAGAAGAAGGTGAAATTTCCATGTAAGTTGTGGTAGGAAGATCACCTGACCCATCAATGTCCCCTTATGGACCAAGCTCAGAAGCTTCTCAAAGGCCAATAACCGGTTGTCCTGAAGGTTCCTTTTCCCCAAAGACAAAATTCTGCTTCAACTTCAAATGTAGCAAGGGGTGGGGTGGTAGGCACTTCTCGTGGGGTGGTCACTGGGATCCCTAGTGTACCTTTTGTTTGAAATTCTTTTGCACACACTACTTAGAGTGGTCTAGTGGGATCCTCTTCATTTTCTGAGGGTTTCCCTTGGAATGGGGGGCACATTCCCCTATCCGCTCCGTATGTAGGTCCCATGCCTACATATGTAGGAGAGCAGTTTAGAAACACTAACCCTTATGGTCAAGGCTTCCAAGTGCCAGTTTCAGCTCCTTTCACGATCTCTCATTTCTTTCTTTTTAGTGAAGGGATACCTGCTTCTATTTTCCAAACTCCAGTTTCAACAGGGGTAGCTCGAACCTCTTAGAATGCACCACATAATCCATTGGCTTATGGGTGGAATCCTTTCCAAAGAGATATGATTTCTTTGCAACCAGTAGTAGGGGGAAACCCCACCTTCACATCTGGGAACCTCGGGGCAATTCCTTCTACTTCCCAAGCTAGTATGTTTCATGCTCTGGTAAGGCCCAAGCTTCCTTTCCTCACAACTTTGAATTTTCCAAAATTTTCTAAGATTTTCCAAGCTAATGAATGATCCGGTGAAACATGATGCCTTCTGGCCACCTGTTCCTACCAAGATACCTTCGAATATCCCAAAATTCGAAGGAAAAGTTGGTGAATATCCAGGGGCTCATATCACCACTTTTCACTTATGGTGCTCCTCCAACTCACTGAACAATGACACCATTTGATTGAGATTGTTCCAAAGAACTCTTACTAGTGTTGCAATAAAGTGGTACATTGAACTGCCCTCTACTGTGTTTGGTAGTTTTTGGGACTTAGACAATGCGTTCCTTAACCATTTCCAACATTCCTGTCAGATATGATGCTAGGAAAATTTATTTTCCACCCTTTGGAAAGACAAATCCACTCATATTTTAGATAATATCCAAGAGTGGAGAATGCGGAAGAGGATCATTAAGGCCACTATTCCTCCTGACTTCTTACTAGAATGGTTCCTTAAGTCCTTATTGCCATATATATCTAAGGATGTGTCCACTTCGGGAGTAACGAATGAGGAAGAGGCTATCCTCAGAGCCCAATAGTTAGATTTGATATATTCTCATTCTAGGATTCTATATCAAATAATTATCAATGCATTGAGACCAACCCATAGTGTCGAAAAACCTAAGCCTGGACCCCATGTCGATGGTGTGGTTGGTTCAGTGAAATCTACCATTGTGGAATATTTGGATTAAAAACTCCATGAGTTGTCCGTAAAAAAATCTACAGCGAAGGTAGAAAAGTCCACCCCCTCACCCCAGAATGCAAATGTTTTTGCGCAATCCTCCCAAAAGAGAAATCAACAGCCTGGTGGGAAAACAAAAAGGGGGAAGAAAGGTGAGGGGAACCAAAACAAGCCAAAACCCACAAACAATTCTAATGGGGGCAAGAAAGAGAAGAAGAAGGTGAAATCTCCATGTAAGTTGTGGTAGGAAGATCACGTGACCCATCAATGTCCCCTTATGGACCAAGCTCAGAAGCTTCTCAAAGGCCAATAACCGGTTGTCCTGAAGGTTCCTTTTCCCCAAAGGCAAAATTCTGCTTCAACTTCAAATGTAGCAAGGGTCACCCCAAATGCTCCTAACCCAAATTATATCAACATGGTTCGATCCTAGAAATTACTCTAGACTAGGAACAAGAACCATGATTCTGAGGCTCTAGAGAAGGGTAAGTCTTTAGGTGAAACTTCTAACCCTCTCACAATTGAAAAACCTGCCGAAACTATGCCTAAGATACCAAAGGGTGTCTTTAAGAAAACATTGCACAATCCTAATTCTAGGGCTGCAGCCAATTACTATGTAGTTGAATATTTATCCCAAACCCCTTGTGTGATGTCTCCTTTAGAGGTGTTACAGAGTTGTCCTACCCAGTGACATGCACTCTTAGCATCCTTAGGTAGTATGGATTCATCAAGCCTCATGACGAAGTTTAATTTGTCTAACATCAAAATTTGCCTACCATATCATGTGGACTTATCGATAGATTCCATCCATGGTGGAAAAACCATTGGAAAGGAATTTTTTAATGAGGGTGCTTCCATATGTGTCATGTCCTTGTATTTCTGGAAGGATCTTGGATATCTAGATCTAGTTCCATATAACACCCTACTTACTGCTTTTGACGGAAGGTCATTTCATCCATATGGTATCCTACCAGCTTTCAAAATAAAGTTGGCAGGGAAGGAAATGTATGTTGACGTAGAGGTGATTGCTGCATCATTGGATTATAACTTGCTTCTGGGTAGAAGTTGGACTTATGCCATGTCTGCTATTGCATCGACCCATTCTTCGGGTAGTAGTGTTTCCGCATGAAGGGAAGTTGGTTACTGTAGACCAACTCAGTTTTACTCAAAAGAGACACATGCAAAATAATGAGTCCACCATGCCATTGGTTGATCAGGTTAAACCTACTTCAAAGAGCTTAGGGTATGGAATGGATGTAACATTGATGGGTACATTCAATTTTCCAGCTTTGATTAATTACTTAGGTTCTACTAGTGTAGGGAATTCTATTGCAATGGCTGTCCATAGAACAGACCCTTGATTTCTTCCTTCACATCATGAATCTAAAGTGCCCTTATTGGAAGTAGAAGTAGCTTACCAAGCTGTCATTCATACCATTGTTGGTCCTATTTCGGTCCCTCTTAGAGTCTTAGAGGAGCTAGAAGAAGCCTATCTGCCTACTTGGGTAGAGAACTCTTCACATACTGAAGATTGCTTAGATATGGTTTTTCCATTTGACAAAACCATTCTGGAGCTATGTGTGGAGGAGACAACATCTATGAAGATCTTCACCATGATCCTCTTTTCTTCCATAGTTAAGCAAGATTGAAAATCGAGAGTTCCATATGAGACTAGCAGGTGTTGCTCATACACCCATTAATCCCTTATCTAGGGAGGGAATATTTGCTGAAGGGAATATGGCAAACATTTCTGTTACTATTCTTATCAACATATCTACAAACCCAAACATTGTGGAAAATGTACATATCGGTGCAAACTGCTCTCCAAAGGATATTTCTATCTATACAGCCTTGTTTAAGGAATTCTGCGACGTGTTTTCCTGGTCATATGAGGAGATTCCAGACATAGATCCATTGATAGTCGAATATGAAATCCAAAAGTATCCTGATGCCAAACTAGTTTGACAAGTACTGATACCTGTCAATCTGCATAAAGCAGTAGCTGTTAAGGTTGAAGTTGAAAAACTAATGAAAGCTGGTTTCATTTACTGGATAGCTTTGACAGAATGGGAATCCAACCCTGTTCCTATCGAAAAAATGCAAGGGACGATACACATTTGTACTGAATTTCACGATCTAAACAAAGCCTATCCTAAGGATAACTACCACACACCATTCATAAATCAAATCATTGATGCTTGTGCGGGGATTGAAGTCTTTTTGTTTACAGATGGTTTCTTCGGATATAACCAGATTCAAATTAAACCGAAAGACCAACATAAAACAACTTTCATCTGTCCTTGGGGTACATTTGTGTACAAGAAAATTCCTTTTGGATTGAAAAATGCAGGGGCTACCTTTCGTTGGGAAATGAATTTTTCCTTTCATGACGTTAAATCTATTGTCGAACCCTACCTTGATGATCTTCTAGCACATTCTCGAAAGAGGATCGATCACCTAGATCATTTGCGTTTAATATTCGAATGATGTAGATACTACAAAATTTGCTTGAATCCCCACATGTTCATTTTCTATGTCAAGTCAGGTAGACTGCTTGGGTATATTGTTTCTAACAAAGGTATTCAAGTGGATCCTTTGAAAGTTGAGGCCATATTAAATCTACCTCCTCCTCGTTCCATTAGGCAGCTTCAAAGCCTGCAAGGGAAGTCCAACTTCCTTCAACATTTTATCATGAATTATGCCAAGATCACTAAAGGTTTCATGCAAATATTGAAGCAGGACACCCCATTTGTATGGGATGAAATCGCACAACTTACGTTCAAGGCATTAAAGAAAGCTTTGTTGTCAGCACCATTACTGCATCCGTCGGATTAATGTCATGATTTTATATTGTATCTAGACGCATCTGAGTCAACCATAAGGGTAGTACTAGTCCAAGAGGATGATAAGCTCCAAGAGCATGTCATCTACTATCTTATTCGTGCTTATCTATCCCTCAAATTAGGTATTCCCACGTCGAAAATTTGGCATTAGCAGCTATGTATGCTGTTCAAAGGTTGCGTCACTACATATTACTAAGGACTGTGATGCTAGTGGCAGATGTTAATCCTTTCCAATATGTTTTGTACTGATGGATAGTTGGAGGAAACTTCAACAATGGATAGTCATTCTCCAGGATTTTGACTTAGATTTCCAATCCACCAAATCCACCAAATCCTTATTTTTTGTGGAGCTCATTGTAGAATTTCTGGTTGAGGAAGATGTAGCCATTGAATAAGACTCATTCCCATATGAGAAAATATTTTTGATTTCCACCTCTAGCCCTTTCTACGGAGATATACTTGTCTATCTCTAGACTTTGAAGTGCTCTGCAACCTTTTCGCGAAAAGAACGGTGCGAACTATTCTTACATGCAAAAATCTACCTCATTATTGGAGATACTTTATATCATAGAGGAGTAGAATCTATTTTATGTCAATATATTACCCATGAAGAGGCTGAGATTGTCCTAAATGGTGCCCATAGCAGAGCGTGTGGGTGTCATTTATCTGGGTTAGCAACGACCCAGAATATCTTACGTGTCGCTTATTTCTGGCCCACGATCTTTAAATATTGCGTTGAAGCCATGAAGCGTTGTCATCCTTGCCAGCTCTACACCAGAAATATGTGGTCGCATATTGATCCATTATTTCCTATCATCTTAGTGGGCCCCTTCACTAAGTGGGGGAAATATTATGTGATGTGCAACCCAGTTTCGACTGGGGTGCAAAAATACATCATTGTTGCTATAGATTACTTCACAAATTGGGCAGAGGAAATTCCCACCTATAAAGCTGATGGAGAAACTGTAGCTTTTTTCATTTTCAAACAAATTATTGCATGTTTCGGTATTCCTAAAGATATTATCACTAACCATGGAAGTCACTTCCAAAACAACATGATGACTGAATTCACCACTATGCTAGGGTTTAAACAAGAACATTCGTCTTCTTTCTACCTGCAAGCGAATGGTCAAGTCAAGGAAGTAAATAAGACCTTGAAGACTATTCTCAAGTGCACTATTAATGCAGTCTAGTCAAATGGGCACATCATGCTATATCCTACACTTTGGGCTTATTGGACCAATGTGAAAACTGCCATAGGGTTTTCTCCTTTCCAACTCATTCATGGAGTGGAAGCAGTAACCCCGATTGAATGTGAAATACCATATTTAAATATTTCTATTCATGTGCTACCTGATACGACTGAGCTGGAAGAATGTTTGTTACACTTGGAACATCTATATGAATAGCATAGAACAAGGCTCATAAAAATAGGGTAAAAAATCAGTATGATAAATCGGTCAAACCTAGTATTTTTTCTGAAGGGGAGCTTGTCTTGCTTTGGGATCAGGACAAAGAACCCCTAGGGGCAGGAAAATTTAGATCTATGCAGTTAGGACCTTACATCGGGTGAAACATTTTCAAGAAAGGTGTGTATGAATTAACTGATTTCAAGGGAAATAAGCTGCCTGAGCCTAGACATGGTCTCTACCTAAAAAAGTACTATGCTTAGGCTTAGCACTTTTTTGTATTTTTATTGTATATATTTTTATGCACAATAGTTTGTCAGTTTGTGTTATTATATCATCTGTTGGTTGTTACAGATGTCTTTCAAGTGATTTGTAGGTTTTGTATATGGCTCTAGTCACCACACTTGTAACCTAGCTTCAATCACATGGGTTATGTACTCACTCTCAGGACAGCTAGTTGCCTCTAGAGGCGCTTGTCTAGGTCTCGCTACAAATAATGTGGTCGAGTATAGGGACGTCATTGAGATTTTATGGGATGCCTTGTCACGAGGCATTACCTAGCTAGAAGTTAAGATTGAATCTCAACTGGTAGTTTCCCAGCTCAATCGAGCTTATTAGGTGCAAAACCCCATTCTACTACGTCAGTTTATGCAATTTAGGTTACTGGAAATAATTTTGATTTTATTACATTTAATCGTATTCCAAGAAATCAAAATTAATTAACTGATACATATGTGAATTAGGTACGATAGGGATCTTCTCAATACTGAAAAGTAGGTACTCTTTGGGTAAGCCTAGCCAAATTCCGCTCAAGAACCCTATTCAGGCCATGATCCTCTCCTACCACTCGTCGCACATACATAAGAGGATGCCCGATAGGGAGGACTAGTCCAATTTATGCATTTTTAAACATTTAAAGGATTAAAACTCTTATGCATATGTATATATATTTATGAATAAAATTAATAAAAATTTAAAAACGTGAAAAACCAAAATACTTGACGCTCCCCATGCTCCTCCAGGAGAGAGGACAAGGTCACTGTCACCCCGGAAATCCAACCTATAATATGGAAATTGCTCCAGTGCTGGTAGTTGTCGCTCCACCATAGGTAGAAGTCATCATCATACACACTTTGAACCAATCCAGCGTCGCCCTGGCGGAGGAATATTTCTCCCCACTTACTTAGTCTAGGCTGACGAGGAGAGGAAAATGGTAGAGTTACTATGGTACTAAGACCGAGCACTCTCTCAAAGAAAAAGGCCACCAATATGCTAGAATAACCGAATTTTTTCCATCATCCTCTCTTGCAGTCAAAGAGTTGCTTCTTCATTTATTGGGATTACTCCCAAGCACTAGTCAAATAAGGCTCCCTGTAGACATTCCACCACAATTCTCATTTGGTTTCGAGTTGCAAGATGAAGTGATGATGATCCTACAAAACTCACTATTGTGCTTACCAACACTTGTAATGGAAAGCTGTGAATATGAACAATAGGGATGCAAGTACCCCTTTTCTGAGTACCAGGTGCACAGTAAGTGTCAATGTAGTTCTGAATAGTTAGAAGGTCACCACCCATACCGGTACCTTCCAAGTTGACAGGAGCTCCCCATCGTGACAAACCGGATATGAAATAGATGTCTTCTAGTGTAATCTCTAGAATCTCACCTTGTAAGTCAAATGCACCCAGATCATGATCCCAGTAGTTTATCAAAAAATCCAGTAAGTGGACATTGGATCGCATAGATGAGGTAGAAAATAATTTAAGAAATCCACTTTGCCGCAATGAAATCACTGTGGGGGAGCTTCAAAGAGCATCTTGGTCCGTGTATTCATGCTCCCTCTCCCTCCACTCCAACACCATGTTTCAGCCTGTTAACAATTCCATTTTCAAACATTGAATTCATTTAAAAAAAAATTGATTTTGTCATTAGATAGCCTTTTTCTATGTCGCGCAGTATACGCGACTGTCCTTTGGACATGTCACGTATCATACACGAGTTTATTTCTAGCAATCCGCATATAAAACATGTATATGTGACTGTCTATGTTGCATACCCACATATACAGTGCGAATGTATTTAAATTGGTTGAAAACATCAAATTTTTCATAAAATCAAAAATTTGCTTGGATGAAATGAAAGAGCATGGTGGGTTGATTTACCTGGCACATACGGATTTGAAAATTATCTAACAGTTTGACCATAGTAAGCAACTGAAAGAAGAGGTAAAATTTGTCTATATTGGGTAAAACTGCCAAATGGTGAATTTGATTTCTATTTTTTCACTATTTATAGAAATTATTTCAAAAAGTGGGTTTTCTAACCTATAGTTTGTAATTTTTATTAAAATCAAACTAATTCCATGTCATGTTTACCTAATGAAACAGGTCCAAGGTTATTCAAAGTCATTTTCCACTCATATAGGGTAAGATTTTGATCATTTATATGCATTTTTTGCATTTTAACTTAATCCGCTTTACCCCAGGATTACTACTTTGACCACGGACTATGGTATTCCAATCATTAGTAACTTTTATATATCATTGTTATTTTGTGGATAGGACTTTCCAAACATGAGTATTCTAGCTTAGAACACATTTATTGTATTTTGGTACTCATTCCGTATTTGTCGTAGGTTTTGAGGAGCCTTCTTAGCTATTTTTCATGCCAAATTGAGCCTCATTTTGGTCTCTTTTTACAAGCTATCTCCTTTATAAGGCTCCCCACCCTTATAAAGTTTCTTTAGGCCCAGGTCTAACTCCTCAAAATAGACTTGACTGCGAAGTAAACTTGTTCATTCAAGCTCATTAAGAATATGTAAATGGGCATCCACATTGGTGGTTGGTTATCTCTTTCTCGGACCATGTGGAATAATACGAGAAAGGATCACTCTCTTTTCTATAGAATTGATAAGAGTATTCTCAGGCATAGGTTTATCACTTTTCCGGACTTGAGGGACTATACTTACGAAAAAGGACCACCCGGTATGAGCTTAGTTTTCACTTTTCCGTGCTCTGGACATAAACATGAAAAATATTTTGAGTGTACTTTATGACTTTGTCATGCTCATTAAACATAAAGAACAAAAAATCAAGTTTACTATTGTAAGACCCATTTCTCATACTCAAATGGATATTTGCAAGTGATCTTTCTTTCCTTCGCAGTCATAAAACTCAAGCTATAAGCTGCTCTTAGAGGAGCATTGGGTAGGTGGTAATTTAACCTTTTCTGGACCTCCCTGACTAAGTACAGAAAAGGTTCACCTTTTCTTCTTCGAAAGTTAAGAGAGTTCTTATAAAATATGTTTTAAACTTTTTCAGTTTTAGGAGACGAAATTGGATGAAAAAAGACCCCCTTGGAGTCTTCTTTGGAGTTTTCAGACTCTCTAAACATGGAAACACCAAGCGAGCATGTACTAGTTCTAGCTCGTAAAATCCATGAATAAGTGACATTATCAAGCATTATTCCTTCTTCTCTTCAAGCTTGTCAAAAATGAAGAGAGATATGAGTTGAATTTCTTGGGATTATTAAAATTTAACAGGAAATATAAAGAAGAAGTTTTCTCTTTGGGTTACAGTCGGTGGCAGGATGTCCTCCTTGAACATAGCACTCTCTGAACTTTTCGATACTCATGTCTCAGTGTACACTTTCATTCCATCTATCACTTTGAGTTTATTACTCCTCCACTTGTCATTTATGCCTGGGGAATCTGATCATGTCTCCTACATGACAGATAAGTCTAGTTGTTCTATCTACAAAGTTAAAAGTTGCATTGGGTCATCTTTGTGTCATGCTCAATGTTTAAGGATTTATCCCTGTTTCTACTTCTTATCTTGATTCCATTATTATCCTATCTGATATCACTTGTGCTTACCTTCCTTTATCCAGTTCCTAGTCACTCTCGTGATCTTTTGGAGGATCTATTTCCTTCCTCATCATAGCATGGTTTCCCCTCAGAATTTCCTGAAGATGAAGACCTAGATTTTTTATGATGGTACCCTAGGATTCACTTTCATCATTGGTGAATTCCTTTTCTTTAGTAGTCAATTGTCACCTATTGATTGGAAATCTGTTGAATCCTTTCCATGTTCGACTTTGACTCATCTATTCACATGTCCTAGATTGTACTGGTTCCTTTGGATTTTGACGAAGACCTTAGGTTCACATATATAACATAAGTTGCACAATATTGTGTTGTGTTCACTTACATAGCATCCAAATTTTTCAAGACTCATCATGATTGTATATTGTGGCTTCGATCTACCCTTGTAATATACGTGGTCTTGCACCCGTATTCATATGATGTACTCAAATATTGTAAAGGAGCTAGTGTTCCAGTATATTGAACATGACATCCACTTAGTATTTTTGATGTAGATTTTTCCTTCCAATTTGTCAATTTGAGTGACATGATCCAATGTCTCTTTGTTCTTTAGTGAGAAGAATTGTTGATCAAACCTTACTATCATGAAGCATCTCTTTGGGATTTTGTAGAACCTCTATGGTCGAAGTGAATTTGCTTGAAATAACAGAAGTATTTCATTTTAAAAATAAGATCATGATATTTTCTTGTCATATGACTCTATAGTCATGTTCCTAGTAGGCTCAATAACGTTTTCATCCCATTTAGTCCTAGGATTGGGTGTAGGGACTAGATATGGATCTCGATTTGATTGAACTTAATCTTCAATTCCAAAAACTGATTTAACTTGGTACCTTGCTTCGGATTCTAAATATGAAACATTAATGGAAACATTATCATATGAAAATGTTTTAGGTAGACTTAATTTACCTTCCCTTTCAAATGGAAGCTTAGAATGCACTAGATCTGAGTATCGAAGAAAGTGTGATAATTCACATGCCTTGGAGGCATGGTTTGCACCACCTATCACTATCATCTTCCCAGTTGAGGTATTTGAGATATCCACTAAGTTAGGACCAAATACAACTAGCTTTGGTGAGCCTATATGAGTCATATGGTATACATACACCAAAGTTTCTACCAAGGAGGGCACATAAAGGAAATCCTTGAACACTCCATGCTCTAATTTTATTGAACCATTTCCTTTAGCTTGGATTTGAGTGTCATCTCCCATGTGAATATTGGGAATATAAATATGTTGTAATGAAGAGAATGATTCTTTGGATGACCATGTTATTAGAGGATCTTGAATAAATGATGATAGCATGTGATTTTGAAAATCTAGCTTTCAGTGCATGGAACCTCTAATGATTTTTGGTCTTATATCTAAGGTTCACATTCCTTACATCTTCAGGGAGGGAAATAATGTGCTTCTCAAGGAGTCTTGACATTTTATCTGTTTCCTTCTTCATACAAGATTTATATGTATGGTTTCATTTCTTATGGTAGGATCACTTTCCCTTGTCAAACCTGTAATGTTTGTCCTTCTTAGAGTCTAAGGCTTCATCTGTTGGATTAAACTATTCCTGAGGTTCGAATTCAATATTCTTCTTCTCTTTTTCTTTCTTCTTCCTCCTTGCTTGCACATTCTTTTTCTCCCCAACCAAGACATGAGGGGTTTTCTAAGTGAACTTGTTACATAGCATTATCCTTCATAGGATATTAAAGAATATCCCTAATTTCACTCAATATTGAAAAATTGCTCCTAAAATTGTATTGTTTACCCTCCCTCCCAATGTACCTTTGAAATTAAGAAAACCCTAGTTTCACTAAATATTGTAGATATCCAATTTTATCAACCTATTTTAATACCCCATTGATATCATATTATCAAGTTGTAACAAAGATGACCCCTAAAACATCTTAGTATAAGAAGACATTATGCTAAAAAAATAATAGTATAATGCTAAAATTGATCCCAATGGGATCACAGGGTCGACTGATCAATTTGTAGCATTAGATAGTGGAAGACCCAACGAAGCAGTAACAGGGAAGCAAAAATGTGCAAAATAAAACCTAGTCAATAGATCGATGTAAAAAAGAATGTAAAATATTGATACTCTAATCGTCAGTACAATGCTTAGAAAATATGAGAGTTGAAAATTTCTCACACTAAATCCTACAAATATACCAATTTTATATCATGTAAATACAAGTATAGCCATAGAGAGCTCATTTTTTCTATAAGATTAATAAATAAAATTCCATAAAAATAAAAAATTGAAACCCTTTCGTGGATGTATTTTCCTAAACTCCTATCAAAACAAACATCATTGATGTTTGAACCCAAATGAGCATAGAAAAAATCCTCCTACTTTCCAATAACACCATATGATCATGTGCATATCTTGAATTTGGGTCATTCACAAGATGCAATGAATTTCCTCCACTTCCTCTACATTTATTTACGCAATCAAGTGAATTAACAAAATTTAGTTACCTCTACTTGGGTTATATGTAGTTTTTTAATCTTTAATGGAGAGGGGAAAATCTCCATTGTTAAGTGTCAAGCATTCAATAGTTATAAAGATACACAGATGCTGAAACTTATATGATACCATTTCATGGTAATGATAACACATAGGGTATGTAAATAAGGATTTATATTTTCAACTATGTTCATGTCAGTTCCAATACAATATTATGATAGATGACTTGCATATAATAATTGAAATTACAATTATGAATGTTCCAAATATAACTCAATAGAAGAATAAAAATGGTTGAAATAAATAATTTGTCAAGAAAGATTGATCTAAATTTTCTTGGTTCTAGTGAGACAAGAAATATTGATCTCAATTTTCTTGGTTGTCGTAGATCAAGGTTAGATTAATCCTCAATACCCCACTAAAACACACCCTAAAAAGATATTAAAAAAAAGAAGAATTTATAAGTCCTATGATTTGGAGGTTTAAATCTAGCCTATGATTTGGAGGTTATTCCTTAGCAACATTTAGGATTGATACAAATCCATCCCATGTTCTGGAAGTATGGATATAGCATGTGATTTGGAGGTTATTATTTAAAAAAACCTAGGACTAATATGAATCCAACCTACAATTTGGAGGTATGAATTGAGACCATGATTTGGAGGTATGAATCCATCACATGATTTGGAGTTGATTCCTCATCCCATAGAAATAAAATAACCCCCAAAATTTATATTACTACGTAAAATTAAAAATCCCCCCTTGACCCCTTAATACAAAGAAACATATTTTTTAGGTTTTTAGGAGTATTCAAACCCCCAATATGAATGTACGTAATATGGTAGTTCCTCTCTAGTGAAACCCCCGTGAGCAAATAGATATTGGTTTGGGGAGGATCTAAGGGATCCCATTTGTATCATATTGTCTTATTCATGTATTAGAGATTATGTGAAGGCATCAACAGATGGAATTATTCAATTAGGATTTTTCAGTCTCTAAGAGTGAAAGGTAGATACAAACATTGAGAATACTAGGCCAAGTTTGCTCAGAATTGAGAGCACCAAATGCTCATCCTTCTTTCCAATCCCACACTGTTTGCATTGCATGAAAAGGTACTTTAATTTTGAGAAGAATTGTCGTATAGTTTTGAAGTTGTTGGGTTGCACGTCAATCAGTTCATTCTCCATAATATGGCCTCTTAGCTCATCCTGCTTTCCAAAAAGAGATTTGAGCTTCTCCCGTACTTCCTTTGGAGTTATAAATCCATCAAGATGGTAGAGTAACTCCCTAGAGATATGAATGCATGTGAATCCAAATTATTCATCCAGCTTGTTTGGATACTTTGACTTCTCAAGAGGCTACTGGGGTTTGACCTCCTTGTCCTTGGTAATGATGTACCGACCTTTGTTTCACAACACTATCTGCATATCATCCCTCTAATCAAGATAATTGAAGGGTGTGAGGATATTGGGGTCAATGATGTTGAATTATCCATCTTGCAGCTTCAAGGAATAACATAAATCTTCAAAAATATTCAGTTTTGTTGCAAAAACACTTCAGTTTGAAGTTAACCCAATTCAAACACTCTACACTTTGACATGTGCACTTTATTTAGGTGGTTCATGTCTGGATAGACTTGTCTGGAAAAAATACTAAGGGAGGAGGGAACGAAGACCATGAATTATGTGGAACCCAATTGTTTCTAGTGCAACAATAGAAGTTTCTGAGGTTTTAAGTTGGCCTAAATACCTTCTTTGATACCATGTTTAATTTAGAAAAGTTGAGGATATTCAGGGCTAAATGATTTAAATTGTGAAAGAAGGTTGAAAGAGAGAGAAAATAATTTACACTGATAAAAAATTCATGGAATAATTACACAACCATGGAGACAAATATTGGTCAGCATAACATTACATTCAATATTTATTTTCAGTGTGTAATACAATCATCCTACAACAAGAAGAATTCAAATATGCTAGGTAGGATTTAAATTAATTAAATGTGATAAAATCACCTCTAAGATCTTACTAACCTAACTCAAGACAACTAAATCAGTTCTCAGTTAGTTAGTTAAACAAGATAGGTAGGAAAAGGAGCCTAATTTCCTTGAATCAGGGAAATGGGGCACTAGACTAACTGGATATGAATTCATCCTTAGTGATTCCTTGAAACCTTTTTCAGAATTCATTCTTAAACAAGTTCCAGGTTTATGAAAGTTTGTCTCCTTTCCACCACATATACCAATTGTAGGAATATCCTTCAAGGTGCATTTATGCATACTCAAAATTGTCTTCATGTGTTGTAATGTTATTAATGTTGAAGTACACTTCTGATTTATTTAACCAAGCAACGCATTGGTGTTCTCGTCCATTATATTTCAATATTTATATGTTTTCTCTAGGTGGGTACATTATGCACGAATGGTCTTGAGTACCTTTCGGTTTATTGCGTGCTAGGGACTTAGAGTTACGAGATGAAGTAACCGACATATCCGAACTAGGTTGTTCATGTTTATGGTCCTTACTATTATGCATATTTTGTAATATCGCTTTGATATATTTTTGGGTCTCTATCAATTTTTGGTCCAACATTTTCTGTTACTTGCTCACAATGTTGAACTTGTCATTGATTTTCTGCTCCATTACTTGAATGATTTCATCCTTGATGCCTTTATTAAGTTCCTCCCAACTATTGGTGCTCATTTCCATTAAATATTGGACATCTTTCTCTATTTTATAAATTTTGGTTTTTAACTCTGTCGTCTTGATTATTAGATTTGGTGGTGAATAATTAGACTTGATCTTGTTGGGGGAGATCAAGTCTAAGGATGATTTATCCCAACATCAACATATTCGATGATCCTTTCTTTCTGAATTACGGGATCAAGTCTAACAATATCAAAATTTAAGATGATCCTTCCTTTTGTAATTACAGGATCAATTCTAAGGATGATCAATCCCAACATCAACATCTTGGACTATCCTTCCTTTCACAATTACGGGATCAAGTCCAACAAGGTCAACATTTAAGATGATCCTTTCTTTTGGAATTATGAGATCAATTCTAAGGATGATCAGTCCCAACATAAACATCTTGGATGATCCTTCCTTTCAGAATTATGAGATCAAGTCCAACAAGATCAACATTTAAGATGACCCTTCCTTTCAGAATTGCGAGATCAATTCTAAGGATGATCAATCCAAACTGAGATAGATGCGGTGATTAGGATTCCATAGTATCAATATGTTGTAGGTACAAAAAATCCCATGTTATTTTGACACAGGAGCCCAATCACACATACGAAGGTAACTTGATAGGATCCTTCGTGACCTTGTGGGATTCTATTACATTTTTGTTGACTCATGGGATTCCCTAACTCAACCAAATTTCAAAGAAAAATTCATGCTTTCTTTGTTTGTTTTAATATGTCAAAATACTTTTTTTTTTAAATGTTTGGCCATCCTGCAACACACAAGTTGCGAAGCGCGGGATATTTTAGTTGGATATTTCAATTTTACTCTCCCCACAACCCGCATCCTGCAAATGCGGAGTGTAGGATGTGGGAGGTTTTTTATAGATATGCTTTGATCAAACCATACCCCGCATCTCGCATTTTGTGGAATGCGGGCTTTCGGAGTTGTCGTTTGTCATCGTTTGGTTTGCATGTGTCCGCAACGCGCATCCCACAAAATGTGGAATGTAAGGTGCAGAGATAATTGAATAAACTTTTGTTGTTTTGTGACTCTGCATCCCGCATCCCGCAAAATACGGAATGCGGGTTGCGAAATGATTAATAAAAATTTTTACTTCATGTTTTGCCCTCGCATCCCACAAAACCTGATCCTGACCATTATTTTCACTCTAATCCTATGGTCTATATTATTTCCCACAAATTATAAATATTTTGGTCTTATTTATGATGTTTTCACTATTTTTACCACTGCAATTTTCTCTCTTGCATGAATTTACATCCATATTTTACCAACCAATTTCGTCAGTGTTCACTAAGTTTTCAGGTTGGTTATGAAGTCGCCTTCTCACAATATGAATTGTTTTATGTGCTTTGTTTATAATTCAATTTAATTACTAGTACCAGCATTCAAACAGGACATGGCAACATCCAAAACACCCCAAATTACCAGGAGCAAAAACATCCAGAAAGACATGCTTACCAAAGACCTAAATTTTGGTGTCTTCTCCGATACCAATGGCCGAGTGTATGAAAATTACCAGTTGGGTTGGTCCCAAGTTTATTCCATATTTGCTAGCAATGAACTTTTAGACTTCTAGGGTACTCAACTCATTTATTTATGAGAGAATTAGGGATTCTGGCCTTCAGATGATTGCTGCAAGACTAGCTATCCTCCCTTACAATGATGCAGTTAGATGGCTTATAGACCATGATAATATGAAATATCGTTCCTTTAACACCAATATTGGAATGCAATTGACCAATTTCCACTCTGAAACCTTTGTGTGAATTTATGCCCTTAAACCTTTTATGCAACACCTCGATGTATAATTTATTAAAGTTTCCAAGTCTAGGTTCAATTTCGACCAAATAATGAAATCCTGGATGGCTGAACTGCACAAGTTTTCCCAGAGGAAACATGAACTTTACCCCATCGAATGGTTCAAGGAACCTTATTCCCTACTTGCAACAATGTTATGTAGGCTTTATGGCCCCCCCAATGGTTCTTACTTCAAGTAAGAATGGGCCCCCATTTCTCACCATGTCATAACTACGGGTGAATCCTTCCCCTGGGCCTCAATCCTATCACTTGAACTGAAAAATGCCATACAAGATTTCCAGAAAGCTACTGCTAGGAAGAATCCCAACTTTTATGTTTCTTCCTTCATTGTGGATATCTTTTGTGCCTAGTTCCGCTTCCCCAATATGGGATGGATTTGGGTATTAACAGCCCCACCTGTGCATATTTATCATTCTGAGCTATGGGATACCAATTATGTAACCATGTTTTATGATATATGTGAGAGTTTCCTCAGCTGGGTCTATTTCCTGATTTTCAACAAGGAATATCTTGCATTCTCACCTAAAGCTAAAACCCTCATAGCCATTATGGGATATTGGTATGTTGGTGAATCATTCACCTATATCAAGGTTTTTGGTAGCACTGCTGCTCATATGTTGCCTAAGGTCATGTCGGACAGGTTTGTTTTTGAGAATATTTCAATTCAAACAGTCACCAAAGGGATTTACAAAAAATGTGTTGCACCTAAGAGGAAAGTTTGGCCTAAGTTTCCTATAACCCGTGGATCCTTGAGCATACCTACTTCTACTTGGCAATAAGAGCTTAGTAACCACATAGTGTCACTCAAGCTTGGTTTTTCTAGTAAAAGGCAGCATGATCCCAAGGGGACTGTTGATTTCCACATCAAGCAGAACCATTTTAAAACAGGAAATCCTCATGAAGAAGCTCTAGATGACTTCATCTATCAAGGAGTTGATACTTTTTTCTGAAGTCTTGGCGAGGGATAAAATCAAGGAAGAATAAAGTCATATATTACAATACCAAAAGGAAATCAAGGACAGAGTTCGACATTAGAGGTTTATGGAGTTAGACATTTAGGAAAATGTAATAAAAGACAGGGAAGAAAGGGAATCTAAAGCTGCGAGAAAGGAGGCTCTCGCATCCACAAATGCATCCACAGAAACCAGTTCAGACATAGGTAAATGGAAAGATCCCATGGAAGAAGTTACCCAGACATCTGTGGAGCAGCAAGTCAAGGCCTATTTGCATACTTCAATGCAAATCAAACAGAGATTGAGAAAAATGACTTTAGCACTAGACACTCAAGAATTTACAACCTCTCAGCTAGCTGAAGATGCTTAGTTGACCACTGTGGTTGAAAAGACTCAATATGTACAAGAAAAGATCGAAAAGAAACCTCTCAAATGGTTGGAATCTTTAATTTCATCTATCCCCACCTATACTATAGACTTGACTCATTCAGAGGAAGAGGATGAGAGGGTTTCCCCTGTGCCTGTTACCGTTGAAACTGGCAATGGTAAATATTTACTGAATTTTACCAATGGTATCAATGGAAAGTATTCATCACCTCCCTCACAATCTAAACTTTCTTCTCAGTCTGTCCCATCCTATTCTGCATTACTTATCTCATCAATAATAGATTTATCTTCATTTTATATTGGTTCTACCGTGACACCTTTTATGTCCCGGCTTTATCAAGATGCCACTTATCTACCTGACTCTATTACACCTGTTTCTATGGATATTCCCAATCCTTCATCTATTGTGCCTCCATTTTTCAAAATTCCATTGCATATTCCTTCATTTAGCTTAGTTTCATCCCCTGTGACTGAGAAAACTTCAGCAGTTTCACCATCATCACTCAAGGCCACTACTTTTCAAGTTTCATCAACTGAAACTTTTGTTCTTGACATTTCTTCATCCCCTGAAGTAATTCTTGCTTAGAATGTTACCTCTTATCCATCTACTTCGCCTATTATTATGACCATACCCTCTCACACCACAACTCGAACCTCTTCTCTGATATCCACATGCATTAGTATACCCCCCATTGATGAGATGAGGGATGAATTCAATGAATATTTTTTGATATCCCTAGGAGAATACCAGTACAGTAAAGATGATAAATCAGTGGTGAAGAAGGGTAAGAAGAGGAATAGGGATCAGAGTGATATGGGCATATCTATTGTAAATGCCTTTGTGTGGACCCAGTGATCAAGTGACCCACAGGCGTATGCCACAGATGCTGCATTTGTTTTAGGAGCTTTTACAAGCACCAATTTTGATGTTGTTAACACTTGGAACCAAGAATTTGACAAAAATAAAGCATAAATTGTCAGTCTGAAGGAGGAATTGGAGAAACTCAAACATGCCTACACTATATATAGTAAAACATTACAGGCCTTATCTATTGAAGTCAAGGACTAAAGTGATTGTCCCTTATGCAGCCATTTGCAATGTCCTCATCCAAAAGGAGTTGGGAGAAAAGAGGGCTCATTGGATGAGTGCCATTCAAGAATATGATCTAGAGATCAAGCCTACAAATATCGTTAGAGGACAACGTTTGTGTCATCTCACCTCCCAGTCAAACGACCCTGATGTTGATGTAATTGTAACTTCAGAATGTATTCACTTGTATATCTTATGTATTGTACCCTAATGTTTATTCCGGGAAGTATCTGTAATGTAATTGAGTCATGTCATGCCCTGATGTTCCCATCAAGAGGTTCTATAATGTAAGCAAGTAATGTCAAGTCATTGTGGGAAACCCTCCTATTGGTTAAGGGTTAAAGTTCCCATAGTTGTGGGGCCCTAGGGTTATTAGACTATCCTAGAGAAGTTGACCCTAGGTGAGTCATTATAAATCGGGGCAATAGTCCCCACCATTGTGTTAAGGATAACCCTCCTTGTTGGTCGGAGGAGGGAAAGTCCCCACAAGTTGTGGGGAACTAGGGTTATTAGACACTCCTAGAGATGTCGACTCTAGTAAGTAATTGTTAAGTGAGGTCGACATGTTGGAGTGGGTTTTAAGTGAACGAAAGAAGATAAATAGGGAGTGAGCCTCTATATTTATAACACACACACACTCACTCATTGGGGAGCATGAGTGAGAGGATAATTTTTCATAACAAGAGAGAGGCTACTGCTATCGCAAGATCATCTTACTGTTTTTGGGTTTTACTTTTGGTGCTGATTCTATCTCTGAGGAAGTTGCGGGGTTTTCTCCTTTATGGTTTCCCCGAGGAAAATTATTTGTGTCTCTTGTCTCTTGTGTTTTATTGTTGTGCATGATATTCTCTTAGTTAAACATCCTAAGATCATAATTCTAGATTGAATGATAAAAATCTAACACCTGAACATCAACACACTGATTGGGAATAAGAAGAGGCTACTTCTACAGGTTTTGTTAATGCACTTGAAACTATTGCATCTGAATGGTCTGATCACTGTTGTACAGGATAATTCACCTAATAACCTAGGTCTGGGGGGTTACCAACATACTCTAACCTTGCAGAAAAATTGACTTTAGAAGTACAGAATAGGAAATAGGAAAGTAGCAGGAACTTACTTGTGAAATACGAAGGTTGATCCAAGCTAGCTTCTTCCTCTCTGATCCGCTTCCAAAGTCTCCAGGATAATTCCTCCTTCACCCGTTAACAAATATTCTTCCAAATACAGTATGATTCATATATAAAGATGCAGATTAGACAAATCATATATTATAATGAAATGTAAACATTTACCAATCTACAACACATGAAACACAATATGGAAGAAGTAATCTGCTTTATTAACAATAATAGAGGGAGTTTAGGTTACAACCCAATGTCTGAATAAGGGACTCCTCTGTCACCAAAGGACTCTGAGTTTCTCTGCTCCAAAGATTCTGTAGACCATCCACCAGCATAAATTTGCTCTCCAAGTATGATTCCCCAACACCCTCCCCAAGGCCTCTATTTATATGGATGAAATGAGGCAGTTCTCGAAGGTTAGGGAGGTTGTAGCAGTTAATGGGATTAAGGTAAATGAATAAAATAATCTCCCATTAAATCATGTTTTTAAATATTAATTTTGAGGAAACCATGAGCGGGTATGTAGTAGAGAAACCCGCGCATGATACGCGAATCCATACAAATACAACCCGTGCATAAAAGTATACGTGACTTGCTGAACATAAAACTCGCGCATGATGCGCGAGATGTCAATACGGATATTCGCGCATGCTACTCAAAATATTCAAATGGAAAAGTAATCATCTAGGCATATAGACAGTGTATTTCATCATCAACCAAGGTATAATGAAAACAGGAAACCTCAATCCATAGATGTCCTTTTATGTGCCGACATGAGGGATATCAGCACTCGGATGGAGAGGTGCCATTCAGGTGTATAACAGATGCCCCCTAATGTGTGAGGTCAGAGGGGAACGATGGCCGAAATACATTATAATATATAACTCAGGAGAAACTCAGAAGTCCAGTGGAGCAGAAGGAGTACCTGAAACAAATACATAGTAATGTCATAAACAAAGTCATATCTGAGGATGCTATGTTCAATTTACTGGAACACTAGCTCCTTTACAATATTTGAGTACATCATATGATACAGGTAAAAACCATGTATTTACAAAGGTGGATCGAAGCCACAATACAATAATGATGAGTCTGCAAAGATCTGGAAGCTGGATATGGAAATGGAACATAGTTTTGTGCAACTTAGTTCATGAATGAGGAACTAAGGTCTTCATACAGGATCCCAAAGAACCAGTACAATCCAAGCCATGTGAATAAGGGTAAGCTAAAGTCGAACATGGAGAGGATTCAACAGTTTGTCAACCAATAGATGATAATTGATAACTAAAGCAAAGGAGTTCACCAATGATGAAAGTGAATCCAGAGGTATCATCGTCAAAGCTCTAGGTCATCGTCATCAGGAGGTACTGAAATGGAACCAGACTGTGATAGGGAAGGCAATAGATCCTCCAATGGATCACAAGAGTGACTAGGAACTGGGAAAAAGAAAGTAGACACAAGTAAATGGATAACAGATATAACAGTATAGGATCAGGTGATAGATCAGACACTAGGTATAATCCTTGAACAGTGAGCACGACATAGAGATGACCCAAGGCAGCATACAACGAATAGATAGAACAACTAGACTTATCTGTCATGTAGGAGACATGAACAGATTCCCTAGGTATAATGGACAAGAGGAGGAGTCAAAAACTCAAAGTGATAGCTGACCACAAGGGTATACTGAAACATGGATATCGGAAGGCAAAGAGTGCTATGTTCAAGGATGACATGTTGCCATTACTGAGAATAAGAGAAAAATTCTTCCTTACCTTCCCTGTTAAGTTTTAACGAGTCCAGGAAAGCCAACTCGGTTCCCTCTTCATTTTTTAACAAGCTTGAAGAGATGGGAAATAATGCTTGATACACTGATCCGTGGATTTAACGAGCCCGAACTAGTACATGCTCGATTGGTGCTTTCATATTTAGAGAGTCTGAAAAACGCCAAAGAAGACTCCAGGGGGGTCCTTTTTCATCCAATTTAGTCTCTTAAGGCCGAAAAAGTATAAAACAAACCTCAGAAGAACTCTCTTAACTTCCGAAGAAGAAAAGGTGAACCTTTTTCGTACTTAGTCGGGGAGGTCCAAAAAAGGTTAAATTACCACCTACCCAACGCTCCTTCCATAACAACATAAAATAGCTTGAGTTTTACGAGTGTGAAGGAAAGCAAGATCACTCGGAAAGATCCATTTGGTTACGAGAAATGGGGCTTACAACAATAAACTCGTTGCTTTATTCTTTAGTGTTTAACGAGCATGACAAAGACACAAAGTACACTCGGAATCTTTTTCATGTTTGGGTCCAGAGCACGAAAAAGAGAAAGTAAGCTCAAACCGGGTGTTCCTTTTTCATAAATTTAGTCCCTCAGGTCTGGAAAAGTGATAAACCTATACCTGAGAATACTCTTCTCAATTCCGAAGAAAAGAGAGTGATCCTTTCTCGTATTATTCTGCATGGTCCGAGAAAGAGATAACCTACCACCAATGCGGATGCCCGTTCACATATTCTTAACGAGCTTGAATGGACAAGATAACTCGACAGTCAAGTCTATTTTTAAGGAGTCAGACCTGGGCCTAAAGAAACTCCATAAGGGTGGGGAGTCCTATAAAGGGATAGCTTGTAAAGAGAGATTCATAAGAAGCTCTATTTGTCATGAAAAGTAGCTATGAGGAAACCCCTGGGCCTGAAACAGTGACGGAAATGAGTATCAAAGGATGGCAATGGCATATAAGAATGATACTCATGAAATAGGGATCCTAGCCACGGAAGAACAATGGTAGAGACAAGGGACTAATGGCTTAGAATACCATAGTCCGTGGCAAAATGTTGAACACTAAGGTTAATGTGGAGTGATAAGTTGCCAACATGTGTTGGGAAGAGAAAAAACCACCCTATAGAAGTATCAACACTTTGAAATAGTTAGTAAACCTGTTCCAAGGCACAAAAAGGGATGGTATTAATCAATTGACGTTTCAAACTATAGAAAAAACCCACTTTACGAAATAATTTTTCTATAAATAGTTTGAAAAACAAAACATTTCTCACCATTGCACTTTTTGAACCAACAAGGAGAGTTTTACCGTCTAACTTTGATCGCTCGTTGTGGACAATTGGACCGGTGGAATTCAGATCCGTTAGTGTCAGGTAAATCTACACCCTGTGCTCTTTAATTTCATCCAAACAAATTTTAGAATTAATGGTCAATTCTATTTAATTCATCAATATAAAAATGGTAAAATGTATGCGCGGGTTGCCTAATAGAAAAGCCGTGCATACGTGTTTGATGCGCGAGCTGCTGCATAGGGAAGTCGCGCATGGCTCGCGACATGTCCCAATGGACAGTCGTGCATACTGCGCTAAAGATAAAAGCTTTGAAAATGTTCAAAATTTTTAAATTTTTGTGATGAAGTACTGAATCACACTATGTGTTTTTTGTCAGGAAAATATGGTGCTGGAGTGGAGGGAGAGGGAAAATGGGATGATGGACCAAGCGGCTCTCCAAAGCCTGCCTACTATCAAAGCATTGCGGAATAGTGGGCTATTCAAGTTTTTCTGCACATCACCCATGCGGGCCAATGTCCGCATATTGGAGTTCTTGGTCAGTTATTGGGACCATGACCTGGGGATGTTCAACATCCAAGGTGAGACTTTGGAGCTTACCTCACAGGACATCTATTTCATCACAGGATTATCACATCGGGGAGCACCGGTGAACCTGGAGGGCACTGGCAGGGGTGGAGACCTCTTGAGTGTCCAGAACTACGTGGATGTATTCTGCAGGCCCGGTACTCCAAAGAAGGGCAGTAGCATTCTCATCGTAGACATACAGGATTTTACATTGCAGGTATTGACCAGTACCATTGTTAGACTTTCAGGATCGGCAGGACTACATCATGCCACCAGGACTCAGATGAGAGTGGCAGCTGACTGTTTCAGAGGCACTCTATATGACTGGTGCTCGGGAATCGCCCCTCTTATGAAGAGGCAATTATCCGATTGTAGGAGAGGGAGACAGAAGAACTTCGAGTATGCTAGTATATTGGTTGCATTCTTCTTTGAGAGAGTGCCTGCTATGAGCCCTGTGATACCCTTAGAGATCAGACATCCACGTCAGCCGAGGCTGAGCAGGTGGGGTGATATCTTCCTCCGTCACAGAGGAGGAGACGTGGTATAGATTATGTATGAAGACGATTTCTATTCATGGTGGGAATGGCAGGTGCCAGCATTCGAGCAGTTTCCATATGCCGGATTAGATTTCCGAGGTGATCCAGACCTAGTCCTCCCTCCAGGAGGAGCATGGGGAGAGATGGGCAAGTCATTTTTTATTTTTTATCATTATCAATTTTTTTATGGATTTTCTAATGATGGGATATATACATATGCACAAGTCTAATCCTACTCATATGTCAAAATGCAGATATTGGACCAGTCCGCCCAGCAGGGCACCCACGTACCTTTGTACGTCCTGTTGCAGGGGGAGACCCAGGATTAGTCACGGTACTCGAGGCAAAGCTGACTAGGCTTACCGAGCGAGTACCCACTATACGGATAGAGCATCTCCCCGTGGCTATGCAGGAGTTAGTAGTTGGGGTTCCACCGTCCTGGTTACGCCTCTTCAGATGAGTAGCCAGAGCAGTATGTGTATATAGAGATGCAGTGGAGGTTGCCGAAGCCGAGGAGGCTGAAGAAGCCAGGGGGCGCAGAGATCACGGGGACCAAAGAGGTCCTAGTGGCCATGGCGGGCAGGCTTAGTTTTAGGCATTTTGATGGATTTTGATCCACTTTTTGCATATTTGTACATTTTGGGATCCACGGATCAGACTTGACCTATCCTATGTATGAACAGATATTTACATATATATAAATTTGTGTTTGGTTGTCAGTTTATTTACAAATGTTTCTTATGTATTTTCTATATATTTTATGGAATGTGTGTGAGATGCCAGTCCAAAATATAGTTAGCATATGCATCAGTTAATGAATTTTGGTTTCGTGGAATGTGATTAAAAGTAATAACTTCAAAATTTCTTTCCAGTAAACGTATTTGCATGAACTGACGTAACAATGTAGGATTACGCACATGGTAAGCTCGATTGAGCTGGGAAACAACCAACTGAGAATCCAAACGGACTTCCAGCTGGGTGATGCCTCGTGACAAAGCATCCCATAAGAGCTCAATTACAGCTCTATACTCAGCAACATTATTGGAAGCAGGACCAAGACAAGCGCCACCCACGGCAACAAGCTATCCTGATGGGGAATAAATAACCCATGCTGCTGAAGCCAGGTTACAAGTGTGACAGCTGGCAC
>LPNX010199011.1:795723-895451 GCA_001517045.1 Pseudotsuga menziesii | reverse complement strand
TGAGCCTGATTTGCAGTCAACGCATCTCTACGTTGCTCATCAAGGTGTTCTAAATGGAGTAACCGTTCTTCAAGCTCAGTTGTGTCAGGTAGCACATGAATAGATATCTGCAAGGATGGGATTTCGCATTCAATCGGCGTAATAGCTTCCACCCCGTGAATGAGTTGGAAGAGGGAAAAACCCTTAGCAGTTTTAACATTGGTTCGATAAGCCCAAAGAGCAGGATATAACATGATGTGCCAATTTGAACGGGATGCATTAATAGTACGTTTAAGTATAGTTTTTAAAGTTTTGTTTACATCCTCGACCTGACCATTTTCTTGCGGATAATAAGGAGAAGAGTGCTCTTGTCAGAATCCGAGCATGGTGTTCAGTTCAGTCATCATGTGATTTTGGAAATGACTGCCATGGTTAGTGACAATCACTTTGGGAATACCAAACCTAGCAATAATCTGATTAAACACGAAGTAAGCTGCCGTTTCCCCATTGTCTTTGAAAGTAGGCATTGCCTTTTCCCATTTGGTGAAATAGTCGACATCGACAATGATGTATTTGTTCCCCCCATCCGAGGCTAGGTTGCATGTCATATAATCAATCCCCCACTTCATGAAGGGGCCTACCGAGACGACGGGAAACAAGGGAGCAGGATGCGACCGCATCCTGCTCCCTTGTATAACAATCACATCAAATTATTTCTTCATAATGGTTTTTATCCTGAAACCCTTGATCCCAAAAAAACATAGAGCATTAAGGCTGAAATCATCCCCTTATCAACTTATTGATAATGTTTTGTTTAGGAAAAATTATGATGGAGTGTTTCTTAGATTCATGGGAAAGGATCAGACCGATGACTTCCTGTTTCAATTTCATATAGGACATGCAGGTGGACATTTCTCAGGTGATAAAATGGTTCATAAAATCATCAGGATGGGATAATATTGTCCAGTTATTTAGAGATGCCCATTCATTTTTCAGAAAATGTGAGCCTTACTAGAAGTGTGTTGGAAAAATAAAAAAACCTGCCTTTTCTTTGCATCCCGTAGCATTTCAATTCCCATTTCAGCAGTGGGGACTGGATTTTCTCGGACCCATCAACCCTATATCCTCATTACAACATAAATATATCTTGACAAACACTGGCTATTCTACAAGGTGGGTCAAAGTAGTCCCTTTAAGGTTGTGTAACAAGAACCAGGTAATTTCCTTCCTTGAAAATCAGATAATAACTAGGTTGGGCACACCCGAGTATATTGTTTTTTATAATGCCTCATACTTCCAATCCATTGACCTGACTAGCTACACCCTTGAAAAGGGAATAAAGCTTAATTTTTCTACTAATAACTATCCTCAGGGCAATGGGCTTGCAGAATCCTAAAATGAAACTAAAAAATACAGTGGCTTCACACCATAAAGACTAGCACACCCAAATTTACTATGCTCTTTGGGCATATCGAATCACCCCAAAGGCAGCCCTTGGTAACTCCCCTTATTTCCTTGTTTATGGCAAGGAAGTTGTCTTGCCAGCTAATGTCACCATTCCTTCATTGTAATTGGCCCAATCCATCCTAGAGAGTGACTCTTCCCCATTACAGCAGAGGATTGATTCTCTGCTCAAGTTAGAAGAGGATAGAAAGAAAA
Organism: Pseudotsuga menziesii; assembly: GCA_001517045.1. Lineage (NCBI taxonomy): Eukaryota > Viridiplantae > Streptophyta > Pinopsida > Pinales > Pinaceae > Pseudotsuga > Pseudotsuga menziesii. Next base: position 893,813 of record LPNX010199011.1, on the reverse strand, counting down.
CCAAGAATAAATTCTACCAACATCAACAGTTAGTTAAGAAATAGTTTGAAGAGAGGTCTTCCTTAAACATAGACTTCTCAGTGGGAGATTTAGTGTTGAGATGGGACAAACAAGACAAGGAAAAAAAAGAGTATACCAAGTTTCAATGACTTTGGCTATGACCATTCATTGCTACAGAAAAGATTGGTCCTAGTATGGTTCGACTACAAACACTGGAAGGTGTCGTTGACACCTATCCAGTGAATGCTTTTCTGCTCAAGAAGTATTTGGTTTGAAAAGGTTTTTTAAACCTATATATAGGTCTAGTGTGTTATTTTCCTTTTATTTTTTGAATGTTTGCTTGATATTGGTATTTTTTTCGTAATCTCTATACACTTGGAAATAATGAGCAATAAGTTTTCCTCTGTACTCAATACTCTCAACCGAAAAAAAACTTGTCAGTTTCTATCTTTTCTAACTCATATTGAGATTTGTTATATCTAAATGATAACCATATTTGTAGAATTTTATATTAATGCTCTCTCATCCAGGTTAATATATTCTACATGCCTTACTATGATGGTGATAGTTGTGGAAGAAAAGGTTCATCCTATCTAAGGTCTCAGTAGAGCACTGTGGCATATTTTTATAGCCTGGTCAATCTTACTATTTGGAATTCAATTATGGCCATATATTTTATCATACAGATTGCAATATGAGGAGTCTCATAATGAGCCAACTCATTATGTTCACAAGTGCTCAGTGGAATGACATCTTTGCCATATAGTATGGGGAGTTGGCTTCCAGTTTTCTGGAAGATGGGAGATCGTATCACAGGTCGACTCATTCATGATCTGTAGAGCATCAGTGAGTACCCCTGGCATCATATGGACACTAATACATTGCAATGTCTTGTAATCCATGTGCGAAATAGAACCCCAGTCGTTCCCAAACAAGAGAGTACTGTGCATCAGGACGAGGGGGTCCTATCTAAGGCCAGCCTCACTATGATCATAGGCTTGATTTTGGACTGAAACTATCACCGAATGGTACCCAAACCATGGTAGTTTCTTTTGGCCATATAGCTATAATACAAGAGGTCTTCTTACTGAGCCGACTTGTTCAATTTCTAGGTCAGGTTTGTGAATAGCACTTGTCACCAGATCATGGGGTAATGGTCCTATGTCATTACAATATTGCCTTTAAAAAAAAATTAAAAAAATAGGGGAAGAAACAAATGGTGGTTTCAGTGGCCTCTGTGTGAAAACCCAAAAGTGGTAAAGGTCTGACCCCAAGTTGAACTTTAAATTGCATGCCTATGTTAGTCTGAGTTCAAATGATCCTGATCCTCCAATGGAATCTGAATCAAATTTGCATCTTTTAAAATGACCATGGATGGAAGTGCATTAATAATTTTGATAATTCTTGGTTGGTTACATTCATATATTAGCATTTCTTGAGATTCAATCATTTGTCTACTAACAGGTTTGACTAGAAAAGGTTATTGTTTTGAAGAGATAATTGGTTCTTCCAACTAGTCGTAATTTGTTGTAGGTACAATAGATCCCATCTTATTTTGAAATGGGAGACCAATCACACATACGAAGGTAACTTGGTAGGATCCTTCGTGACCTTGTGGGCTTCTATTACATTTTTATTAACTCGTGGGATTCCCTAACTTAACCAAATTTCAAATAAAAAGTCATGCTTGATTTGTTTGTTAAGATGCAGAAAGACTATTTTTTTGGAAGTGTTCGGCCATCCCGCAGCCCGCATCCCGCAACACAGAAGTTGCGCAGTGCAAGATCTTTTAGTTGGATATTTCAATTTTACTCTCCTCGCAACCCACATCATGTAAATGCGAAATGTGCAGGAGGTTTTTTTGTAGATATGCTTTGATCAACTAGCATCCCACATTTTGCAGAATGAGGGATTGCGGAGTTGTCGTTTTTCATCGTTTGGTTTGTGTGTGTCCACAACCTACATCCCACAAAATGTGGAATGCGGGGTACAGAGCTGATTGAGTAAAATTTCGTTGTTTTGCGACTCCGCATCCCACATCCCGTAAAATGTGGAATGTGTGTTGGAGAATGATTAATAAAAATTTTTATTTCATGTTTTTCCCCCGCATCCTGCAAAACCTAATCTTGACCATTATTTTCACCCTAATACTCTGGTCTATATTATTTCCCATGAATTATAAATATGGTATTCTTATTTACAATGTTTTCACTGTTTCTACCATTGTAATTTGCTCTCCTGTGTGAATTTACATCTAGATTTTATCAAGCAATTTCGATAGTGTTCACTACGGTTTCAGGTTGGTTATCAAGTTGCCTTCTCACAATTTGAATTGTTTACTATTCTTCCCTTATAATTCAATTTAATTACTGGTACCAGCATTCGAACAAGACATGGCAACATCCAAAACACCCCGAATTACGAGGAGCAAAAATCTCCAGAAAGACATGCTTACCAAAGACCCGAATTTTGGTGTCTTCTCCGATACGAGTGACCAAATTTACCTCCTCCATTCCCACATAATTTCATATGTACCTAGCAGCGTGGTGAAAAGCATACTTACACAACTGGATCTGGAGGGGAAGAGACATAATGGGTTGTAGTGCTTCTAGAGTATGACATAGAAATTAAGCCCACAAAATTGATCAAAGGGAAAGGGTTAGCTAAAATGATGACAGATTCCCATTGTGACTCTCTGCAGCTGAATTTTTTAGCTGGTCAATCTGATCGGTTGGAGGTGGAAGTATAGGTGAATCCTAATTTTTCTACATCTCCCTGGTATGCTGATATTATTTTTGTATTGCAGAATTTACAACCTCCTACAGGGCTAAAAAAAACCAGAGCCAGATCCGTAAAGCTGAAGGCTGTGAAATTTTGCATCATAGAACAATATCTTTATTTGAAAGACCTTGGGGGAATATTGCTGAATTGTCTTCTAGAAAACAAATCTCAACATATCACAAAGGAGTTCCATGAAGGAGATTGTGGAGGGCATCATTCCCAGAAGGTAACTACAAATAAAATTCTGAGGAAAGGATTTTATTGGCCTTCGTTGTTCTCAGATGTATATAAGGAAATGACTAAATGCCATTAGTGTCATATTTTTGAAGGGAAAAGAAAATTGGTTTCACTTCCCCTCAACCGTATATCTGTAGAAGAACCTTTCCAGCAATGGGGATTGGATTTCATCGGAGAGATAAACCCAAAATCGTTAGGACAACATAGATGTATTCTAATAGCTACTGATTATTTCACAAAGTGGATCGAATTCATACCCACCAGAAGGGCTACAAAAGAGGTAATAATGGATTTCTTAGAAGATAATATTTTGATGAGATTCGACTGCCGTAAACGAATTGTGACAGACAACGCACCTGCATTTAAGTCCAAGAATATGATCAATTTTTTCCATAAATATCATATAAACATAAATCACTCTACTGCTTTTTACCCATAGGGAAATGGACTGGTAAAATCCTCTAACAAAATTCTTGTGAGGATTATTAAGAAGCTGTTGGAGGAGAACAAAAAATCTTGGCACACAAAGTTGAAATATTCCTTGTGGGCTGACAGAATCAGCACAAAGAGGGCTATTGGTATGTTGTTGTTTCAATTGGTATATGGGGCGGAGGTAATTTTTCCTGCATTTGTAGGGGTTCCAGTCATGAAATTATTACGGGACCTGTTCGATGAACCTAATCCCATTCAAAGAAGGATCAACCAGATTATTGAACTAAATGAAGTGAGGGACAAATCTTATGATAAAGTCCAGATACACCAGGAGAAGATGAAGAATACCTTTGATAGAAGAATAAAGGAGGATGTTTTCTGGGTCGATGACCTGGTGTTGAAGTGGGATTCCCTGAGTGAAGAAAAAGCTAAACATGGAAAATTCAACCACTTGTGGGTGGGTCCATACCTTATTGTGAAACTCAGAGAAGACAACGCCTTTGTTCTACAGTATCCATATGGGTCATAGTACGAGGGAGGCCTAGTGAATGGGAGGTTTTTGAAATGTTACCTAGAGTAAAGGGGCTAAGGTCCATGTATCATAGTGTAAATATGTTTTATGTTTTAGTCAGTAGAGATGGCGAATTCGAAGGTTTGAAGCGAGCAGAGAAGGCCCTAAGATCAAAAGAGGTAACCATTCTTTCAAATTATGTTTTCTTTCAGAAAGTAAAATAAGAGGATGTTTTCAATGGATTCGGTGACTATTCTACGGGTTCTTTTCTACCTCGCTGGGAGGATAGCATCCCTTGTGAAGTCGGTTGTTAACACCATATCAAAATTTTGATTATAAGAGATATGTGGGAATGTGATCCTATTGAAAAGTGTTGGGATGGAATCCTTAGAGTTTGCAGGGATTCCGATGGCATCTACAAGATGGCATTTATCCACTAGAATAGGCTATGGTGGAAATGAAGTAAAGGACAATGTAAATCGATGGCCTCAATTTGAAGTAATTAAGATTGAAGATGTCAAGGAATTTCATGAATCATATATGTAGGGTAAAGCAAGGGATGTCATATGCATTGAAGACATTAAATGGGAGTCATAATAGAAGTCTAAGATTGATCCAAAGATAGATCAAAGGTGTCAAAGCATTTCGCACAATGAACAAGCTCAGCCAAGGCCACTTTTCCAAATCACGAAATAGGTTAAAGAGCAGAGGCATCTGGCGGCTAAGATTGGAATACAAGAAGATCCACGACCATAAATGATTTTGCATCCTAGACTAGTGAGGACGTAGTCACGATTTCAAATAAAGAAAAGTGGTACCAACCACTCAGATCGACAGTACTGCAAGAGCAGAGAGAAATCTATGGTTGTGGTTTATTTTGTGATCTGAACTAGCATGGATGGGGTCAGGATCTTCCATCATGAGAAGTGGTAGGGCTCATTTGGATTGACGGTCATGAAGAAAATTGGATCTTGATCGATGGATAAGAAGCATACCACGAGGTAAAGTCACTCACCAGATCAGGAAGCAAAAAGTAGGTAAAAGGTTAAAGCTTTCGAATATGAATGACCTTGATGAAGGGGAGTTGGAGATCGATGACAAAGGTAATCCTTCCTAGATTAAGCTACACACATGTGAGATGAGGAAGAATGTAGCGTAAAGGATCTCACATACCAAAGGCTCAGGTCGCAAGGATAAATATCCATGGTCCAAACTGCGTGGGAAGGGCACGAAGGTTACACTGTATAGAAAGCTATAAAAGGATCTACGTGGAGTTGGAAAGGTTTGTCTTTTCCAAAGACTCAAAACCATTGAATACCGGACCGCATATAGAGTGCTAGCATAGAAAAACCAACAGACTCTACCAAAAATTAAGGTAGGCACCTGATACTTCCTCAGTGCTATTTGAAAATGGATATGGTAGGAGAAGTAGAAGTGGTAGAGGTGAGAGATGATGCAGAACTAGAGGTCGCATGTCAGAGGGTAAAGGAAAGTCTCGTAGATAAGAATGGCAATATTTTTGATACCATATTGGTGGGGGAAGCAATTGAAGCCATCAGGGGTAAATTGGAAATCCTTAAGGACCAAGTAGAGATACATGTGGTGTTTTTAAATCTTTTTTCCATTTTTTCTCTGTTGACAAAACCCCCATTTACCTGAGTTTGTCAAATAGTGTGCAGACAATTTCTCTATCATCGAAGAAGTCATTATGAATAATTCAAAGTCCAAAATCATTTATTCAGTCCAGGATTCTATCGTCCGTAAAACCCTACACATCCCAGACGAGTTTGTCCATATATCCCAAAAATACCAAGAGGAAAATATTATGCATTTCTTTAGAGAGTTTACTGATGAAAGCAGAGAAGCCTTCTTGAAGGCCTGTTCAAAACCCAATGGTGAATTCATCAACCTGTCATACCCCATTGACCTTATCCAGTTTAATGAAGAAACTCAGTGGTGTATATCCCTGGCTAGTGAGTTTTTAGGTCTAGATATCGATGCTTATGTGACAGAGTCATTAATGAGTCTATTGTTCATCTTGAGTACTTGTCCAGCCGAAACTGAATTTCCCAGGAAATATTATCAGTATTGCTGTCTTAAGTTTCATGAATTCCTGGAGAAGAACATCTATCCCCAATTAGCGAATTTCCACGGAACTAAAGTATTCAGATTCCAGTCCTTTTTGCTGAGGATGTTTATAGGTTATAAGGAAGAATACCTACAAGTACCTAAATTAAAAATTACTAGTGATATTGCCATAGACTATTGTAAATTCATGAACCAGTTGATGGCCGAAGTATACCAACTTTTCTTTCAGGAAAGGCCACCCAGGGTGTTTTTTGAGATGAGGCAAATACTACAGTTGTCCTATAGCAAGATGATAGAATACTGGTTCCTGACAGAATTCGAAACAATTATAAGATTGTATAGCTTTGTGCATCAACCCTACATTCTTCCAACTTTTCTAACTTTGAGGTTTTTCTCCCTGGAATCGACCAGGAAAAGAATCACTGTTGAGGAAGAGTACTTCTTGAACTATAAAAAGAGCTCATGTTTATGTCATGGGGGAAAGCCATCTGTCACCACCAACCTTAAGTATTTCCATTGTTAGTTGGGACAATGATTGGATGGAAGGAAAACCACCACCATGCCCACGCTCTCTCACTCTCTCTCCACGACACATCTGTTCGCCTGTCCACTACCCCGATCATCGCTGTTCAGTTTCTTCACGCGGACTGAGTTACATTTCGATTGTTGGGGGTTCAACTTCCCTTTTTTCCACACAGATCGTTGGCCTATAGGGATGTTGGCTTTCCTATGCCTCACGAATTCAAGGGATGGTGGATTGTTTTCTCTCCTCTAATCACACAAAGAGGTTTTCTTTTTCCACCATTGGCAGATTCTTAATGTTCTGTTCTTCCCATCATTGAAATTGTGTCTATAATTGCATCCATAGTTCCGTGGGTTGCGTTTTGGCTCTCATGCTGAGTTTGGAAGTTTGGTATTTTCCATTCTTGGTATATGTAATTTTTCTCAGTGATTGCAGTGAGATTTTTGTGTTGTGGGCTCAGGGTTGATCATGGGCTGTCATTTTCTATGATTTGTTTGGCTCTGTTTTTTTCCCTTTTGTGGTGGTATCGCTTGAAGGACTGCTGTGAGTTCCTACATTATGGTCAACTGTATTTCCCCCCTGTAAAAGATTGAATAGTTGCTTGGATATTTGCATGCAGTGGTCTTGTCCTCGCACTGCATTCGAGTGGTGAATGGGGGCTTGAGGTGCTTGATAAACCTGGTGGATTGAGAACCACACAGATAGAGCTACTGAGCTAGCTTTATTATCCACAACCCCTGAATAGCACTGGAAGGGAGATCAGGGTCTGAGGGACTGTGTTGCAGAGAAAGGGGTGATTCCTTGTGTTGGGTGTGTGTGGGTGTTCTAGAAGCCAGGATGGTTCTGGTGTTGGTGTTTGTAGCTCTTCAATGGGCTCACCAACTTAGCATATAGCCTTTCCCAGCTTGTGGATGGCTTGTTAAACCCAACTTTGTTGGCTTGGCTAATTTGTTGTTCACCTGATAAACCCAACCGTGTTGGCTTAGCTGGACTGTGTACCTTAGTGGTGTTGTTATCGTTGGCTATGTGTAAGCGTGTTAGTTCCTTATTCCTTGGAGAATCATGCTTGGCTCGAGGGTGGTATCATTGCTGAGAAATTAAGGAGTACGCGGGCCTATGGTTAGGTGGAACGTTGCAGCGATGTAGCTAGTTATGTAACAAGTTCTCTATAAGATAAGTACTCTTGCCTAACTTGTGTCTGCAATTACATATTTACCATTGATGAATGATGATATACATGTTAAATGCTGATCTATATATGCATGAATTCCAATTGATATGTTTTGCTTCCGTTGTGTATATGAATGATTATGATTCGTAAAATGTTTTATTTTTTAAGCATCATGCTTCAGAACTATATGTATGCATGTTCATGTTCATGGGGATAGATGCCCAGATGATTTGATGTAGAGTAGCGTCCTCATCCTCGGTTGGAGGGTCGGGGACATTACTGTGTTGTATCAGAGCTCTGGTTGTAGCATGGGGCTGAATGGGCCATGACAGATCAGATAGCAGAGGCAGGTTTCCTTCTGCCCAACACCAATAAAAAAATTGTGGAAAGAAAATTCAGAAAATTTTCCAAGTGAAATAAATATTGGCCCATCAAAAGACTTAGTGACAATATCTTCCGATGTAGCGGGCTCTTAGTGGGAAGGCCACCCGATAGACGGTAACCAAAAAAACTTTGAAATTTTTTTCTAAGTCCGACCATCGACGATTGACAGAAGATAGTTGTTCTCATCATTGATGGTTAGATGGGGAAAATACCGATGAACATCGAAAGGAATTAGTTGAATGGGTTGCTGCTGTTGTGGTTTCCATGGGGACTAAAACGTTGATGCAACAGTGCTAGTGGTTCCGACCGCTGACAGAAGAAGAAAGTTTCAAAATTTTGTTTAAGTGTTGAAATCATTGGTAGAAATTAGTTGATCGAGCGCCCACCATTGTGGATGGCTAGACCACTATGCTTTTGACACATAGAGCCTCCAACCACCGATGGCGCAAAATTTCAAAAAAAATTCTAAGGCCCAAAATCGTCGGCCATCGAAAGAAGATAGTGTTTCATGCGTCCGCCGTTGTGGAACCCTAGAGAACTAGCATTTTGACAGGGAGAAGCTCTGATTGCCGATGCCAGTCAAAATTTTTCTTTAGTTTTTTTATCAGAAAGCATTAGCAGATTGGACTGCTGGTCGGAAAAGGATCGAAGATGATGAGCTGCCATTGCGGCTGCTGATCGAATTAAACCGTCGATGCTTTAGTCTTCCACTCGCCAATGCTAAGGTGTTAGTGGATTATCGTAGTGACAACCAGTTACTTGAATGACTAAGGATAGGGGTGATGGAGCCGCCAAAGTCAGCAGAAGATAGAGAAATTTTCGCTGACAGATAATAAACAGATTGGTGGAAAATAAGCGATTGTTGAGCCGATGAAGGTTCGAAAAGGAAGAGAAACTTTTTGAAATTTTTTCTAAGGCATGGAATCATGAGCCATCGATGATGGTTAGTTGATCACATTGCTGATGAACAGATGATAGGGTTGCCGATGATATATGAGAGATAAATTTTGTTGAACATCCATCATTGCAAAGATCGAAAAGACTAAGTACATCCGAGCGCTGATGCAGTAGCTCCTAGGGGTTCCGATCGTCAATAGACTTACGGATGCGAAAGAACAGGTTATGTTATCGCCGATGAAGTTAGGAATGATAGAACATTGCGGGGTCAACACAATGGAATGGAATAGACCAACGAATCATTGATGAAGAGTTAAAAAGCATCAAATTTTTTTTTGATGATCGGATCGCCGATTAGAAGCTCAGTTGCGTTCACCATGGAAACGGTAGGAAGATCATTTTCTTCCATTGCAGCTGCTCAATGGACCATGGATCCGATGCATAGTTGATTTGCTTGCCGATACAGATCATAAGTCTAGTTGTTTTTCCTGCTAAAAGCACTAGAATGAATTTAACAATAGACCACTGATGCATATTCAACTTGTTCGTCGATGTAGATCGGAAGTGTAGTTGTTTTGACCACCGAAGAATCGGAAAAGTAGATGGGATGAGCTCCGATTAGGCCTAAGGAAATTTGGGTTCTTCAAAGCAAATTCTCAGTGATTTTTCACGCAGTTTTCAGCTGTCTTCCAGCATGTTTTCAGTGGATTTTCAGCAGATTATCGGTGGTCACAGGGCTGAAAATAAATAGGGAAAATTCTGTGTTCTAGCATAATTGTTGTTTATAAAAAAACAAATATCCAAAAGAAAAGGTAAGTAGTTTTGATTTATATTAATGTTATGCATCTAACAGTTTGCTACTAACACATTTGTATAAATTTAGATAACTTCCAAGAGCAGTACTCTAGAAAGAACAGTGTGGTAAAGCAAGATGTGGTCTAGTCATGAGAGCCCATGATGGGTATGATGCTTGGGATTCTTATGAGCGAGCAGAAGATGCCATGGGAGAAAATGTCCATAATGGAAATGACGAAATAGAGTCTAATGGAAGGATATTCTAGGGGACACCATCCGAGGTTGCGACCACCATGATAATCTTGGTTAAATCCCAGGGAGAGCAGCATCTGTTGAATGCTTCCATATTGCAGAGTTTGACAGATTTACAGAAAAAGATAGATTCTGGACGAAGTACATCAAGGCCAGAAGGCAGTAAGAGTAGCACCAGGAAAAGAAGAAGGACATCCAGTGGATCATCTTACTATGAAGAATCTAGTGGACATACAAGTTCATCTTCTCATAAAAGGAAAAGGAGAAGGCACCAGAGGGATCGCTCTCAAGATGAATTTAGGAAAGCTAAACCTCCTACATTTGATGGTGAGATAAAGACAGGACTAGAAGTAAAGCTTGGATTATTGGGATAAAGAAGTAATTTCAGGTGCAGGATTATTCAGGAAACATGAAGGCCAGAGTTTCCATATTTGATATGAATGGATGAGCATCCATTTGGTGGGAACACTTTAAGAAAGTAAAGAGGATTAGTGAAAGGAAACTAAAGTGGAAAAAATTCAAGAAGTATTTCAGGCAGAAATACCTCTCTGACAGGTATTATGATGATAAGATTAAGGAATTCCATGAGTTGATATTGGGACAGCAAAGCATGGATGAATATGTAAATAAATTCTTGGAATTGTTGAGGTATGTCTGGTACATCAAAGATGAAAAAGTGAAGATCCAGCGGTTTCTTAGTGGATTTCCTCAAGCCTACAAAAGTAGAATTGAGTTTTATGAGCTGAGAACTCTCGAAGAAACAATAAGAAAGGATAAATATTTCTATGAGCAAAGAAAAGGTAAACCTGATTACCATAAGGCATGGAAGGAAAAGAAGACTGAAAAGTTTGACAAAAGAAATAGAGGTTTCAAACCTTCTAGATTCAGGAATCAGTAGAAGCAGCCATCCCAAGCTGCGAGTAATTTAGTTGGAGTGACAGGTGCAAAGCCTAAAGAGCCACATCTGAATAAAGGTCCACTCAAATGTTGTAAATGTGAAGGACCTCACTTGCGTAGATATTGTCCACTTGAAAATGAAAGTGCAAGACCAGCTTGTAACATTCACGGAGAAGAAATAGCAGGCCAAGTAACTAGAGCAGTCCCTAGAATTTATCCAGCACTGGAGGACCGCCAAGCAGAATATCAGTCAACAGTAGTTGAAGTTGCAGGTAAGATTGTTGAACAATTGGTTTCTATTTTGATTGACCTTGGTTCTACTCACAGTTACATTATTCCTAGGGTAGTGGAGATTTTTGCTTTCAAGAAGGTAAAGCATGGAAAATCTTGGTTAGTCCAGCTAGCCACTGGGACTAAGAGGAAAGTCAATGAATTGGTAGAGAAGTGTCCATTGGTTATGAATGGATTGATCACTTGTGTAGATATGAATGTTCTACTGCTTGGTTCCTATGATATTCTCATTGGAATCGATTGGTTAGAAGCTCACAGAGTGAAGCTTGACTGTTATAACAAGACTTTTGATTGCATTGATGAAGAAGGAAACCCAGTAGTTTTGAAAGGTATTTCGAAGGTAATTTCAGTAAGATAGATTTCAGCAATGCAGTTGAAGAAGTTCTATAGGAAAATTTGCCAATTATATGCAACTCATATCCTAGAACCAACAAGAGAGGAAACTCCTATGTTGGAGGACTATCAGGTGTTATAGGAATTCAAGGATGTTTTTCCTGATGAGATTCTAGGGATTCCTCCAAAGAGGGACATTGATTTCATCATTGAACTTCTTCCAAGAGCAGCCCTAGTGTCCAAGACACCATACAAGATGAGTACATTGGAGATGCTAGAGTTGAAGATGCAACTACAAGAGTTGTTGGAAAAGAAGTATATCCGACCGAGTGTGTCTCCTTGGGGAGCACCGGTTCTGTTTGTAAAGATTAAAGATGGTACACTCAGGTTATGTATTTGATTACAGATAGTTGAACAAGGTTACTATGAAGAAAAAATACCCTTTTCCCAGGATTGATGACCTCTTTGATCAAATGAGAGGAGAAAAGGTATTTTCCAAGATTGACTTGAGGTTTGGTTACCATCGGGTGAGAATCAAGGATGAAGACATTCATAAGACAACCTTCAGGACAAGGTATGGACATTATGAGTTTGTAGTGCCACCATTTGGTCTCACAAATGTGCCAGCTACATTTATGTGCCTTATGAATAGTGTCTTCAGTAAGTATTTGGACAAGTTTGTTCTTGTCTTCCTTGATGACATTCTTGTTTATTCTAAAAATGAGGAAGAACATGAATAGCATTTGAGACTGACATTGCAAGTGCTTAGGGAACATCAGCTATATGCAAAGCTGAGCAAGTGTTACTTCTACAGGGATAGAATTCAGTACTTGGGTCACATTATCTCCCAAGAGGGTATATCAGTAGACCCTGAGAAGATTGAAGCCATCATGAATTGGCCTACTCCAAGAAATGTGATGGATGTAAGGTCTTTTATGGGACTTGCAGGATACTACAGGAGATTCATTGAAGGATATTCCAAGGTTGCACATGCCATCACTTCTTTGTAGAATAAGGGAACAAAGTTTGAATGGACTTCAAAGTGTGAAGAAATCTTCCAGCGGTTGAAGAATCTTCTCACCAGTGCACTAGTACTGAAAGTTGCAGATCTAGAAAAAAGTCTTTTTGGTATGTACCAATGCATGTGGACAAGGGCATGGAGGAGTCCTTATGCAGGATACTGCCGTGATATGTTATGAGTCAAGAAAGCTGAAGGAGCATGAGAAGAACTATGCCACTCATGATTTAGAGGTTTTATCCATAGTACATGCTCTCAAGATATGGAGACATTACTTGATGGGTAGAATATTTGAGCTCAGAACATATCATTGTGGACTGAAGTATTTGTTTGATCATCCTACTCTGAATGCTAGGAAAGTGAGATGGCTGGAATTTTTATGTGAGTTTGATTTCGAAATAAAGCACATAAAAGGAAAAGAGAATAAGGTAGCTGATGCACTCAGTAGGAAGGTACATGAAATGCATGTGGCATCTATGAGTATTTGCGAATCAGATTTGAGGTAGCAGATTGCAAATCATGTTGCCAAAGATGAATTGTATGGGCAGGTAAAAGACAAATTGTAGTAGCAAGGTCTTGAGAAGAGGTATGAGGTATATAAATTGGAAGAAGATGGACTTCTCACTTATAAAGGTAGAATTTATATTCCGAATGTAGTAGATTTGAGGAGAGTTGTTATGGAGGAAATCTATCAAGCTCCATATTCTGGTCACCCAGGATATCAGAAGACAATTTCTATAGCTAGAAAATAGTACTTTTGGCCAGGAATGAAAAAGGACATGGTTGAATACATTTCAAGGTGCATAAAAAGTGAACGGGTAAAGGTTGAGCATCAACATCCAGCAGGTTTGTTGCAGCCTTTGCCAGTTCCAGAATGGAAATGGGAAGTTAATTCCATGGATTTTATCACAGGATTGTCGATAACTTAGAGACAACATCATTCCATCATGGTTGTGGTAGACAAGTTGACCAAAGTAGCACATTTTATACCAGTGAAGTCTATGCAAAAGACTTATGACATTGTAAGGATTTTCATGAAGGAGATTTTCAAATTGCATGGATTGCCGAAGGCAATAATTTTTGATAGAGATGTCAAGTTCACTTCCAATTTCTGGAAGGGGTTGTTTGCAGATTTGGGTACAAAGCTAAACTTCAGCACTAGATACCATCCTCAGACAGATGGGTAGACAGAAAGAGTTAATCAGGTGCTTGAAGATATGCTTCGCATGTATGTGATGGACAAACCAACTAAGTGGGAAGATTACATACACTTGGTAGAGTTTGCTTACAACAATAGACAGCAGGCATCCTTGGGGACGAGTCCGTATGAAGCCTTGTATGGAAGAAGGTGTAGGAGACCATTGACTTGGGATAACCCAGTGAACAGAGTTGTGCTTGGACCAGAATTGCTCAAGGAAATCGAGCAAGAGGTTGTAAGGATCAGGAAGAATCTGAAAGCAGCAGAGGGAAGACAGAAAATATATGCAGATAAGCATAGGATGAACAGAGAGTTCAGTGTTGGGGATCATGTTTACCTTAGAGTGAAGGCAAGGAAAATTTTGTTGAAGCTTGGAAGTTGTGCCAAGCGGTCACCTAGATATTGTGGGCGGTTTAAAGTGCTTGAAAGAATAGGGCCTGTTGCATATAGACTTGCATTGCCTGCTAGTACTAGAGCTCATAATGTTTTTCATGTTTCTTTGCTTAAGAAACATGTACATGATCCTAACCATGTGATAAATTGGGATGTGATTCGGGTGGAACCCGAGGGAGAGTTCCAAATTGAGCCAATGTGCATCCTCAACAGGAAGGTCACAATGCTCTGAAACTGAGCCATAGGGTAGGTCAAGGTGCAATGGGAGCACTACAGACCTAAAGAGGCTATGTGGGAGCTGGAGGATGCCATGAGATTGGCACATCCATTTTTTTTCAAGCCCACGGAACACTGAGGCAGTACCAGTGTAGCATTTTGTTCAAATTTTGTAAAGCACTGAGGACAGTGCTATTAAAGGGGGAGGGGGATGGAATACCCCATTTTTAACCCTACTTGCATTAAAAATATATGATACACATATTGTAAATAATCTTGGTACGGAGCTAAAGGCCAAGGCCCCACCATCGATTTGGTTATGTTGTCTTTCTATTTTGGGGATGTTGACCGATGGTATACTAGGACATACAGTGTATATTTAATTGTGGCATCATGTAAACATGCATTTTAATTAAGTAACCCAACCATCTATGTTCGCGGCAACTAAACTGAGAAGGGGCATGATTCTGAGGGACAAGGAAGGGGAATGTTGAACATTGTGTCATGGGGGAAAGCCATGTGTCACCACCACCCTTAAGTATTTCCATTTTTATTTGGGACAATGATTGGCTTGTAGGAAAACCACCACCATGCCCACGGCCAATCACTCTCTCTTTACAATGCGTCTATTGGTCTGTCCACTACACCGATCGTGGCTGTTCAGTTTCTTCACACGGACCGAGTTAAAGGTCCCACATTTTGATTGTTGGGGGTTCGCCTTCCCTTTTTTCCACACAGATTGTTGGCTTGTGGGGATGTTGGTTCTCCTTTTCCTCATGAATTCAAGGGTTGGTGGATTGTTTTGTCTCCTATGATCACGTAGATAGGGTCTCTTTTTCCACCATTGGTAGATTTCTTAATGTTTTGTTCTTCCCATCGTTGAAATTGTGTCTGTAATTGCATCCATAGTTCTGTGGGTTGTGTTTTGTCTCTCACACAGAGTTTGGAAGTCTGGTATTTTTCATTCCTGGTCTGTGTAATTTTTCCCAGTGACTGCAGTGAGATTTGTGTGCTGTGGGATCAGGGTTGATCGTGGGATATCATTTTCCATGATTTGTTTGGCTATTTTTTTTCCCTTTTGTGGTGGTATCGCTTAAAGGACTACTATGAGTTCCTACATTCTGGTCAATTGTATTTTCCCCCTGTAAAAGCTTGAATAGCTGCTTGGCTGCTTGCATGTAGTGGTCTTGTCCTCAGACTGCATTGGAGTGGTGAATGAGGGCATGAGGTGCTTGATAAACCTCATGGATTGAGAACTACATAAACATATCTATTGAGCTAGATTTCTTCTCCATAACCCCTAAACAGCACTGGAAGGGAGATCCGGGTCTGAGCGACTGCGTTACAAGGAAAGGGTTGATTCCTTGTGTTCTGTGTGTGTGGGTGTTCTAGAAGCCAGGATGGTTTTGGTGTTGGTGTCTATAGCTCTTCAATGGGCTCATTAGGTTAGCATATAGCCTTTCCCATCTCCTGGATGGCGTGATAAACCCAACTTTGTTGTCTTGGCTAAGCTGTTGTTCGCCTGATAAACCCAATTGTGTTGGCTTGGATGAACTGGGTACCCTAGTGGTGTTGCTATATTTGGCTATGTGTAAACTTGTTAGTTCTTTATTCCTTGGGAAATCATGCCCGGCTCAGGGGTGGCAGCGTTGCTGAGAGATTAAGGAGCACGCGGGCCTATGGTTGGGTGGAACATTGCAGTGACGTATCTGGTTGCAGAACAAGTTCTCTATAAGATAAGTACTCTTACCTAACTTATGTCTGCAATTACATATTTACCAATGATGAATGATGATATACATGTTAAATGCTGATCTATATATGCATCAATGCCGATTGATATGTTTTGCTTCTGTTGTGTATATGAATGATTATGCTTCGTAAGATGTTATATGTTTTAAGTATCATGATTCAGCACTATATGTATGTATGTTGATGTTCATGGGGCTAGATTCTAGGATGATTTGATGTATAGTAGCATCCTTGTCCCCAATCGGAGGGCCGGGGACATTACAGCCACATACTATTGTAAATTCATGAACCAGTTGATGGCCGAAGTATACAAAATTTTCTTTCAGGAAAGGCCACACAAGGTGTTTCCTGAGATGAGGCGAATACTATAGTTGTCCTATAGAAAGATGATAGAAGAATGGTTCCTGACAAAATTCGAAACAATCATAAGATTGTATGGCTCTATGCATCAACCCTATATTCTTACAACTTTTATAACTGTAAGGGTTTCTCCCTGGAATTGATCAGGGAAAGACTCACTATTGAGGAAGAGAACTTCTTGAACTATAAAAAGAGCTCAAATTTGATTTTTCCCTAGGAAGTGGGACCATACACAGTCAGGAGCAGAGCTACTTTGCCACTGGTTGCCAACTTACCTAAGGACATGGGGTTTTCTCTGGAACAAGCTGTGAATTACGACCCCCATCAAATAATTTCCAAAAGGAGGAAGGCTCACAAGTGAAAGCATTTTGAAGACACTAAAATATCTGGACTCAGGGAAGCAGCAAACTGGGATGATTTCCCTAATCCTACCTCGATGGACACCAGCATAGAATGAAGCACTGGCTCATCTCTGCCAGGGGTAGCTTCTCCCCAAAGAGAATTGTCCAAAGTAGGTGTAATAGCTGGGAATGTCTCATCATTGGTTAGCTATTCAGCAAGTTCAATAAAAAGAGGATGTCCAAAGCCTATGGAGACTGAAGAGGTAGACACGGCCAGCATGCCCAGAAAACATAAAATAGAACAGGGGAAGCTATTAGTGCAGGTTAAAAAGAAAAATACAAAGGGGAATATGAAGAAGAAGAATATGGAGAAAAAATAGAAACAAGAAGATCCTGAGGCAGCCAAATTGTAAATCTAAGAATATTTATTTGACAGGCAGACTCGAAATAGGCATGCATCCAAAGAAGACTGGATAGACTCTTACTGGGGAAGGGATGATAAATTTTTTAAAGAGACAACAGAGCTGTATAGCCAGGTAATGTGGTTTCCTTACCCAAACGTGGCATTAAAGACTATAAGGGATCATGCCACTAACACCCTTAGCTTAGCTTTGAGGATGGGAAACAAGGTGTCAGAGGTTAATGTGAACCTCGAAAAGTTTCTCACTATTGACATAATACACCTCAACAAAGAAACCGGGAATATCTTGAATGATATACTGTTGAAGACCACAATACAGATGTCCAAGCTATAGGGAAGTAAAACAAAGACTTTGGATCTTTTGAGGAAGCTAAGAGTCGAGAACAAAGCCCTCAAGGCCCAAATCAACAATTTGCAAAGTGAAGCAATACAAATAGAGGGACCAACATCTAAGGGAGTTTTAGCTCAGAAATTGCTTAACGATAAAGAGAAAGAGATCCAGATACTAAAAAAGAAGTTGAAAATCCCTTCTACCTAGTTCTATTAGACAAACAAGTTGGATAATTTCAAAAAAGAGAAAGAGACATTGAACGCTGATCTTACCGACTGCAAAGCCAAGCTACTGAAGCTCAAAGAAAAGGAAAGGCAATGGGAAGTAGACATCCAGCTTTTGAAAAAGAGTGAAACAGAATTAAAGGCCACATTAACAATAAAAGAAATGGAGCTTCAAGGAATAGGTGCAGAGATTGCAATTCAATCTATAGGTGTAGCTGGGGAAGTAGACACTAGTTCTCTTTCTAGAGCAATGTCCTAGATAGGCCTGAAAGATATTGAGCTTATTAAGTTAATATAGAAAATTGAGGAACCAGAAAAGGAAAAAGGTAAAGGGAGACAAGAAAAGGAAAAGATGGAAGAGAAATGCCAAGGATTGGCACAACAAAATGCTAAGTTAAGCCAGTAGGTGGTCGGTAAATTGGCCTTGCAAGGCACTAGACATTTGATTTGTAATCAAATCATTGAAGAAGCTGACAAGTTCCAACCTTATATAGATTTCATTGTAGACAAGTAAAACACTATGGTAGAGGCCAAGAAAAAGGCTCTGACAGTATTAGGGGAAGTGCAGAAAATACCTGTAGCAATAGCGGAAAATGCCATTGCTTTCCTAAGTGCCTTGTTAGATGATTTGGCCAATCGATACAGTATCCAAATAGGGTTTCTATCATCACTGGGGCTAGAAAGGTAATTTCTAAACACAGCATGTTGGAAACTGTATAAGCCAAAATTGGGATTATTGAGGATAAGGTCCAGGAGGTTATTAGGCTATTTAGATCATTGGTAGACAGAGGGATCCCTTTGTTTTGGGAAGAGAATGGAACTTTATTGTCTCAAAAGGAGTATCTGGAACATTTGGTTCATTACCAATTAGACAAAAACAAGTTTAGAGATATGCAACAATCATTGTCAAGAAAGATCGATTTTGGATAAGCTGGCCAGTGAATTTGAACTGATGCTTGATTTTAAAGATACCTATGGCGAAGTCCCCGAGACCTCGTACCTAAAAACTATGGAGCTCAAAGTGCAAGCATTAGACATGGCAGTTGCGACTTTTCCTGTTCCTGACCTATGGATATCTATTCAGCAATACGGGTTGAGCAAATTTAAAACGCAACCATAGAAGTGGCAATGACAGTACACGGGATGTTTTCTCCATGGGAACATGCTTCCAATGTTCACCTCTCCTAGAACTTTGTACACTTGTCAATCATCAGATGAAAACATGGAATACTCTCACACATATTTTCTCTTGCAATCCATATTTCATTTTTCATTTTTTTATGTAAATCGTGTCCGATGTGTCACATTAGAGTTTGTTGGAAGTTGTTTTTTAGTTGTAATAAGTTTTGACTCCTGAACATCATATTGGGAATTCCCAAATACTATAAATATATTTCCTGAAGAAGGAGAAAGGGTTGGAACCGATGTAATTTTTTAGTGTATGCTTTCAAGAGTATTTTAATAAAGTTGAGGAGCCGAGGTCGATGTTTTACACAGGGATTCATGTGTTGTTTGTATTGCAGTCTGTTGCTTCCTTTGTCACGTGAATGTTTTTCTAGTTTATCTCTCCCATTATGTTTTCTTTCATGTCTGAATTAAGTGTATAATAGTTTGGAATTCATACATGCTATCCCCCATCTGTTGTTTCAGACATGCACTAAAGCTTTCTTCTAAAGTTAATACAGAAGTCATTTTCCAATGCTCTGTGTCGATGGTCTATTCATGTTCTTATTTTCCACCAGACAATTATAATTTGACTGTGGTTGAATTGCTATCTTGTGTCTGTGTTGAAATCACCTGCATAAGTTNCCAATGGTTCTATGTCTTGTTTCAACCAATTTTACAAACAATTTATATTTTCACTTGTACATATCTGGCATTGTTAATATTTGGTGAGAGATCCCTCTCGGAAAAGAAGAAGGCTAGTTCTCTCTTCGAAAGTGGTTCGGCTGTTACCTGGGAGTGATCATTTTGCAACCTTTGGTTCAATTCTAGTGCTAACAAACTGGCGTCGTTGTCGGGGATGAGTTGAAGATCATCCTTGGAAGAACGACAGGAACTGCATGATTTTAGGAAAGAGGTATTTGGGGGAAAATAGAAATTTCTCCATTCGCAAGAAGGTTGTACATTTTTCCTAGCAAATCCATACCCACTCTGACCAATATTACATGAGGTATCATGGCTTCTAGAAGGATCCATACGAGAGGTAATCCTAATCTTGAAACTTTGCAAAGTGTGGAAAATCTAGAAAAAATACTTAGGAATAGAAATAAAGAGAAAGTGAATTTTTCGTTGTTTGGTACATCATCATCTCAATATTTCTATGACATAGTGGAATCTGAATGGGGGGTTAGAGTTGAAATACTACCAACCAAATCAAAATCTGAATCCAACATAAGGAAAGTTGGGGTTATCCCTAGTATACTGAAATCCTATCTGCTTGATTCTTTGTGGCTAAACCTCGAGACCCTGATGAAAGTTGAGGAGACAACCCCTATTTTTTAGAACACCTAGTTGCCTAACCCCTAGCCTGCTCCCAATTGACCAACCCCAATGGATGCTACTATATTTTCCCCATTGGCCCTACCTCTAGTTCTGCACGACCTCCCCTTAAACTATGCCCAAATAATTTCACTCTACGATGGGGAGGGGAATGTATCAGCGAGATACCATGTAGGTAAGTTTGATGACTTCATCAACTTGGAAGAGGTGGATGATGAAGACGTCAAGATGAGGCTGTTCACTCAGAGTTTGTCTAGGGAAGCCAAGAAATTGTATAAATATTTTCCACCTAGGTCTATTCTCAGTTTTGCTGGTTTTCAAACCATATTTCTAGAAATATGGGATGATAAACAAAGGTTGTTGCAAGTCCTGTCTCAATACAACAATCTCAAGAAAGGGGGTTTTGAGTCAGTCTATGAGTTTTCAAGTAGATTCATGAGAGTCTATAACTCAATACTTGATAACATCAAACCTTCACTCGGGGTGGCTAAACTTTATTATGCCAATGCATTTGATAATTATTTTTCTTTGTTATTAAGAGAAAGAAAGTCAACCACCCTCCCAGCCATGTGCACTGGCTCCCTAGAAGTAGAGGCCAATATGATGGCATGTGGAAAAATAAAATTGAAGGCAGAGGTTGACAAGAGGAAAGG
Organism: Pseudotsuga menziesii; assembly: GCA_001517045.1. Lineage (NCBI taxonomy): Eukaryota > Viridiplantae > Streptophyta > Pinopsida > Pinales > Pinaceae > Pseudotsuga > Pseudotsuga menziesii. Next base: position 872,812 of record LPNX010199011.1, on the reverse strand, counting down.
TAGATAAGAAACACACCCCACTGCTTCTACGTCTTCATCTAGTGATGTAAAGTTTTAAATTATGCTCAAAACTATGGAAAAGTTAATGGACCAGCTAACAGTGGAAGCTAGGCCAACAAACCCAGAGAAGAATGAATCTCAAGTAAGGAATCCCAATTTTAGGAGACCAGTTCCTCTCCCACTCCAACCGAATAGATAAAGGGATGTGAGGAATCCAAGGAACCAAGAAGATCATCCAATTAGACCTCCTTTCCCCAAAAAATATGTGGCTGTCGAAGATGCGGTAGAGTCTATCGAAGATCAGATTTATCATTTCGGCAATTTGGACTCTGAAATCTACTTGATTGAGGAGGAACATAACATGTTTGCACAAGTAGATGATAAGACCCTGACAGAGGAATTAGAGCAATATCATAAGGGGTATATGCATGCTATAGACGATTTCAAGAAGATCAAGTTAAGAAGTAGAGATGTTACTATAAACAAAGGGGGGTTAGACCCAAACTAGCCTTCGAGTAGTTAGACTAGCCCAAGAAAAGGGAATGAGAAACAAAACGAGCTAGTTCTATCTAAAGAAGCAGAAAAAGGAATTGGTAATGTGAGGGAGCTGGAGAAAACAACACCTGTGGAGCTAGGAAAAACCTCTTCCATGTTTAACCTCCAAAGCGAGCTAGCTAAGCTGAAGATTTCAATCCCTTTCAATGAATTATTGAGGAATCGGGATTTCAGGGACAATATAATGAAGATGATCACAAATCAAGGAGAATTTCACCCATATATCTTAGAGCTAACTGAAGACAACCCTACTATTATCCTAGGATCTAATATTGATAGTTTGGACAATGAAGACGAGGAAGTACCACCCTTTTACATGAGCTTGAATGTGCATTAAATGGTGTTGCACAACGCTATGTTGGATTCAAGATCCTCACATAATCTGATGCCAAAGGGAGTGGTGGAGAGTCTGGGGTTAGAGATTACAAGGCCTTATAAAGACCTGTAGTCCTTTGATTCTAAAAGGGTTAAATGTCTGGGCTTAATCAAAGACATGGTGGTATATTTAAATAAATTTCCATCTAAAACTATTGTCATGGATGTTGTCATGGTCGATATTCCCCCCAAGTTTGGTATTTTGCTGTCAAGGTCTTGGACTTCAAAGCTAAAGGGTAGCCTACAAATGGATATGTCCTATGCAACAATTCCTGTTTAGAATGAAAACAAAAGGTTATAAAATGAGAAAATATTACCTTATGTCATGAGCAGTCAGACTCATCCTGATATCCATCATGTTTATGCTGTCAATACAGACCTAGGTTCATCTATCTTCTTCAATGATATGTCTCGTAACTCAAAAGTTGTTGTGCCGCAAAAAGATAAAAAGGATAAAGAAGAGACTAGTGAACGGGAAGCTTTAGAAATAAATCAGAAAGACAAAGGACTGTGGAAGATGTATTTCGATGGATCGGTGGCTAAAGCAGGTGCTGGTGCAGGTGTGTACATAATTTCCCCCATTAGACATACTAAAGCTTATTCTTATAAGTTGGTTTGTGAATGCACTAACAATGTAGTAGAGTATGAGGCTTTGTTACTCAGTCTACATGCATTAAAGGATTTGGGAGCTATAAGGGTCCAAATTTTTGGAGATTCAGAGCTTGTAGTCAATCGGGTGAATGACAGCTACCAAACTAGACATCCAAGAATGAGAGCTTACCAGAATGAGGTGTGGGACATGTTCAGGAATTATTTCACTAAACATAAAGTCCAAGTGATTCCTAGGTATGAGAATATGGTGGCAGACTCTCTGGAAACTACAATCGAGAATTTTGAGACCACCACAACAGGAAAGAGAAAATACGAAGTAGATATTGTGAACAGACCTTCTATACCAAACAACAACATATATTGGAATTTTTTTGAAGATGATATGTAGATCAAGAGATTTCTGGAATTGTCTGGTGAGTCTGTAAACACTCGCATAAATGAGGACAATGCTGACTCCGAGAATTTCCTAGACGCTGATGAGGAAGAGGCTGCTGGAGCAGGGAAACTTAAAGACTCTTTGGGAGGCAGGGATATAGTCCAATTGAAAAGAAATCATATTCCTAGAGGTTGGATCCCCTTAGAGTCTATTTTTTACCAGAATGACATTGTCAGAGATCCTAAGGTCAAGCCTACTGCAGACGTTTTAGAAGACAAAAACATTGGCACTGAAAGTAACTCGAAAATTATAAAATTGTTCAAGAAACTGCTTGCTAAAGAAAAATAAGGGTATGTGAACCTGAGGAAGAAATACACAGATGTGTTTGCATGGAGTTATGATGACATCAAAGAGTATGACACTTCCATCATATATCATACTATCTCGATTAAGCTTGGGGAGAAGCCATTCAGGTATAAACTCAAGAGGATCAATCCAAAGCTAGTACCTATTATTGAAAAGGACATAAAAAGTTGTTTGATGCAAAAATAATTGTGACTCTAAGGTTTTAAAAATGGGTGGCCAATTTGGTTCCTTTTCAGCAAAATAATGGGGAGATAAGGTTATGTGTAGATTTTAGAAACTTAAATAAAGTTTAATTGAAGGACAATTACCCATTTTTGAAGATGGACCCAATCCTACAAAGAGTGGGGGCTCAGAAAGAATATCCACTATGGATGGGTTCTTTGGTTACAATCAGGTGAAGGTGCTACTTGAAGACCAAAAAAAAATTCTTTCACCACACCTTGGGGTACCTTCATGCATGTAAAGATGCCGTTTAGATTAATGAATGCTAGAGCAACTTTCTAATGTGCGATGGATATTGATTTTTGGCGATGAAAGGGACAAATTTGTGGTGATTTACATGTACCACATTACTGTATATTCCCGGTTGGTCAAGGATCATATCAAGAATTTAGAAAGGGTTTTCATTAAGTACAGGAAGTATGTCATCTCATTAAATCCTAGAAAGTCAAACTTTTCTCTAGAACAAGGAAAGTTGATGGGGCACATCATTTCAAAGGAAGGAATCAGGATTGATCCAGACAAGGTAAAAGGCATCTTGAGAGTGGAGGAACCGAGGAGTAAGAAGGAAATACACTATTTCATCGGTCAAGTAAACTTCTTGAGGAGATTCATCCCTAGCTTCACCGAAATCCTGATGGACATTACCTATATGCTGAGGAAAGATCATGAAATCAAATGGATGACAAAAGCCAAGAAATCTTTCAACGATATAAGATAGGCCATTTCGGAAGCTCCTGTACTAGTCTGTCCATATTTTGAGAAATATTTTTTAGTGTTCTTGTATGCTTCATAGCATACTTTAGCGGCAATTTTGCTACAGAAAAATGATCAGGGTGAAGAACAACCTATAGCATTCTTTAGTAAAATATTGAGAGATGGAGAATTGAAGTAAAATATAATGGAAAAACAATCTTATGCTTTGGTTAAGGCCTTGAAAGATTTCAGAATTTACCTCCTCCATTCCCACATAATTGCATATGTACCTAGCAGCGTGGTGAAAAGCATACTTACACAGCTGCATCTGGAGGGGAAGAGAGCTAAATGGGTTTTAGTGCTTCTAGAGTAGGACATATAAATTAAGCCCAGAAAATTGATTAGAGCAAAAGGGTTGGCCAAGATGATGATAGATTCCCATTGTGACTCTCTACGGCTGAATTATTTAGTTGGTCAATCTAATTGGTTGGAGGTGGAAGTACATGTGAGTCCTGATTTTTCTACATCTCCATGGTATGCTAATATTATTTTTGTATTACAAAATTTACAACCTCCTGCAGGGCTAAACAAAACCAGAGCTAGATCTGTAAAGCTGAAGGTTGCAAAATTTTGCATCATAGAACAATATCTTTATTGGAAAGTCCCTGGGGGAATACCACTGAACTGTCTTCTGGAAAACGAAGCTCAACATATGACAAAGGAGTTCCATGAAGAAGATTGTGGAGGACATCATTCTTGGAAGGTAACCACAAATAAAATTTTGAGGGAAGGATTTTATTGGCCTTTGTTGTTCTCAGAGGTATACGAGGAAACGACTAAGTGCCATTAGTGTCAGATTTTTGAAGGGAAAATAAAAGTGGTTTCACTTCCCCCCAACCCTATATCTATATATGTACCTTTCCAGCAGTGGGGTTTGGATTTCATCGGAGAGATAAGCCCAAACTCCTCAAGACAACATAGATGGATTCTAACATCTACTGATTATTTCTCAAAGTGGATCGAAGCCATACCCACGAGAAGGGATACAGAAGAGGTAATAATGGATTTCTTAGAAGATAATATTTTGGCGAGATTCGACTTCCCTACGTGAATTGTGACAGATAGTGCACCTACGTTTAAGTCCAAGAAGATGACCAATTTTTTCCATAAATATCATATAAGCCTAAATCACTCTACTGCTTATTACCCACAGGGAAACAGATTGGAAAAATCCTCTAACAAAATTCTTGTGAGGATTATTAAGAACCTGTTGGAGGACAACAAAAAATATTGGCACACAAACTTGAAATATTCCTTGTGGGCCGACAGAATCAACACAAAGAGGGCTATCAGTATGTCGTCGTTTTAATTGGTATATGGGGCCTAGGTATTTTTTTCCTTCATCTCTAGGGGTTCCAGTCATGAAATTGTTATAGGACCCATTATATGAGCCTAATCCCATTCAAAGAAGGATCAACCAAATTATTGAAATGAATGAAATGATGTACAAAGCTTATTATAAAGTCTAGATACACCAAGAGAAGATGAAGAATACCTTTGATAGAAGAATAAAGGAGGATGTGTTCCAGGTCGATGACCTGGTGTTGAAGTGGGATTCCCCATGTGAAGAAAAAGGTAAACATGGAAAATTCGATCACTTATGGCTGGGTCCATATATTATCGCTTCACTCAGAGGAGACAACGCCTTCGTTCTGTTGTATCCAGATGGGTCACAGTACGAGGGAGGCCCAGTGAATTGAAGCTTTCTGAAACGTTACCTAGAGTAAAGGGAGTAAGGTCCATGTATAATAGTGTAACTATGTTTTATGTTTTAGTTAGTACATATGGTGAATAAAAATATTTGAAGCCCACAGAGAAGGCCCTAATATTGGAAGAGGTAACCATTCTTTCAAATTATGTTTTCTTTTAGAAAGAAAAATAATAGGATGTTGTCAATGGATTCGACAACTATTTTACGGGTTCTTTGCTACCTTAGTGGGAGGATAGCATCCCTTGTGGAGCCGGTTGTTAACGCCATATCAAAATTTTTGTTATAAGAGATATGTGGGAATCTGATCCTATCAAAAAGTGTTGGGATGGCATCCTTAGAGTTTGCATGGATGCTGATGGCGTCTATGAGATGGAATTCAGCCACTAGAATAGGCTGTGGTGGAAATGAAGTAAAGGACAACGTCAATCGACGACCTCAATTTGAAGTAATAAAGATTGAAGGTGTCAAGGAATTTCATGAATCATAGATGCAGGGTAAAGCAGGGGATGTCGTATGCACTGAAGTCATTTAATGGGATTCATAATAGAAGGCTGAGATTGATCTGAAGATAGATCAATGGTGTTAAAGCATTTCACATAGTGACCATGCTCGTCCAAGGCCACTTTTCCAAATCATGAAATAGGTTAAAGAGTGGAGGCATCTGATGACCGAGATTGGAATACAAGAATATCCACAACCATAAATGATTTCGCATCCCATACTAGAAAGGACGTAGTCATGATTTCAAATCATGAAAAGTTGTACCGACTGCTTAGATCGACGGTCACTGCAAAAGGGGCGAGAGATATACGGTCATGGTTTATTTCATGATATCAACTATTGTGGATGGGGTCAGGATCTCGCACCGCAAAAAGTGGTAGGGCCTTCTCAGATTGATGGTTGTGAAGAAAAGTTGATCTTGATTGATGGATAAGAAGCGTATCGCGAGGTAAAGTCACTCACCATATCAAGAAGGGAAAATTAGGTAAAAGGTTAAAGCTTTCAGATTTGAACATCCTCGATTAAGGAGAGTTGGAGATCAATGATAGAGGTAAGCCTTCCCATATTAAGTTGTACACACATGAGATGAGGAAGAATGTAGCGTAAAGGACCTCACATACCAAAGGCTCAAATTGCAAGGAGAATGATCCATGATGCAAACTGCGTGGGAATGGTGTGAAGGTTACACTGTATAGAAATATATAAAAGGATATACATGGAGTTGGAAAGGTTTGTCTTTTCCAAAGCCTCAAAACCACCAAATACTTTACCGCATATAGAGCACCAGCACGGACAAACTAGGAGACTATGCTAAAAATCAAGGTAGGCCCTTGATACTTCCTCGGTGCTATTTTAAAATGGATATGGTAGGAGAAGTAGAAGTGGTATAGGTGAGAGATGATGCAGAACCAGAGGTCGCATGTTGGAGGGTAGAGGAAAGTCTTGTAGATGAGAATGCTAATATTTTCGATACCATATTGGTGGGGGAAGCCATTGAAGCCGACGGGGGTAAATTGGAAATCCTTAAGGACCAATGTAGATATATATGTGGTGTTTTTAAATCTTTTTTCCATTTTTTCTCTGTTGACCAAACCCCCCATTTCTCTAAGTTTGTCGAATGGTGTGCAGATGATTTCTCTATTGCTGAAGAAGTCATTATGAATAATTCAAAGTCCAAAATACTTTGTTTAGTCTAGTCTTTTGTCATCTGTAAAACCCTGCACATCCCAGATGAGTTTGTCCATATATCCAAAAAATACAAGAGGAAAATATTATACGTTTCTTCAAAGATTCTACCGATGAAAGTAGAGAAGCCTTCTTGAAGTCCCGTTCAAAACCCAATGGAAAATTCATCAACCTATCATACCCCATTGAACTTAGCCAATTGATTGAAGAAAATCAGTGGTGTATATCCCTGGCTAGTTAGTTTTTAGGTATAGATACCGATGCTTATGTGACAGAGTCATTGTTGAGTCTATTGTTTGTCTTGAGTACTTTTTCAGCCAAACCTGAATTGATTGGGAAATCTTATTAGCATTGTTGTCTTAAGTTTGATGAATTCCTAGCCAAGAAAATCCATTCTCAGTTAGCAAATTTTGACGACACTAAAGTATTCAGATTTGAGTCCTTTTTGCTGAGGATGTTTATAGCTTATAACAAACAATAACTACAAGTACCTAAATTACAAATCACTAGTGATATGGCCACGGACTATTGTAAATTCATGAACCAGTTAATGGCCAAAGTGTATGACCTTTTCTTTTAGGAAAGGCCACCCAGGGTGTTTCCTAAGATGAGGCGAATACTACAGTTGTCCCATATCAAGAGGATAGGAGACTAGATATTGACAGAATTTAGAACAATCATAAGATTGCACGGCTTTGTGCATCAACTCGACATTCTTCCAGCTTTTCTAAATGCCGGGGTTTTCTCCTTGGAATTGATCAGGCAAAGACTCACTGTTGAGGAAGAGCACTTCTTGAACTATAAAAAGAGCTCAAATTTGATTTTCCCCTGGGAAGTGGGACCATACAAAGTTAGGAGCAGAGCTTCTTTTCCACTGGTTTCCAGCTTACTTAAGGACATTGGTTTTTCTGTGGAACAAGCTGTGAATTATGACCCCCATGACATAATTTCCAAAAGGAGGAAGGCTCATAAGTGCAAGCCTTTTGAACACACTCAAATACCTAGACTTAGGGAAGTAACAAATTGGGATGATTTCCCTAATCCTAACTTGATGGACACTAGAATAGAACGAAGCATGGACTCACCCCTGCCAGGGGTAGCTTCTCCCCAAAGAGAATTGTCCAAAGTAGTTTCAATAGCTGGGAATGTCTCACCATTGGTTAGATTTTCAATGAGTTCAATAAAAAGAGGATGTCTAGAGCTTATGCAAACTGAAGAGGTAGACATGACAAACATGCCCAAAAAATAGAAAATAGAATACGGGTAGCAGTTAGTGCAGGTTAAAAAGAGCAATACAAAGGGGATGATGAAGAAGAAGAATATGGAGAAAAAATAGAAACAAGAAGAGACCAAGGAAGCCAAATTGCAAATCCAAGAATATGTATTTGACTGACATACTCCAAATAGGCATGCATCCAAAGAAGACTAGCTAGACTCTCACCAGGAAAGGGATGATAAAACTTGTAAAGAGATAGCAGAGTTGTATAGCGAGGTAATACAGTTTCCTTACCCACACATGGCATTAAATACTATAAGGGATCATGCCAAAACACCCTTATCTTAGCTTTAACGATGGGAAACAAGGTGTCAGAGGCTAATGTGAACCTCACAAAGCTTCCCACTACTGACATAATACACCTCAACAAAAAAATCGGGCATATCTTGAATGCTAGACTACTGAAGGCCATAATACAGATGTCCAAGCTAGAGGGAAGTAAAACAAAGACTTTGGATATTTTGAGGAAGGTAAGAGTGGAGAACAAAGCCCTTAAGGCCCAAATCAATAATTTTCAAAATGAAGCAATGCAAATAGAGGGACCAACATGTAAGGTAGTTTTGGCTCAGAAATTGCTTAACGATAAAGAGAAAGAGATCCAAATACTAAAAAAGAAGTTGAAACTCACTTCTACCCAGCTCGCTCAGACATACGAGTTGGATGATTTTGAAAAAGAGAAAGAGACATTGAACACTGAACTTACCGAATGCAAAGACAAGCTACTGAAGCTCGAAGAAAAGGAATGGCAGTGGGAAGTAGACATCCAACTTTTGAAGAAGAGTGAAACTGAATTAAAGGCCACATTAGCAATAAAAGAAAGGGAGCTTCAAGGAAGAGGTGCAGAGATTGCAATTCAGTCCGTAGGTGTAGCTGGGGAAATAAACACTAGTTCTCTTTCTAGTGCAATGTCTGAGATAGGCCTGAAAGATACATAGATTATTAAGTTAAAGCAGCAGATTGAGAAACTAGAAAAGGAAAAAGGTAAAGAGAGACAGGAAAAGGAAAAGATGGAAGAGAAATGCCAAGGATTGGAACAACAAAATGCCAAGTTAAGCCAGCAGGTGGTCAGTAAATTGGCCTTGCAAGGCTCTAGACATTTGATTTGGGATCAAATCATTGTAGAAGCTGACAAGTTCCTAAATTTTATAGATTTAATTGCAGACCAGTAAAACGCTATGATACAGGCCAAGAAAAAGCTTCTGACAATATTAGAGGAAGTATAGAAAAGACCTGTAGCAACATCGAAAAATTCCATTGCTTTCTTAAGCGCCTTCTGAGATGATTTGGCCAATCAATACGGTATCTAGAATAGGGTTGCTATCATCTCTCAGGATAGAAAGGTAATTGGTAAAAATGGGATGTTGGAACTATACAAGAGAAAATAGGGATTATTGAGCACAAGGTCCAGGAGGTTATCAGGCTATTCAAACCATTGGTAGATAGAGGGATCCCTTTCTTCTAGGAAGAGAAGGGACCTCTATTGTCTCAAAAGGAGTATCTGGAATGTTTGGTTCATTGCTGATTAGACAACAACAATTTTAGAGATATGCAACAATTAGTGTCAAGAAAGATCATTTTTTATAAGTCAGCCAGTGAATTTGAACTGTTGTTTGATTTTAAAACCACCTGTGCCGAAGTTTTCGAGACCTTGTACCCAAAAACTATGGAGCTCAAAGTGCAATCATTAGACATGGCAGTTGTGACTTTTCCTAGTCCTGACCAATGAATATCTAGTCAGCAATACGGGTCGAGCAAATTTAAAATGCAACCATAGAAGTGGCAATGACAGTACGCGAGAAGTTTTTTCCATGGGAATGTCCTTCCAATGGTCACCTATCCTAGAAATTTATACAGCTGTCACTCACCAGATCAATATATCGAAGACTCTTATGCATATTTTCTCTTGCAATCCATATTTCAGTTTTTTATGTAAATCGTGGCCGATGTGTGACATTAGAGTTTGTTGGAAGTTGATTTTTAGTTGTAACAAGTTTTGATTCCCTAACCTTGGATTGGGAAGTCCCAAGTACTATAAATATATCTCTTGAAGAAGGAGAAAGGGTTGGAACCAATGTAATTTTGCAATGTATGCTTTGAAGAGTATTTTAATAAAGTTATAAAGCTGAGGTCGGCGTTTTACACAGGGATTCATGTTTTGTTTGTATGATAGTTTGTTGCTTCCTTTCTAATGTGAATGTTTTTCCAGTTTATCTCTCCTATTATGTTTTCTCTCATGTCTGAAATAAGTTTACAACAGTTTGGAATTCATACATGCTATGCTTTGTCTGTTGTTTCAGACATCCAATAAAGCTTTTTTCGAAAGTTAATACAGAATTCATTTTTCAATGCTCTATGTTAATGGTGTATTCATGTTCTTATTTTCTAACAGACAATTATAATTTGACTATGATTGAATGGCTATCTTGCCTCTGTGTTGAAATCACCTGCATAAGTTCTATTCATTTCTGTTACACTTCTTTACTCCATCGCCCAATGGTTCTATGCATTGTTTCAACCAATTTTACAAATAATTTATATTTTCACTTATACATATCTGGCATTGTTAATATTTGGTGAGAGATCCCTCTTAGAAGAGCAAAAGGACATTTCTCTCTTTGAAAGTGGTTCTGCTATTACTTGGGAGTGAGCCTTCTGCAAGCTTTGGTTCAATCCCACTGCTAACAATAACAATGACCTTTCAAACTTCTAGGGTAATCAACTTGTTTATGAGAGAATTAGAGATTTTGGCCTTCATATGATTTCTTCAAGACCGGCTGTGCTCCCTTACAATGATGCAGTTAGATGGATTATAGACCACATTAATCTAAAATACCATTCCTTTAACACGAGTATTGGAATGCAATTGGCCAATTTCTGCTCTGAAACCTTTGTGAGAATTTACACCCTTAAACCTTTTACGCAGCTCCTCAATGCAGACTTTATTAAAGTTTCCAAGTCTAGGTTCGATTTTGACCAAATGCTGAAATCCTAGATGGCTGAACCACGCAATTTTTCCCAAAGGAAAGATGAACTTTACTACATCGAATGGTTCAAGGAACCTTATTCCCTACTTGCAGCAATGTTATGCAGGCTGTATGGTCTCCCCAACCGTTCTTACTGCAAGGAAGAATGGGCCCCCATTGCTCACCATGTCATAACTATGGGTGAATACTTCCCCTCGGCCTCAATTCTATCACTTGAACTAAAAAATTCCATACAAGAGTTCCACAAAGCTACTGGTAGGAAGAATCCCAACTTTTATCTTTCTACCTTCATTGTGGATATCTTTTGTGCCAGGTTTCGCTTCCCCAATATGGGATAGAGTTGGGTATTACCAGCCCCACCTGTGCATATTTATCATTCCAAGCTATGGGATACCAATTATGTAACCAATTTTTATGATATATGTGAGAGTTTCCTCGGTGAGGTCTATTTCCTTATTTTCAACAAGAAAGCTCCTGCATTCTCACCTGAAACTAAATCCCTCATAGCCACTATGGGATATTGGTATGTTAGTGAATCATTCACCTATATCATGGTTTTTGGTAGCAATGTTGCTCATATGTTGCCTAAGGTTGTGCCGGACAGGTTGGTCCTTGAGGAGATTTCATTTCAAACAGTCACAGAAGGGATTTACAAAAAATGTGTTGCACCTAAGAGGAAAGTTTGGCCCAAGTTTCCTAGAACCCTTAGATCCTTGAGCATACCTACTTCTACTTGAGCATCAGAGCTTAGTGACCACATAGTGTCACTCAACCTTTGTTTTTCTACTAAAATCAAACATGATCCCAAGGGGACTGTTGATTTCCACCTCAAGCAGAACCATTTCAAAACAGGATATGCTCACAAAGAAACTCTAGATGACTTCATATATCAGGGAGTTGATAATTTTTATGAATTCTTAGAAAGGGCTAAAAGCAAGGAAGAGAAAATTCATATATTGCAATACCGAAAGGAAATCAGGGACCGAGTTCAACATTATAGGTCTATGGAGTTAGACATTCAGGAAAAGGTAATAAAAGACAGGGAAGGAAGGGAAGCTAAAGATGCGGCAAAGGAGGATCTCACATCCACAAATGCTTCCATGGAAAGTAGTTCAGACACAGGTAAAGGGAAAGATCCCATGGAAGAAGTTCCCCAGACATCTGTGGAGTAGCAGTTCAAGGCCTATTTCCATACTTCAGAGCAGATCAATTAGAGACTGAGCAAAATGACTTCAGCACTAGATACTCAAGAAGTTACAACCTCTCAACCAACTGAAGATGCTCAGGTGACCACTGTGGTTGAAAAGAATCAATCTATACAAGCACATATTGAACAAAATCCTCTCAAATGGATGGAATCTTTAATTTCATTTATCCCCACCTCTACTATAGACTTGACTCATTTAGAGGAAGAGGATGAGAGGGTTTCCCCTGTGCATGTTACTGTTGAAATTGGAAATGGTAACTATTTATTGAATTTTACCAATGGTAGAAATGCCAAGTCTTCATCACCTCCCTCATAATCTCAACTTTCTTCTAAATCTGCCCATCCTCTTCTGCATTACTTATCTCATCAATAATAGCTTTATCTTCATTATCTGTTGGTTCTACCGTGACAAATTTTATGTCCCAACTTTATCAATATGCCACTTGTCTACCTGAACCTATTACACCTGTTTCTATGGATATGGCCATTCCTTCATCTATTGTGCCTCCATTTTTCAAAATTCTATTGCATATTCCTTCATTCAGTTCAATGTCATCCCCTGCGATAGAGAAAACTTCAACAGTTTCACCATGATCACTCAAGGCTACTATTTTGCATGTTTCATCAACTGAAACTTCTATTTTTGACATTTCTTTATCCCCTAAAGTAATTCTTGCTCAGAATGTTACCTCTTCTCCATCCACTTCTCCTATTACTATGACCATACCCTCTCACACCACAATTGAAACCTCTTCTCTGATATCCATAGGAATTAGTATACCCCCCATTGATGAGATGAGGGATGAATTCAATGAACATTTTGTGATATCCTTGGGGAAATATTGGTACAACAAAGCTGATAAATAAGTGGTGAAGAAGGGTAAGAAGAGGAACAGGGATCAGAGTGATATTGACATATCTATTGCAAATGAGTTTATGTGGACCCAGTGATCAAGTGCCCCGCAGGTGTATGCCACAAATGCTACATCTGTTTTAGGATGTTTTACAGGTGCCAATTTTGATGCTATTTGTTAACACTCAGAATGTATCCACGTTGTGAAAGGTAAATCCCAAGGTAACAATAAAAACAACTTTAGAATGTATTTCTGACCTAATACAGTAAGAGAGGGATCTCTCACTATTTATAAAGTTTTTATACTCAAGAAATTCAATCCAGTACAATCAGAAATTTAGATTTCTGATGGGACAAATAGGACAAGTTTGTTTTAAAAGACTTGGTAAGACAGTCATGGAGGAGACCATTGGGAAATGGAGTCAACAATTAGATCTGAAATAGGTTGCAGGAGGTAGGGCTTTGAAGGTAGAGGCATGGGAATAATGAGGTTAAAAGGTGAAATGGATAAACCATCTGATGAATAGGATCGACCGTCGAATGAATAGGATCAACCATCAGATGAAGAATATTTCACTGGGGTAATATGTGTGGAGAAGTGAGCTATGGAGGTCTACCAAATATCTTATATTTTCCATATTTGAATGGTCAAAGATTGAATGTTTTCCAAGATCAACGAAGGATGGATATTTCATGAATCCAACATGCAGGCATGATAACTTGTGCTAATGCCGTGAAATATGGTAGGGCCTTGTCATTCCAACAGCCACTATTTTGAGTGGGATGAATCTATGGCAGAGATGTGTTTTGCAATTGGGATTTTCACAAGAGATAAAATAATGTTAGGGCTATGAAATATCTTGGGGCCCACACAGTTTAACAGTCGATATTCCATATGGGGAATATCTACAGAGGATAAGTATTTCTCTGCCAAAACATGCACAAGAAATAAGATGATTCAAGTTTGAAAAATGTTGGTGTACCATGCTCCTTTGGATGACGGGGATTTGGTGGGGAGTCGATCAAAGGTCCTGGTTGATTTTGTGACAAGTATGTGTGCGAAGTTTAGCATGGCGAGGTGCTTCAAAATCATGTAGACCCCACACCTTTTAACAACGATGATTGTGGGAGAGTTTAGATCTATGGTGGAGATTCATTTTGCAATGGGAACAAGCAATAGGTTTAATAAGCTAGAAGAGTGTGAAATAGGGTAAAGACCACATCCTTGGATGGTTGGGATCTCTCATATAATATATCTATGGTTATGGTTTGTTTCACAGTTTAAAGATATGAGGGGAAATAAATAGAATATGGATGTGAAATGGAGACCAAGGTGGATAAAATCAACGACGTCGATTTCATCTTGGAAAGATCAATGGATTAGGATAGGCCACATCCTTTCATGATTAAGATTACTGAATATTATATCTATGGCCATAAATCATTTTTTGAGACAAATATGCAAGAGGGGTAAGGATATAAAAAAGTATAAAAAGTACCGTGCATGTGAATTCGAGGCATTATTTTATTCTACAACATCAGAAAGCATGAGCCAAAATAGTGCAGGAGAAGCCACCTCATACATTTTCATTCGACCACCTGTCAAAATCATCAGGTAGGCCTTTTATCGCCTTATGAAACTATAAAATGGCTCAACCATAAATTATGGAAGTTCAAAACCTAGAGTATCAAAAGTAGAAGAAGGTTTTGAGGATAGGGATGTTGAGGTATTTGACATGCTTCTACTAAATGGACACATTGGTGATGTTAAAGAGAAGCTAATATTGCTTAAGTAATAAGCCAATGATGCACCTAACATTCACCAGTCTTACTTCCATTTTTTTGCAACTGACCAAACCCTGAGTTTCCAAGAATTTGTTGATTGCTGCGTTGATAACTACTCTTTTTCTGAGAGAGTTATTATTGACATTACCAGCTCCATAGTCCTATGCCCTATCATTCTTTTAGCTATTATAAAATCCTTATCAGTCCTTTAGTATTTTACCCTAAAATCCCAATATTATAAGGAAGAGTCTATACTTCAGTGTTTTAGATAGTCCTTGGTAGAAAAGAAACAATAATTTTTCAATAAATGCTTCAAACCTGATATAAATATATTAAACCAATCATTTCCAATCAATTCCATCTTGTTCAATGAGGAAACTCAATGCATTGTTATTTTTTTAAGTCAGTTATTAGGTCTAGACATCGACAAATACATTATTGAGCCTCTCATGAGTTTACTTTTTGTCTTAAGCACTTTCCCATTAAAATCAAATGATCTAGGTCATCCAAGGTGGGTTTCATGTCTTAAGTTTGATGATTTCCTATATGAGAATGTGCATTCTCAGTTGATGGAATTTGGCAGGACCAAAACCTTTAGGTTTCAGTCTTATTTGCTAAAAATGTTCCTTTCCTTCAATGAGGAGAATTTGCAGTTACCAGAAATGGTATTGACTGAGGAAATGAGTAAGGATTACTCAAAGTTTATGAAATTCCTCATTTCAGAGATATACAATGCTATTTTCCAGAAGAGGTTACCTAGAGTATTACCAGAGATGAGGACTATTTTGCAGTTCTCTATAGATAGAAGGATAGGTCACTAGTTCTTGTTTGAGAATGGAACTATGATTAGATGGTATGGCTTCACTCATCTACCATATATATTTCTAGCCTTTCTAACCCCTAGAGTTTTCTCATTGGATTTTATCAAGTAGAAGTTAATAGTAGAAACAAAACACTTCCTGAAGTTAAAAAATTCTACTAATATTAAGTATCCCTGAGTAGTAGAGCCTTTTACTATCAAGAGTATTGAGAACTTATAGAAGGATATGGGATTTCCTACAGAGCCTACATTTGATTATGACCCCCATTAGGTCATCTCAAATAGAGAAAAAGTTGTAGAGGTTGTTGGGTTGGAAGATGCTTCCAATTGGTATGACTATCCAAAGGAGAATCCCAAAGCTAATGATGTGCAAGAGAACTCAATTTATTCTATAAAGGGCATTACTTCGTTGGTTCTTGACATTTCTCAGTTTATTTTACCAACTATAAATGTTACATCTTTGGTCAGTCACTAAAAAAAACAGGTAAAAGAGATCTTTCAGATGCCATGGACATCGAGGAGGAGGACATTTCTAGGACTCCTAAGAGGCAAGAGATTGAAGAAGAGGGACAAATAGTCCAAAATATAGCAGAGGATAAAGGAAATAAGGAGATGAAAATAACAGGACTTGTGTTTGAGGTCAAGGAGTATGCATTCGCTGACACTCCAACTGACTCTACATTACAGTTTAGGAACAAGACAGAGTTGTTGGAGAAGTCTAAATAAACAAATGATATGACTTCAGAATAATATCTAAAGTTTTAGGAAGAAGTGAGAAATATTTCCAATCAATATGTGTCACTTATTTCTATCAGAGACCAGGCCCATAACAATTTAAACTTGGCATTGGAAACCAATGACAAGGTTTCTGAAATGAAGATGGAACTGGAGGAAATTACTATCCCATAAATCATTCATTTACACAAATAGACTAGGGATATTTTTTTTACAAACTTGTTGAAGTCCACATTGAAATTGTGTAAGATGGAAATTACTATGAGAAAAATTGAGAATCAATTGAGACAAGAAAAGGTGGAAAATAAATCACATCAGGCAGAGATTAAAAAGCTGCAAACACATCTTCTAGCTACTGGGGGTATGGATGACAAGGGATAAGGCATGAAAAATCTATTAGATGAAAAGGAGAACACCATCGAGTTTTTGAAGAACAAATTAAAAATACATGCTACTCAGTTGATAGAAGGACCTGAACTGGCTGAGATAGAGAAAGAAAAAGAGGGTTTGAAGGATGAGTTGACCGATTGCAATGAAAAATTACTAAGGTTTGATGATAAGGAAAAGTAATGGAATAAAGAAATGAATTTAATGGTGGAAAATGAAAAGGTTTTGAAAGGAAAATATGATGAAATAGAGAAGAATTTACATGAGAAAGAGAAAGAGCTTAAAAATAGGGTTATTGCTACTGTAGCTCTATCCAATGAACAGAGAGTAGTCCAAGCCATGCTAGATATAAGAATAAAGTATTTAGAATTGTCTGGGTTGAAAAACCAAAACAAGACCCTGGAGAACCTATCATTACAAAGAGAGTAAGAAAGGATAGCTTGGGAAGCCAAGTCTAATGCTTGGGAGGACAAATGTCAGGAGCTGCAGAAAAATAATGATAAATTGATGAAAGATGTTTGAGGCCAACCGCATGTTCAAGGGGAATTTTTTTTATATGGGACTCCATTATAGAAGAAGAAAACAAATTCAGACCCTACTTGGACTATATTTTAGATAAGGAATTAGTAATACACTCATCTAGACAGACTCTAACTCTAGCAAGAGAAAAGTTGAATAAGAAACCAGTTGACTATGCCAAAAATTCTATTGATTTTCTAAATAGTTTTTCAGAGGATGATCTAAGGAAAAAAATGTCAAATATAGGATCTTAATCATCACTTGTGCTAGGAAGGTTATATAAACAAATATCACCACTTGGACACAGTCTAGGAAAAGGTTGATATTTTGGCCCACCAAGTGAAGTTGTCTATTGATATGTTTAACCCACTGTTTAAGAAAGGACTCATGTCTATTGGAAAGAAAAGGGAACAATGTTAACTAAATATGAATACTATGAAAAAGTAGTTGCATGCAGACTAGACCATGCAAATTTTTCATATATGAATTAGTCACTATCCAGCAGGGTAATTGTAGACAAATTGGCCAACGAATTTGGAATCATGTTTGCCTTCAAAGAAGCATGTGTGCATTTTCAAATCTATTCTTACAAGGAACACATCGAACTATGCATGTTGGTGAAATAAATGGCCACTCTAGAATTACCATCTCTAGATCAATGGAAGACAATTGAGAGGTTCAAAAGAACCAAATACACACTAGACGCCCAAGAATGAGGAGGAACGGGTCGATATGAGTTAGCAGAAAACCATTGGAAGGGTCCAAAACTATTGTTTTCATGTCAAGAGAGCATAAGCCCCATCCATGACATTACCATATTTATCAAACATGCTCGATGTTTCATATTCCCTCTTTCATGTATAAATAATGGAAAATGCACCACCTCATAGCTGTCAGGATATACAATGCAGATTCAGGATTGAGTCACTATTTTTTGTAACCTAATTAGGCTCTATTTTGAGCTTTCTCTCGTGATCCATAACACTATAAATGTAACCTCTTTAGATGAACTTAAGGGTTGATTAGACTTTCATTTTTTGAAGCATCTGTTCTTAGATTGTATCTCTATAAACTTTATTGGAAGCAATAATGAAAAATATTTCTCTAAGTTTATAAGATTCATCACGGTGTTAATGTTCATTTTGTGTTCCCTTTTTATATCATTTCATATGTGTCAATTCCCACTAATACATTCTAGTTGTGTGTGAGGAATTTGTTTTATTAAGCAGTCCTTTCATCAGATATAGCATTTCTAATGTGTCTGTAATGATTGTTGTGGAATTTATCCTTGTTAGATGCTTCATTTCTATCAATTTCCTTTTTTGGTGTTCTACTAAAGGTTTTTTCAAGGGATTCATCCATAGATAGGCGCCCCTTGCTGCACTGGACCTTTTCTCATTTCTCCTACCACTACTTGAAGATATGTGGCTGAATATTACACTTTGCCTTAGATTACACAAGGGAAATACATTGTTCATTATTTGTTGTAATATCCTTGAATGATTCAGACTATGAATCCATTACCCAATGGTATTTCATATTTGTTTGTATTACAATTTTTAAAGTTACAAACAAATATGTCCCATAAAAAATATAGCATTCTAAAATCTTGTTTGAAGCCAAATATATATATGTGAATGTTTCTGTGACAAAGAGAGAGCCCTCTTTGATAGTATTGGATAGAATAGAGTCTAAAGATTGTTTTGAAATCGTTATCCCTGTGACTTCTTACAACAACTATAGGAAAATTACAGGGAAATAACATCTTGGTGACATTTCTAGGGAGCTAATTTCTATTATCTCCTTGGGGGAACGACATTGTTGCAGTTCTATAACTTGGTTGAGTAGCCATTCCTAGACACCTACTATTTGTATATTCTCTGGTTAATCCACTCAAATCGTTTGAAAGGTGACTCCATTCAAAATTTCGACCACCTAGAAGCTGTAAAGTTTTTCATATTTTCTATGGCGATTCTACTGGGAAAATGAACCCACTGCAAAGACATGGAAATACATGCTTAAAAATTAGGTACTCCATTGTGAATCTTCTCCAAGATATCTTGTCCTTCCTAGTAATTGTTTTTGTATCCTTTTTTAGGCTGGTCATGACATCTTTCAATTATTTATTGCACTCATAATAAGGCCATGGGTTCACCCCTATATCCATATTTAAGAACTATAAAATATCCTTTCGTCTTGTACATATGATTTTGAGCTCGATCCTCCAGTTGAACCTCATAAGGAAACTGATCCTCCCTGTAAAATGCATGACGCTATAGTTGACACTACATTCATTTCTGAGCCTCCGAGAAAGGATCTCCAACCCTTGCAAGATAAATAATCCCCCACACATCTCTCTGAATTAGCCTCACTAAAATTCATTTCCCCAAGGTAGTCTGCTGCCGTATCCTTATTTTCCACCACTTTAGAGCTTAAGAAACCTCCATCATTCAGTTTTACAATCCTTCCTATCTTTGTAGTTCCTCATAGGAGATTGATTCTATCTATCACACCACCTTCAATCCCTATTTAAATACCTACTAAAAAATTGGGGAAAGATAAAAGGTTTTCCCCTATACTTCTCCTTGCTTTTATTCATGACCTTCCCTAGGGGTATGCTCAAAAACTAAAGAAGCTCACTGGGGATAGGGGGTATTCAACTAAAGAACAATTGGGGTGGTATGCATACTAGACTAACCTAGAAGAAGTTGTCCATGAGGAAGTTAAATTCAAACTGTTCACCCAAAGTCTCGCTGGAGAGGAAAGAAAATGGTTCACCGGTCTTCTAGACAACTCCATTCTGAGCTATTAGGATTTTGAGGATTCCTTCAAGAACAAATGGGAAGAAAAGGAAGACCCTGGGAAGTGTTTGTCCAAATTCAATACTATGAAGAGAAGGTAGAGTGAATCTATCCAGGAGTTTTCAAATAGGTTTATCAAAGTGTATCAGCCATCCCTTCCCAATTCAAGCTTCCCCTTGGTTCTTCCCAACTGCAATAAGATGAGGCATTTGACACTGAATTTACCCTATGGCTAAGTGAAATAAAATCAACCTACCTAGATGATATGATGAAAGATTCCCCATAGGTAGAAATAAAATGGACTGTTGCTAGAGAGAAAATAAGAGACGAGGGAGAAAAAGTGAAGGATAAAGAGCCCATATAGCCTTTTTCCTCTATTTTATAAGAGGCCAGAATGGACACGATGTTGGAGGCCATGGAAAGGTTGATGGAGAGAATCACTGTGGAACACATCCCACCTCCCATTGAAAAATCAAAGGATACATGATAGGAATCAGGATTCTAAAGTATCTATCTCTTCTCCAAGGAATCAAATAATCCCTGAAACACCTTCGTAGTTTGAATTAAAAAATGAATTAGAGTGAGAGTTAATGGTGGAGGAAGGACCTATGGGTGATTTTCCAACTCAAATTTCACCTGAATATTTACATGAACATACAAATCCTTCCCTACTGGTGGAAGATGAGAAAGATACACAACTAAATTCAGCTTTGCATTCCAATCCTCGTTTGTATGAAGATTTTAATCAGCAGAAGGGAGGAAACTGTTTTCCATTGTGCTTTGCCTCATTTGATTTTTTGAAACAAATATTAAGGGTTGCTAATCAAACTCAGAAACTTGAGGTTAGATATAATGTCATGGAATTTCTAGGAATGGATAATGATAAGGGTGAACCCATAGAATCCATTGTGCATTCCAATATTTTTATGTGTGAGCGGGAAGATGATAAGCCTAGTTCCATACAAGAGGAGTGTTACAATTTGATTGATGAAGAATGTATTCATCCCATTAAAAATAATTCCTGTGGGGGTTTTGAAGAAGATTTTAGTCCACCCATGTATCATATATATCAGGATATCTACTCAGAAGATGAGGGTTCTAAATGGAATGTATCTTCTTGTTCTTCCAATTTAGAATCTTTATGTCAAGAAGAGCTTATTTCAATTGATTTTATTGAAGATATTCCCTATGAATGTATGAAAGGAATTGGGCTTTAAGTTCT
This sequence comes from Pseudotsuga menziesii, assembly GCA_001517045.1. NCBI lineage: Eukaryota > Viridiplantae > Streptophyta > Pinopsida > Pinales > Pinaceae > Pseudotsuga > Pseudotsuga menziesii. The sequence goes on along the minus strand of LPNX010199011.1, from coordinate 851,567 downwards.
GAAATTTTGAATGAAGTAGTTGATGTCTCATTTACAAGTTGTCATGATAATTCCTTGCATGATTAATTCAAAGATCATCTTGACAGGGAGATACTAGAGGTACAGTTTGAGCAGCGGTATTGGAGAAAGAGGATGACATAAATATTTGAAGACTTCTCTGGATTTTATGATCCAGTGGCTGAATATAAGGATCATCCTTGTCATGGCAGGTACATAACAAAATTTTCTATAGGTTGTCATGACCCAGTGGCCAGATATGTAACAAAGCTTTGTAGTGAGAATGGTGGGTTAGCTATGTGCAGTAAAGATCAAGTTCCCTGTCATAACCTTTTTCCATTAAGTGCTTCATTGATTTTTTTGATCAAGCATGAGGAGAAACTTTGCATATGGAATCATTTTCTTGATTGGATTCAATGGAAGTTAGAAGTAACTTGACTGGGAATCGATGCTCAATAAGTAGGGTAGATAGAGATGAATAAGCTTGGCATGGATAGCATTTCTTTTAAGCTATTTCAGTTTTTTCAGCATCTCTTCAGTTTTTTATTTCAGAGCATGATATAGGGTTTCAGAATATGATTGGGATCATCTCAATGAATCGGGAACTTGGTCTACGTGGTTATTTTCTACCCCATAGGTAGGATAACATCCCTGATTTGGATCCATTGTTAGCACTTGTGCTAAATTTTGGAAATTTCTACATGAGGAACTACACTAATTCCCTTGCAAAGGTCTAAACCAGTAAAAAATGAGGGGGTATAGGAAAAAAAACTTTCCATGTCTTGTGATTTTGAGGTTGCCTGGGAGGATTATCATAAGCCTAAATGTCAAAATGGATTATCCCATGGCGTAGTGTGAACAAATATCGAAAACCCTTGGAGTTATAACCCTACATTTGGGTTCAAATATGAAAATTTTTCTCACAGTTATCTAGTGGCGAAAATGAATGACGTAGATCCATGGAAAAGAAAATCGACTATTGTGAAGACTTATTCAAAATAAGGTAAAGGGTTTTAAAATAATCTTGGCATGGGAAGAACACGGTTAAAATGCAAGAACAATCAACTATTGGATGAATATGCACTTCATATCTACGGATGAGGAAGATTTCATTGGGAAAATATGTGCGGAGAAGTGAGATATGGAGGTGTGCCAAATCTATTATACTTCCCATATTTGAATGGTCAAATATTGAATGTTGTACAAGATAAACAGAGGATGGATGTTTCATGAATCCAACATGCACAGAGGATAACTTCTTCCAACGCTGTGCAATATGGTAGGGACTCCTCATCTAAACAACCATGATTTTGAGCGAGCCAGATCTATGGCAAACATGTGTTTCATAGATGCAATGTGTGTCGAGCACCCTAAATGCAGATAAGTTATTATCAACACACAGAGCTTACGAAATTCATTTTCAACCCGAGGAATTCTTTTGTCTCAAAGGGTAAGTGCACAATATATGCTTAAACACCCAAATCATTGTAGTTAATACTACTCTTAAACAACTATGTTCATCCCTCAAACTCTGTGTGATCCCACCAATCTTCTAACTCTACAAATTCAACCTTTTCCTTCTAGGAATCAACAAGAAATGAAATCAGATTCAATACTAATTACTGACAGAAAGGAAATCCTATTCATAACCTAAAATAAATGAATTGCCTAATTGATCTAATCACACTTAGAATCCGTAATCATAAATTAATTGTAATCTAGAATTTCGATTGCAACAAATCAAGCTCAGCTATTCTAAGAATTGAATTGTAGAAACAAAGATCAACAATTATAACAATCAAAGAATTACAAAGGGTTCGTGGGATGTCAATCTGAAACCATGAGATGAACAGAGCTGTGTACAGCTATTGAATAAATTGCATAAAGACTATCTACTCAGTCGACTGTTACGCTGTTACAGTTATCGATCTTAGGAAAATGCAATACTATAAATCACACATACTACTGCTGCGCACAAAGAAAATATGATTAAAAAAACATCACACAACCATGAATTAAAATATCCTACCTTAACTCAGCAATCTCTGTGGAAGGCAGGCCCAACCTTCACACAAAGACGCTGGATGAACAATGTACAGCTCCCGTAAACCAGCAATAGCTCTTTGTATTAAAAAGGAAGAATTATTACAGATTTCTCTCGCTGTCAATACACCAAATAAATTAACTATTTTCCAACCCCCTGGGTCGAGACAGCTTTCTGCATTTATACATACAAGCGATAACGTCCAATCCTATTACAAAGGGCAGCCATGAAGATCTCTGATCTTCAGGCACCCTGAATAACACCGGCTGTTACAAGACGTGGCATGATACAATTATAGAAAATGCGAGAATACTGTTGACTGGACCAGAAGCGGCGATCTTCTCAGATCGCCATAATATTCGAGCAGCTACGCCGAAGATCCCTCGATCATAGCACATTCTGTTACTGCTACTCTGACCGGCTCTTGTCTGGAATGTCACATGCCTCAATAGATGATGGACAAATTGAGGATCTCTTTTATGTCACGACCATCCATTGTCCCTAGACTTGTTCAGCTCCATCCCCCTGCATTCTGCTCATCTCACATTATCTTCATAGATCACACATATTAGCACAATTTCGAGATATAAATAGCCTTAATTGTCTACAAGAATAAGCATTAATAAGGTAAAACAATAATCAGTCTTACCTTGACAATTTAGGGAATAAAGTGAAGAAAGTCAGTCTGATTGGCATGCTAAGTAGTGTAAAACAAGGGAAGAAAGGTGATTAAAGGTGGTTAAAAAGGGGCCAATTTTGGACTCAACATCTCCCCCCAACTACCCTGTTGCATGTCCTCATGCAACAACCTGCATCACTTGGAATCTGAATCCTGCATTGAGCTCTATTCGTGGAGAGAAGAAAAATTGTAGGGAAACTCAGGTTTCTCATCTGCCTTCAGAAAACCTCTGTGAATGACCCAGTACTGCCAACATCTCTGCTCCTCTGCCATAGTCATGGAAAAATCCATGTTGTATGGTTCTGCTGGCCACCAAATAAGAGGAAATTTGAACTTTAAACCCAGCCAGTTGACTCCACATTCCTTCATACACCCTACATAACCCTTGATTGTAGAGAGTGCATGTTTAAAATTTTTAAAGCAGTAGGGGTCCCTGTTTCTAAGTGCAGAGGAGGCAACCTGCCATTTGTGCTTGCTCCCCTCTAATGCAACCTGCTGCTGTCTAGAAATGGATTTTGTACAAGTGGAGATTACCTATTCCTGCAAGTTCATGATATGTTGTGCCTGGGAAGGGCTGGAAAGAAAACCCTTGTATCGAGCCACAAGGATGCCAGGATTCTGGGGCTCACTTCGAATCCATAAATTAGTATGGGCTTCATTGTGGGAAAAGGTCTGGAAAGACCTTTCCCACTGAACATGATTGTTCACAAAAGAGGCAAAGGCTCGTAGCTGAACATCACCTGCAAATGGAACAGGGTTTGAGTGGCGATCCAGAGGGCACGCCATCTCGTGCAAGTATAGTTCACATAGCAAGTTCTGCTATTCAAAATTTCTCCCAAGGAATGTCTCCAAATTTTTTTCTGAGGTTGCAATTTCAAATGACCTCCCCTCCTGTACAGCTTTTAATTTAAACCCGACAAACTGCTCGAAGAGAAACACTGGATAAGAGGAAGAGGGCTTCCTAGTGCCTATGAGTTCTCGGGATAGGGCATACATTTGATCCTTATCCTTCTGCATGGATGAGAATTTTTTCAATTTCTTCATCTCCTTCTGCAGCTCCTCTACATGAGCTCTATGGCCCATACGTTCTTCAGCCCCCTGCTCTTCCATCCCTCTAATAATTCTCTTATGCTCATCCAAAGCAATTGTCTTTTTCTGGTTTTCTTCCACCTGACTTCTCCATTTAATTACTTCCATCCTCAGGGCTGAAACTTCTGGTGTGAGATCTGAAATCTCCTGTTTATAATGTTCTTCCTGCTCTAAATCCAAATCAATAAAATTTTTGAAAGGGAGGAGTATTGTCTCTTGTGAGACAGTGTCTTCCAACACTTCTTCTATGAGAGTTGCTGGTTCTTGTGTGGCAGCAACATCCCCTGGATTTTCTTCCATAACTGTGATTGGTGCTTGTTGAGACACTGGTTCTTGTGTAACAGTGTCTTCTCCCTGATCCATCTGTATCTCTGAAATTGATTCTTGTGTTGCTGGTTCTTGTGTGACAGCAACACCCCCCGGGTTATTTTCTACAGCTATATCCAAGGCTTGTTGAGACACTGGTTTTTATGTAATAGTGTCTTCTCCCTGATCATCCTGCATTTCTGAATCTGATTCATGTGTTGCTGGTTCTTGTGTGACAGCAACATCTTTCAAACTCTCCTCAGCATCCACCTCCATTGCTTTTAAGGACACTGGTTCTTGTGTGACAGTGTCTTCCTCCTACATTCCTGGATTCAATTCTTGTGTTGCTGGTTCTTGTGTGACAGCGACATCTTTCAAACTCTCCTCAGCATCCACCTCCATTGCTTTTGGGGACACTGGTTCTTGTGTGGTAGTGTCTCCCTTCTGTGATTCTGAATCCAATGGTTGTGTTGCTGGTTCTTGTGTAACAGCAACATCTTCGTTCCCCTGCTTCTGAGATTGGATATCTTCCCCATCATACAACTCTTCCTCAAGGACCTCAGTGTCACCTGAGGCTATTGTCTATTCATCCTCACTCCACTGTGTATCGGGTATGATATCTATCCCTGGGTCATCTTCTAGTTGAAATTCAGGAATTCCCAAGGATGTTGGTTCTTGTGTAACAACATCCTGGATTACCTCTTCATCCTCCTGTGGCTGCAGTTCTTCTCTAAGCTTTGTATCATGGGGAAATTCTGGGGCCATAGTGCCAAACTCTTCATTGGGTTCCAGAGTGTCCTCCATTCCAGATTCTTCTCCCCTTTTCATCTGCATTTCTGAAATTGCAATCCCCTGTTCAGGTTCATCAATGTTCTGCCCTCGTGGCTCAGTTTCTATCATTTCTATATCGTGGGAGCATTCTGGGTTCATAGTGCAATCCTTATTTCCATCATCACTCCTGATTTCATTCTTTTTCTCCTCTGCCCTAGGATTAGTAGCAGCCTCGGCAAGGATGATCAAAGATGCTGGTTCTTGTGTTGCAGCATCTTTTTCTTCTGCAGGTTCTTCCCTTGTGGACGTGGGCTGTTGCACTGTGCGAACTATGACCCCATGGCCTTTCTTTTTGAAAATTTCCCCACAATTGGGACAAATCACTTGCTCCTCCTCCCTGTCAGGGTCAATAGAGTCTGCTCCCTCAAGGTGGTCTACCGCCTCCACCAATGTATACATTTTCTTCTCACCTTGTTTCCTACAAGTTTCCTTCCAAGTCTCCACTTCCCTTTGAAGTATTTGGACTTCCTCCTTTAATCCTGTGTTTTCCTCCAAAATTCCTTCAAGACTGGGTTCTACCTCAACTGGCCTTTCTGGCGCATCCGTTGGCCTTGGTACAAGGATTGGGACCTCCACCTGTGCCTCCAGGGTTTCCCATATTTTTCTGACTGCCTCTACTGTTGCACTTGATTTAATTCTTTTTCCTCTTATTGGTGCAGTTATGCTCAGCTCCTTAATTGGTCTCTTTCTCCCTTTTCGTGACGTTTTCGTTTGAGGGGCTGACTTATCAGGATTCACTGCTGGGGTCAAAGGAATGTTTTCTTGCGCCTCAGATTGTTCCTCCTCAATTAGGGTTCCCCCTCCCCACTTAGGTGAGGAGTCAACAGTGACTGGTTCTATCTGTTCCATCTGTTCTTCAATTTCCTTGGCTCTGTCATCTTCAGGTTCAATTGTCGCAGCATTCAATGCTGCTCCAATTTCTCCTTCTGATGGCAGAGTTGCCCTGTTGTCTACAGTTTTCTCAAGATTTTTATCAACACTTTCCCCCAATGGTTCTTGTTGTGTCCCCTATTGTTCTTATTCTGATGCAATATCATCCCCCCCCCCAACTATATTGGAGGGACACCGATCCTCCTGATGATGTTGAAGCTACGCCTGTTCGACTGGGACACCCGGCAAAAGAGCAGGTTCCTGAGTGCGGGCTGTAAATTGATCCCAGGTGATATTGTGCTGGGCCAGGGTTCTTAAAATGATTAATTTTATAAGGCCATGGTGGGTTAGGGAAACATGTGGATGTTTAGCCGTTTGGACAAACCCCGCCATCTGGCATAAGTTATGGAACAGATAGTAGGGAATATTCAACAAAATGCCATGGCGAAGATGGGAAAGCAAAGGTAGTTCAGAATTATAAACAGTTTGGTACCTACCTTCACAAGTGATGTACTTCTTGAGAAAGACAGCAACCTGATCCCATGGTCGCGGCAGTGAGTGCAGAGCAATTCCTCTCTTTGATGATTGAACGTGCTCCCCCTCTCGGAGAAATTCCTCCCGTGCAGCCATCATGGGGACTCGTCGTTCAAACCATGCCTTTCCCACCATTGGAAGAGAAGTAACTTCAGATATAATGGCCTCAGAAACTTCTATCCGCAGCCCCCATACCTCAAAGTGAGTGTCCTTGAGGTGTAAAGTGAATTGCAAAGCTGCTTCCCTGTTAAATCCGTCTAGTCGCTCGAAGAATTCAATCCAGCCAGCGGCTTGAAAGATGGAAAAAACCGCAGGATTGTTTCGGAGTTCCTGTGTGTTCAAAGGTTCATGACGAGCTGGAAGCCCCATAGTCCTGGCGACAGAGTTCTAGAGTCCGAGAGTGGAGGTTACAGAGTGGGGGATGCACAGATCGCTGAGCAGAGATGTGAGTAGGGAGATGACAAATTTGGAAAGTGCAGTGCAGAGGGAGATTCAAAATTTTTATGCCAAATTGGGGAAGGTGGCGGTTATGAGCTTTTACGTCGCACGAGGGAATGGATTAATTAAGTCATAATGGTAATATGTATTAAGGCACGACTGATATTATTAAACCCAAATTAACACTCAATCATGTAAAAATCAAAGCCATACCTCGTGCGACTGTGCATCGAATGACCTGCGGGGAATGATGATCCGGGTGCTTGCTGACGCTGGAAGGACGAGCTCGTGCGCAGGCATTAAGTTGATCATAATAATATTAATAATGCCATAATGCCATCTCCAGTGAAAACAGATAAAACATCGCGTCACCGGGGTCGGAATTATGCCAATTTGGCCGGCACGAGTGGAATAAGTCAGAGCCATAAATGATAGAGGAATCAATGTGCTTTGAGTAACATAGGAGTTACCACTGTAAAGAACAAAAGAACAGTCTATAATGCTGAAAGGTACGACAGATAAAGTGGAATTGAAGTTGCCCAGCATGATATCGTGGCCAATTAAAAGATGTTACAGCCGTTAAGGAAGATCACTGTGTTGGGAAAAAAATTGGCGGTACAGGGAGAAATCACGGCTGCCAGAACAAGCTCTATGGTTCTCGGAAGATATGTCGCAGCCGCGGGAAAGTGTGGGTTAGCCGCCGGGAGTGTATGTTTAGCCGTCGGGAAAAAGGATTTTCTGGCCTTTGGAAAAAAAAGTTGTGGCTGTGGGAAAGTGTGTTCAGCTGCCGGGAGTGTATGTTCAGCCGTCGGGAAAAAGGATTTTCTGGTCTTTGGAAAAAAAAAGTTGCGGCTGTGGGAAAGTGTGTTCAGCTGCCGGGAGTGTATGTTCAGCCGCCGGGAAAAAGGATTTTCTGGCCTTTGGAAAAAAAAAATTGCGGCTGTGGGAAAGTGTGTTCAGCTGCCGGGAGTGTTTATTTTGAGAAAAGGAAAATGCAACATAGGAAAACGTTTCTCGTTCAGCGGGCCCATTCTGGTTGTTCGCCTGGTACTTCCCTGCAATTTTATTTCTTTGAAAAACAACAACAACAAAAAAAGATCAAATGCGAAAAGAAAAAAAATCAGGAGTTATACGCTACAGTAAAAAACTTATTTATGTACAGTGATTCAATAGTGTGATTTACAGTTCAAAGGTTGGCAGAGGCAGAGAGAAGTTCCTGCCCTGGTAACAGCTGATACTCTGGGTCGGTAGCAATCTGCGAAATGAATGCATCCTTCGAGATAGGCTTACGATACAGTCTTAGTCTGTGGCCATTAGCAAGTAATGGTATACGATTGTCATCAATGGTCACCAGAAGGACAGTGCCATTGTCAAAAACCCTGTCAACCAAGTATGGACCTAGCCACCGTGTACACAGTTTCCCTTTAAAATCTCTTTTGAATCTGGAGTCATAAAGTAACGCCCAGTCTCCTTCACTGAAGACCTTCTTTTTAATAAACCGGTTGTGCCAATTAGATCTCTGTTTCTAAAGCAACAAATTCTAGTCTACTGCTGCTAACCGTTTCTCGTCCAGTTCATTTAATTGATTCAGCCTTCGCTTCTGAGCTTCTGTTACATCTAGGTTCATTTTGGTGGTTGTCTTCAGGTTTTTAATCTCGAACTCAATTGGAAAGACAACACTCTTTCCATACACCAGATCATATGGGGAGAACCCTGTAGTGTCACGCCAAGTCGTGCGATATGCCCACAGTGCTTATGGAAGCATGTCAGCCCAATCCTTTCGATGACTATTAACTGTTTTAGTAAGGGTATTTTCAATAACCTTATTGGTGCTTTCCACCTGACCATTGGCCTGGGGGTGGTAAGGTGAAGACACCTTGTGCTGCACATGATACTTCCTGAGCAAGGATTCAAATTGGTGTGACACGAACTGTGGCCCTCCATCAGTGACTACTTCTTTTGGCACCCCAAAACGGGTAAATATCTCACTGTACAGAAAATCAATTACTGCCTGATCATTAGCTTTAGCCAAAGCTACAGCCTCTACCCACTTGGTCATGTAATCAGTACAAACCAGAATATAGACCTTCTGTTTGGAGGGAGGACTGATAGGGCCAACAAAATCCAGTGCCCATCTATCAAATGGTTCAAATACAAGTTGGGGCTATAGGGGCATCTGATCTGTTCGATTGGGTTGGCCCATCCTTTGGCAACTGTCACAGGACCAGACATACTTCTTGGCATCCCTGAACAGAGTCAGCCAGTAATAACCCATCCGTAGTGCTTTATGCCCTTTTCTTTTATCTGCAAAGTGCCCTCCACAAGGTCCCTCATGATAGGCTTTTAATATAGGAAAGATCTCATCTTCTCTTACACATCTCCTGATCTCAAGATCAGGCCCTGTGTAGAAGAGATGGCCATTTAACCAACAAAACATGGCACTGCGCTGAATAATTTTTCTTTTTTCTCGTTTTGTCATATATGGTGGGAGCTTCCCTGCAACCAAATAGTTAGCAACATCTGCATACCATGGAGAATGAACTAAAAGTGCAAATAGATGCTCATCTGGGAAAGAATCCTCAACAGGCAAACTGTCATCACTGTTAGTAAGACGGGATAAAAATTCAGCAACAACATTTTCCTTCCCGGGTTTATCTATAATAGTGATATCAAATTCTTGTAACAACAAAAGCCATCTGGTCACTCTGGCATTGGTAACTGGTTTGTTCATTAAGTATTTGATGGCAGAGTGGTCAGTGTGCACAAATGTAGGATACCCGGTGATATAATGTCGAAATTTATTGATGGAGTAAACGATAGCTAGGAATTCTTTTTCAGTAACAGTGTAGTTAAGCTCAGCAAGGGCTATATTTTTACTAACTAATAAATGGCATAAGGTTTTTGGCCCTCCTGCTGTCCTAATACTTCCCCAATGGCAGTGTCAGAGGCATCTGAGGAAATATGGAAGGGCAGGGTCCAATTAGGCCCCTGCAAGATGGGAGCTGTAGACAGCTTTGCTTTAAGTTCATCGAATGTTGTCTGGCATGCTGCATTCCACACAAATTGTGCATCCTTCATTAGCAAAGAGAACAAAGGAGAAGCCAGTTTGGAGAAGTTTTCTATGAATCTTCGATAATATCTAGCATGTCCCAGAAAGCTTCTCACCTCTTTCTGAGTTGAAGGGGTAGGTATATTCTGTATTACTTTGATTTTTTCAGGGTCTACCTGTATGCCATTGGTAGAGATAAAATGCCCCAATACCACCCCCTCACTCATCATCATATGGCACTTCTCAGTGCTCAATGAAAGCTGAGTCTGTTCACAGCGAGTTAAAACCTTCTTTAAATTTTCTAGTGCCTCATCGAAATCCCTGCCATAGGGAGTGAAATCATCCATGAAGATTTCCATGCTATCATTGACTAATTCAGAGAATATGCCAATCACAGCTCTTTGGAATGTTGCTGGTGCATTGCACAATCCAAATGGAAGTACTCTATAAGCAAACGTTCCCCAGGGACAGGTGAAGGTGGTTTTATCCTGATCCTCAGGAGCAATTTGGATTTGGTTGTACCCACTGAAGCCGTCTAGGAAGGAGAAGAACTTCTTCCCTGACAAGGTATCAAGTACCTGGTCGATAAAGGGTAAAGGGAAATGATCCTTTTGAGTTGCTTTGTTCAGTTCCCTGTAATCAACACAGACCCTCCATTTCCCATTTTTCTTAGGTATAATCACGAGTGGAGAGACCCACTCACTATCCGAAATAGGATATATAAATCCCTCTTCCAAAAGTTTCTGGATTTCCTCCTTCACTATATCCCTCAGATTGGATTTCATGCGTCGTTGGGGTTGACACACCGGCCGGGAGTCACTTTTGATATAAATGTGATGAGTGCATAGATTAGAGGGGATACCCCTCATATCTGTATACTCCCAGGAAAACGCCCCCTTATGTTCTTTCAAGAGGCTGATTAGGCGTTTCTGCTCCTCTAAGGAGAGACTAGGATTGATATTCAAAGTGCTTCCAGGTTCTACCTCAATAGGAATGCTTTCTGAATTTTTCACAACCGGGATTATGTTTGTGGCACCAACCAAGGCTTCTTCCGTAAGATTCTCTTATTCTTCCTTTCCCAGGGTAGTGTTCAGAATTTGATAAACCTCTCTATTCACTGAAGTGGGTTCACTAATGAAATTTCTAATGGTATCATCTCTTGTTTCATTTTTAAAGGTTAAGGCCTTCCCTATAGTTAATAATGGCTGGACATCCTCCTCCTCCTCCTCCTGCTCTATCCAAAGGGATGTTTCATCCTCTATACTTGGCCGAGCTGGAGGATATAGGGTGAGGTTTTTAGTATCCATACCATCAGATATAGTCATGGACCCCGATCGACAGCTGATGCAAGCATCAACTGTGGCCAACCACGGTCTCCCCAGGATCAATGGGTGTCCCCCCAGCTGCGATTTTGGTTGTAACACCAAAACGTCAGCTGGGTACTCCCATGAATCTACTGATATAACAAGGTCGTCCAAAATTCCTTCGGGTCTGATGGTGGATCTGTCTGCCAACACCAAAATAGTAGGGGTCAGTCTAAACTTAGTGAGTCCAAGCTTCTTTACAGTTTCCATATTTATAACGTTGATTGCTACTCCCAGATCCACTAGGATGTTGGGTATCTATGTCTGTCCTATCTGTACAGTAACGGTAGGATTACCAGGGTCGTCGTATTTAGTCATAGGGGCTTTTCCTGTTATCAAGGCCGATAAGTTTCCTATGACATGAACCGTGGGAGGATCCCTGAATTTCCTTTGTGTTCTTTTTGTACACATCTCCCGAACTGTTCTAGCGTAAATGGGCACATCTTGGAGAGCTTGAAGGAGGGGAATTTTAACATAAAGGTTCCTTAACTCTCTGAGGAGGTTAAACTGAGGTTTCCCCCCCATTTTTGGTAGCTGTAGTCTCTCGGGGTATGGTGGCTGCTTTATCAGATGGGAAGGTTGTATCTCGTCAGGTTTTTCGTTGGATGGTTCAGCCATCCCTTTATCATTGGATGGTTCAGCCGTTCCTTCTAAGGGATGCCTAGCATCCTCAATGATGGGAATTGAATCAAATGGATGATGTAAGCTCTTCTCTTCTCTATGCTCAGGGGATGAAACATCCTCTGTAATTACAGGTTCTACAATTTTCCCAGATCGTAAATGGATTTCATTACAGGGTACAGGGGAAAGAGAGTAGGCTGGCATGTTGACAGTCTCCAATTGGTGGACTTCTTTATTGTTTGGGTTAGGATTAGGTTGGGCAGGCAGCTGGGGTTGTATTGGTATATTAGGGATAGAATTTTTTTGCAGCTGCAGCTGTGACTGTGGAGGTAAGTATTGAGGATATGGAGGAATTTGAAGGAATTGGGGAAATTGAGGAGAATACGGTGCTTGTTGAGGTAGATATGGTTGAGGAAACTAGTCCCCAGGATGAAAGTTCCTCCATCCAGGAGTCCACGATGTAGGTTGGGATGGTGGCTGTGTCCAGGGATTCCATGAATTATAGTTTTGTGTTGCAGGTTGAGAGGAATTCCACTGTGTATAATTTGAAGGGAATTGTGTATTCACATTTTGCATATTATTCCAATTCCCCATATTGTTCAAAAATGGAAGAGAGTCTGGAGACATACCTTGATTTCGAGGCTGCCATGGTTTCTTCTGTGTAATAAAGTAGGCTGCTTCCACATCCGGGTTTGATGCCTGCAGAACAGCCTTGACTTGAGGAATTGAAGGGAATTCCTTCATGTCATGGTTCAGCTCACACAGCTGACATATGTTCACTTTGTCAAGCGGGCATTCTCTCAATGGATTATTCTTTCTACATCGGGGGTAGAACACACCTAATGTGAGATCCTCTACTGCTTGTTTTTGTTTCGCCTTCAGGACATCAATTTCCAAAGAGATGGAGCTCATCATTTCTGTTTTAAAATTTTCAAGTAGATTGCCTATATCTGCACGGGTAGCGCCTCCATTGGATGACTTCTGGGTTCGGTCGAAGACGTCACGTTCCAGCTTTTCTCGTTTATCCCGCTTATTATTTCTGGAAGACCCTCTGGAGTATCTTTTGCACAGCTCCACAGTTTGGTCGAAAGGTTCTTTGGAGATGTATCCCTTACCAAGCAGGTTTAACATGTCTAGAAAATCATCCCTGATTCCCCGAAGCAATATTATTTTGAGTACGTCCAGTCCCATGTTCGTCTGCCCAGCTCTCTGCACGTTGTACAGCAGTCTTTCCACGAAATCTTCCAAACTTTCGTCCTCCTTCTGCACCATTTTAAATAACTCCTCTCTCTTATCCTTGGTGTTACAATATTCCTGATATTTCTCCAGGAACACCTGCTTCATTGCATCCCAATTAGTAATGGTCCCTCCCCCAAGGATCATGAACCAGCGTAATGCATTGTCCTTCAGGGTAGTAGGAAAAAGTTTTAGTTTTTGGGCATCGGTGATATAATCGTAGCTGCGACAAAGAATATCGAATTCAAAAAGGAATTCATCTGGGTCTTCTGCCGCCTTTCCATGGAAACGAGCTAACACCGATGGTGAGATATTCTTCATAGGAGCTGCCCCATATGGTTGTTGAATCGGAAATTGCAATGTAGCCACTGTTCCCTCTGGCAGGGAGCAATTCTCATGACGATAGTTTTCTCCCATCACTTCTTCCTCGTCGGCCCCGTGTCTGTTACTCATCTCTTCTTCTATTTTCTCCTCTTCGTCTCCTCCTGTGTTCTTTTCTTCATCCTTCTCTTGTTCCTCGTTCTTTTCTTCGTTCTTCTCTTGTTCCTCGTTCTTTTCTTCATTTTTCCACTGTCCCAGGAGCTTCTGGTGGTACCGATCTCACTCTTCCTTAGTTACACTCCTCCCGTTAATGTGATAATTCGTACCTCTACCAGCAGGTCCCGTTGTAACAGATGTGTCTTTGTCTACAGGGATGGCTGAGGACGTCACAGCTGCTCGTGTATTCTCCACCGTGGATCCCGATGCTAGCACCCCAGGATCAGCAGGGTTTCTTCTGTTAGGAGTTTCTTGAAGACGAGCTCCAGTGAATGAATCAGTTCTGTCAACAAGGTCGTCAATAAACATTCTTCTGCCCAATGGTACTCCTCGACCTCGACCCGAGCCACCTACACTGTTAGTATCTTGTGGGGTTTTGGGAGTTGGGAATTGATCGTGTTTTACCCTTATAGTATTCATACAACCAAAATCATTTCATCAGAGAGAATAAAAAGAGACTGATTAGAAATAATTACCAAATGCAACTAATGATAGTGTTTAATTTTTACCCTTCCTCGGCAACGGCACCAAAATGTCGAGCACCCTAAATGCAGATAAGTTATTATCAACACACAGAGCTTACGAAATTCATTGTCAACCTAAGGAAGTATTTTGTCTCAAAGGGTAAGTGCACAATATATGCTTAAACACCCAAATCATTGTAGTTAATACTGCTCTTAAACAACTATGTTCATCCCTCAAACTCTGTGTGATCCCACCAATCTTCTAACTCTACAAATTCAACCTTTTCCTTCTAGGAATCAACAAGAAATGAAATCAGATTCAATACTAATTACTGACAGAAAGGAAATCCTATTCATAACCTAAAATAAATGAATTGCCTAATTGATCTAATCACACTTAGAATCTGTAATCATAAATTAATTGTAATCTAGAATTTCGATTGCAACAGATCAAGCTCAGCTATTCTAAGAATTGAATTGCAGAAACAAAGATCAACAATTATAACAATCAAAGAATTACAAAGGGTTCGTGGGATGTTAATCTGAAACCATGAGATGAACAGAGCTGTGTACAGCTATTGAATAAATTGCATAAAGACTATCTACTCAGTCGACTGTTACGCTGTTACAGTTATCGATCTTAGGAAAATGCAATACTGTAAATCACACATACTACTGCTGCGCACACAGAAAATATGATTAACAAAACATCACACAACCATGAATTAAAATATCCTACCTTAACTCAGCAATCTCTGTGGAAGGCGGGCCCAGCCTTCACACAGAGACGCTGGATGAACAATGTACAGCTCCCGTAAACCAGCAGTAGCTCTTTGTATTAAAAAGGAAGAATTATCATAGATTGCTCTCGCTATCAATACACCAAATAAATTAACTATTTTCCAACCCCCTGGGTCGAGACAACTTTCTGCATTTATACATACAAGCGATAACGTCCAATCCTATTACAAAGGGCAGCCATGAAGATCTCTGATCTTCAGGCGCCCTGAATAACACCGGTTGTTACAAGACGTGGAATGATACAATTATAGAAAATGCGAGAAGACTGTTGAATGGCCCAGAAGCGACAATCTTGTTAGATCGCCAAAATATTCGAGCAGCTACGTCGAAGATCCCTCGATCATAGCACATTCTGTTACTGCTACTCTGACCGGCTCTTGTCTGGAATGTCACATGCCTCAATAGATGATGGACAAATTGAGGATCTCTATTATGTCGTGACCATCCCTTGTCCCTAGACTTGTTCAGCTCCATCCCCCTGCATTCTACTCATCTCACATTATCTTCATAGATCACACATATTAGCACAATTTCGAGAGATAAATAGCCTTAGTTGTCTACAAGAATAAGCATTAATAAGGTAAAACAATAATCAGTCTTACCTTAACAATTTAGGGAATAAAGTGAAGAAAGTCAGTCTGATTGGCATGCCAAGCAGTGTAAAACAAGGGAAGAAAGGTGATTAAAGGTGGTTAAAAAGGGGCCAATTTTGGACTCAACAATGTGTATGAGAGATAAAAACATGTCGGGATTGTGAAATCTGCAGGGAACTGCACAGTTTAACAATAAGGATTCCATACAGGGAATATCTATGGAGGAGAATTATTTCGTCTCCCAAACATGCACAAGAAATAAGATGATTCAGGGTTTTCAAATGTTGGTAGACCCCGCTCCTTGAGGAGTCGATGTAATGTTCCCAACCCTATGACCGGCAACGAGGGCACTACTATGCCATTAACCATCCGGGCAAACCGCCCCATGAACATGAAAATATATGAAACTAAAATGATTGAACATAAAACATGCTAAGATGCATAATCATTCACATACACATCAGAAGCAAACATACATTCAGGCATTCAACATGTTCATCATAGTTCATTAGACATCAAATATAATTGCAAAGATTAAATAGATAAGAATGCTTATCTTATGTAGAATTCATCTCGCAACCAGCTACGTCGCTGCAACGTTCCACCCAACCAGAGGCCAACATGCTCCTTAATCTCTCAGCAACATTGCCACCCCAGAGATGGGAATGATTCCCCAAGGAATAAGGGACTAAGTAGGCTTACACATAGCCAAATTTACACAAATCAGCCAAGTCAACATAGTTGGGTTTATTAGGCCATCAAAGAGCTGGGAAAAGTTGATGCTAAGCTAGTGATCTCATTGAAGAGATAAGGACACCTACACCAGAACTATCCTAACTTATAGGACACCCACACACACCCAACACAAGGAAATCTATCCCTTTTCTACTACATAGTCCCTCGGACCTTAACTTCCCTTCCAGTGCTATTCAGGGGTTGTGGAGAAGAAATCCAACCCTCTAGCTATGTCTATGTGGTTCCCAAACACACCAGGTTTATCAAGCAAATCAAGCCTTCATTCCCACTCCAACATAGTCTGAATACCAACCACTTCATACACGCACCAAGACAAGTGATTCATAGCTTTGACTGGGGAATTTGATTCCTGAGTCGTTCTTGGTCCTATCGTGGCCAAAATGAGTCAATAGGAATCCACAACAACCCACAAACATAAATGAACCCACAACACACAAAAATCATGGGGAAAACAACAGCCTGATCTCAACATTGAGGCAATGAGAAATACACAACCCAAGTTGGAAGAGGAGATCTGACTCTCAGCCTGGGCAGGGGAACATATACACAGAACCATAAATTGGTGAGGAAAAATACATACACACCCCATAACATGAATAGCTCATTCACAAGAAAATCATGGATGATAGTAAATGGTTTTTCCAGCTCTCTATGTGAGGATGAGCAGAACCAAAAGTGGAAGAATCCAATTGTGGGAGAGTGGAGAGTGGGAATGTTGTCTCTCTGCCCATGCGACATGAAGATAAAGAGTCTGCTGGTGGAGTGGGAATGTGGGCAAGGACTAAAAATCCTGCCACACCCACCACTACCCAACAATAACTACCCCAACTACATCAAGGGTTTAACAGCTAACAAATGCCTTTTCCTCATAGGACCAAGGTTTAATAATCCCCCTCCTTATCCTTAGGAAAATCATGCCCTTTTCATTATCGTTGCACCATCATAGCTAGCTGTAGGTTCATTTTAATTAAATTGCATATTTACATGATGCCAAAACTATAATGTGCCAGATAGCACAATATACCATCGACAACGATCCTAATTGTCGAAACATAACACAACCAAATCGATCGTGGGTATTTTTCCTTTAGCTCCACACCATGATCAATTAAAATATATACATCATGTGTATTTTAATGCAAATGGGGTCAATACCAAGGTATTACAATCCCCTCCCCCTTGGAATAACACCATCCTTGGTGTTCCAATACATAGGAATACATATACAATTCGCACATCCAAAATTTCAAAATTTTGCAGATCTGTCCCACGTTCAATTATTTACTTTGAACTTTCAGGACCAAGCCCTTTGGCTTCCATGACCTTCTCCTTCTGGTTCTTAGCTTTCAGCTCATCCACAAGTCTACAAACTTTGTGGTTGCTACCCTCTTGATGTTCCCTCGTTGGGCAGTCCCGGCGGTAATGATATGCTCCACATTTCCAACATTTCGCTAGCTGCTTCACCTTTACCTTCTCAATTTCCTTTGAGTATTCATGCCTAGAATGTTTCTTAATGGACCGATTGGATGAATTCCCCATCATTGATCCACGTTTATTTCCCTTACGGATTGCTCCCATAAGTATTTTTACCTCCTTTTTAAAACAAATAGAGTCTTGCAAAATATGGTGGTTCATCTCATTATTCCTTTTCTATATCTTGAGAATCTCTCCAAGATTCTCTTGGGTCTTGGAAATTGTTTGAAGGAGACTTCCAGCCAAGTCTAATAGCTTTTGGTCTGCTGCCATGAGCAATGTGCATGACTGGATTTCAATTTTCTCACCTGTGAAATGCATCATTGTAATTCTGTTAGGTCAAGCATAATATAGGCATTAAAATCAGTCAATTAATTTCCCAATTGGCATGACAGTCCAAGTCTTATCAAGGGACTTTCATAATTTTCATTCCTTCCCAACAGGAACATGAGCTCATTCATGTCCATTCTTAGGCAGGGAATTAACTATTCCAGCATTCACAATTTATTTTAAGCAAATAAACACATTCTATTTTCATGAATGCATAAGTATATATATATCATCATCATCAAAAAAGGAAAGAGAGAGATCAGTAAGAGTTTTTCCCCTCTTTGTCTTGTCCCATTCTGGAACCCACACTACCATTGTGGTTTTCATGCTCTTAGCCTCTTTCACTTGACTATGAATGTTGGACCAACCCTTCTTGTCCATGACACTTAGTGTCTCTGATCTATTCCAGACCTCTCAACCATGGAGCCTCCCCACATGGTTTGTCTACAACTCTCAGCTGCTAGGACCTTCACAGTCCCACTAGCACCTTTTTCATTATTACTCATTTCGAGCTCATTAGGACAGTCACATGTCCACATGCACCCCTAGGATGCCCTCATAGTCCTCACTCCCAGCGATACCTATATTCAAACATTGAATAGATTCACATGTTTAGTTTATTCTCATTATTTTTTATCTCTTAAACAAGAGCTTGGAATATCATAACCAAATCATATACACATGTATATTAATAAGCAAGAAGTTGCAAAATAATCCAATACTTATCTTGTGCATTTCCTCTCTGGTCGACAGGGTCTTGCCTCGCTTTGCAATCCTTGGGATTGCCTATGGACTTGGATGTTAGGTCAGCATGCAGGCTACTCCACAACATCAAATAATTAATTTCTAGCTAGTACACCTTCACGCCGACAGGGCTTGGAACCTTATCACGACCATTTCGAGGTCCAAGATCTACTATGGATCCCTAGGCATATAACAACCCTATTTTAGTGACATCTTCACCACATCTCATGAAATCCCCACAATATCCACAACATCCTTTCATACATATCAAGCACAATCAATCCAACCTATAGTTGGGTTTATCAGACTGTCCAG
Source organism: Pseudotsuga menziesii (assembly GCA_001517045.1). Taxonomy (NCBI): domain Eukaryota; kingdom Viridiplantae; phylum Streptophyta; class Pinopsida; order Pinales; family Pinaceae; genus Pseudotsuga; species Pseudotsuga menziesii. Next base: position 832,496 of record LPNX010199011.1, on the reverse strand, counting down.
CCAAGCCAATACACAATTGGGTTTATCAGGCTATAGGAAATCAAGCCAATACACTACTTGGTTTATCAGGCTACTCAGCCAAGCCTACTAATAGTTGGGTTTATCAAACTATAGGTAGTCAAGCCAACTCTGTAATGTCCCCACAATCTCCACAACATCCATTTACCTTTTCCCTTTAGTGTACAACACCAAACTACATCTATTTAGCCTAGAAACACAAGCAATATAAGCAAAATTGTCAACGTTATTGCTCTAAAACTGTAATCATGTTTCATATCATTCAATATCAAGTATTAAGACACCAATAGTGCGTCCACTCCCTAGGGTGTAGTCAATATTGAAAATCCTTTCATGCCCTGACATCGAGAAAGTGTGTGTCCCTTTTCGATGTGAGCCATGTAGGCCCTATTCATACTCAAGCAATATGTCATAATGGAAATAAAATCAAAACATGCTCTGCATATTGAATTGAAAAATTTGACATGCATATTCCTAGCTAGGGTCACAAAACACTTAGCCATTTGCCGATGCAGTATTCTTTCATTAAGGAGGAATGGAGGCTCCCTTCTTTGAGTTGACAGTCCCTTGGTTTGCCATCCCAACTCCTTTTTACATTTCATATTCACACATGTCTTACCGACATAATCTATACCATCTCATTCATGTTGCTTACCAACATGTAGTGTAGATGATACATTTCCAAAATGTCCAATGGAGTTTCGCCTGAAACCCATTTCCAACATAGGGGAAAACCTCCTCGTGAAGTTTGGCTCCTGCAGGCCATCACACATGGTCTTCCTGCAATGTGTACCCTTGGAACATTCATCGAGTAGCCAAACAGTAAATCATTATCTAATAATAAAATCCAAATTTGATTGTTCCATAACCAAGAAATGGCATCAGTAATTAAATTCAATATGAGTTTGCAACTCTGTCTACTATAGAAATTGATTTGCTTAGCAATGAGGCGATCCTCATTTGTTGGTCTCTTGTAAGAAGCACCACTATGCCCATTATGATTTTATGCTTACTAGCATAACATGAACACCCAATTACAATGCGTCCTCCTAACACAATTCTATGCAAGCAAATAGTGATTAGTAGTTGTCAGCAATTTCTCAAATCTGAAATTTACAAATTCAAATTGACAACTCATTCTGCATACAAACTATTTTCACAGCCATGAGACTCTTCTCATGATGTTTGGGTCTTTCATAGGGTATATTTTGGCCTTTTTCATGGTCTTAGTCACATTGCCACACCCCAAACAATCTACCTGAAATTTGAACTTCAATCATCCAAACACTTGGTAAGTCTTGACGCATATAACTTTTTCATTGCTGCAACAATCACTGAAGCATTTTTAGAATTATAGAATTCAAATACTTCCAGCTATTAATTACATCAATATTGCCAAGACTTATTTAGTTTGTGTGAATAATTATCATACTAAAATTGAAAGGTATAGTCACATCATTTATGCAATTTAAAGGAGATGTTTAGATACTCCTTACTTCACAGGCATATCATTTGTACCACCTTTCCCTTCCATAGAGCGTTTCCAGCATCCAATCGATCATGACTATCCTGTTCATACACTTACCATCCTGCAGTCATAACAGCTCTTGAAAGGATTCTAGAATTATCATCAATTCATCACTTCAGCCATTGGTTAGTCATGATAACACATGCACTATCTCGATTCATTCATGCAATGCATCACAACATTTGCACCTGCACTTATGTATGCATATTTACAACATTTACTTAGACTTTTAATATGCATCCATTCAATGCATAACTATAGGATTTATAAAATCTCTTAATGCATATCCACTCAATGCTACCTTGTATTGATTTAGGAATACTATGCATTCAAACATACTATGGCCTAACCATGACTACCTGATATAGGATGCATTACTATAATCAAGACCATCAGTACTTACTTTCTTTGGGTTACTAAGCTCATAATCAACATATACAGGCATGATACATTTCTATATGAATGTAGTATAAATTTTTAAATAATCACATCGTATGAGATCTCTTGCTTTTACCTGGTATGAGGTCTCTTGTAGGAGATTGCAGAATTTGCTCACCAACTTTTGATCCTGGATTTGTTGCCTTATCCCTTTCTCCATAGGGTTTCTGGTCACATTCATCAGCATCAGCAACATATTCATCCATGCTCACGTTGTCATTGGTTTTCCACTAATGCCAACACCAATGCAATATTTACCATTAGTGGTTCATTATAAATGCATAATTCTCGCTACTTTTGCCAACATGTAATATCCTATGCATGCAAGGCATATCCTCATACATTTTATGTATAAAACTTATAAAACATAATATAGTTAGCAAGGCAGGGTTAAGGAAATTTCCCTATTCAAAACCCTCATCTTTTCCTGGAATTCCTCTTCCACGTAACATCTACCTCGACTTCATAGTCCTTGCTACCTCTAGGCATGCAATTCTCGGATTGTTTATATGGACAGCAACATTTTTTTTTCAACAACCACTAGTACTTTCTATTCCTCATTCAAATTCTGGTGATTCACCTTTGTTTCCTGCTGGATAAGCTTTCCAACACCTATCCACATGTTCCATTCCGACCTTGGGTGTGAAAACCACACCCCTTCTAAAATGATGATTTTCACCAAATTTAGGCAAAACACACAACTGTATTTTGGTCTAGAATGCTAACTTCAGCCACCTAAAATTTTTCCTTTTCAGCCCTAAAATCCGCTGAAGAACTACTGAAAATCTCACTAAAAAACTGCTGAAATCGCTGAAGAATCCCACTTGAAAAGCCCAAAATTTCTTTTTTCCAATTGGACCTCTTCCCAACTAAAATTCCAACACTTCAGTGGTCAAAATAGCTAGTTTTCTCCACTGCTCATCAGTGATCTGTTCATCTATTTTTTCTCTAACGTGTCGAACCTTTAGTCATCTAGGCTTCGAGACTATTATCAGCGATGCCCAGGAATATTATCGGCAATGATAGTATATCGGCAATCGGAATTGTTAACCCCTACAACATCATCGAGGAAACTAACTCCATGGCGCGGTATCGACAATCAGAAGAATTATTCTTCAGTTGGATAGTTCCTTAGGCATCCACAACAACGGGCAATAAACAATTTGTGGGTTCCATAGACCATACAACATGTCAGCAACACAAAACTAAATGCTTCCGCTGCATCGACGACCCAAATAACTAAAATTTTATGATGCCCATCGACGGACCAAACCACTAACTTCTTTCGACATACATCGGCGATCCAAATGACTAAATTCTTCCAACGCATCAGCGATTCGAACCACTAATCTTCTCTGATGTGTTGCTGTCTTAATAAACAAACTTTTTCCACCGCATTGGCAGTCCAAACCACTAACTTTCGCTGACACTTCATCCTTCGTCCACCGCCATGTCAACTTCTCCACCAACTAAATTTCATCGATGATTTCCATACATAGAAATTTTTTAGAAAAATTTTTCCTCTTTCTCCTCTCTTCCATCGACGTATCGGCACCTGCATCATCTAATTTTCACCGATCCAACTAGCTAATCTTCGCTGACGCCGATGGTCTCAACACTTAGGGACTTTTTCAAAAAGAATTTGTTCTTTCTCGTTTCGGCCACCACTCTTTTGTCTCTCCCTTCCTATATTCATTCTCGATTGCTGATGGTTGATACCGGAGGATATTTCAACTAATTGAGCTGACGTTTCGGCGGTCTTAGGCTAACCTCCGCTAAACCTGCGGCTCTAACTTCCATTGTTCTCCATCAACGACCGACAAACACTTAAAGAAAATTTCACAAATTTTCTTTTGACTATCCTTCATAGGGGAAACTTGTGTATAGATCTCCATTGCATCGGAGGAGCTTCCCACTAAGTCTTTCGATGAGCCGATGGCTCAGGCGTTTACAAAAATTTTCTGAGAATTTTTCTGTCATAATTTCTGATCTATGTTGGGAAAAGGGAAACCTACCTCTACTAGCTGATCTTTCATAGCCCATTCAGTCCCATGCTACAACGATAGTTCTACCACTTCATCTTCATGGTCCATTCAGGCCCATGCTGTAACATGCACTCTAATACCACTCTGTAACATCCTCAACCCTCCAATCGATGAAGAGGATGCTACCATGTCATTAACCATCTGAGAAAACCTCCCCATGAACATGAACATATATGAAACCGAAATGATTGAACATAAAACATGCTAATATGCATAATCATTCACATACACAAGAGAAGAAAACATACATTCAGGCAATCAACATGTTCATCATAGTTCATTAGACATCAAATGTAATCGCAGAGATGAAATAGACAAGAATGTTTATCTGATGTAGAAATCGTCCCGCAACTAGCTACGTCGCTGGAACGTTCCACCCAAACATAGGCCAGTGTGCTCCTTAATCTCTTGGAAACACTGCGACCCCTGAGCTGGGCATGATTCCCTAAGGAATAAGGGACTAAGCAGGCTTACACATAGCCAAAGGTAGACAAATCAGGAAAGTCAACATAGTTGGGTTTATCAGGCCATCAAGGAGCTGGGAAAAGCTTATGCTAAGTTGGTAAGCTCATTGAAGAGCTAAGGACACCTACACCAGAACTAGCCTAACTTATAGGACACCCACACACACCTAATACAAGGAAATCAGTCCCTTCTCTACTACACAGTCCCTTAGACCCTGACTTCCCTTCAAGTGCTATTTAGGGGTTGTGGAGAAGAAAGCCATCCCTCTAGCTCTATCTGTGTGGTTCCCAAACACACCAGTTTTATCAAGAAAATTATGCCTTCATTCCCACTCCAACAAAGTCTGAAGACCAACCACTACATACAAGCAATAAGACAAGCGATTCACAACTCTAACTGGGGAATTTCATTCCTGAGTCGTTCTTGGCCCTATCGTGGCCAAAATGACTCAATAGGAATCCATAGCAACCCAAAAATGTAAAGGAACCCACAACACATAGAAATCGTGGGGAAAACAACAACCCAATCTCAACATTGAGGCAATGGGAAATACACCGCCCAAGTTGGAAGAGGAGATCTGACTCTTAGCTTGGGTAGGGGAACATATACATAGAACCACAAATCGGTGAGGAAAAATATGTACACACCTGGGAACGTGAATAGCTCATTCACAGGAAAATCATGGATGATATTAAATGGTTTTTCCAGCTCTCTATGTGAGGAAAAGATGAAGAAAATATTATACGTGGGGATGAGTAGAACCAAAAGTTGAAGAATATAATCGTGGGAGAGTGGAGAGTGGGAATGTTGCCTCTCTTCCCACGTGACGTGAATATGCAGAGTCTGCTAGTGGAGTGGGAACATGGGAAAGTATTGATAGTCCTGCCACACCCACTACTACCCAACAATAACTACCCCAACTACATCAAGTGTTTAACAGCTAACACATGGATTTTCCACATAGGCCCAAGGTTTAATAATCCCCCCTCCTTATCCTTAGGAAAATCATGCCCTTTTTCATTATCGTTGCACTGTCGTAGCTGGTTGTAGGTTCATTTTAATTAAAGTGCATATTTACATGATGCCAAACCTATAATGTCCTGGATAGCATGATATACCATTGCCAATGATCCGAATTGACGAAACATAACACAACCAAATCGATGGTGGGGCTTTTTCCTTTAGCTCCACACCACGATCAATTACAATATATACATCATGTATCTTTTAATGAAAATGGGGTCAATACCAAGGTATTATAGTCAATCAAAATTCGTGATTGCTTTTGTGACAAGAATGTGGGCAAAGTTTAGTAGGATGAGGCACTGGGAAATTATGTAGACCCCGTACCTTTGAACGACAATGATCGTGGCGGAGTTTAGATATACGGTTGAAATGCATTTCATAATGGGAAGAATCGAAAGGTTTAGCAAGATAACATAGTGAAAAATAGGTTAAATGCCACATCCTTGGATGGTTGGGATCTCTTGTAGAGTAGATCTACAAGTGTGGTTTGTTTCGCAGTTTAAAGATACGAGGGGAAATAAAAGGAAGATGACTACGAAATGGAGACTAAGGTGGATAAAATCAACGGTGTAGATTTCATCATAGAAATATCAATGGCTCAAGAGAGGACACATCCTTTGACGATTAAGATTACTAAATATTATATCTATGGTCATAAATCATTTCAAGAGACAAAGATGAGATAGGGGTTAGGATTTGAAAAAGTATAAAGAGTATCATGCATGTGAATTCGAGGCATTATTTTATTCTACATAATTAGAAAGTGAGAGATAGAACAATGCAGGAGAAACCACCTCATACGGGGTCATTTGTCCACTTGTCAAAATCACCAAGTAGACATTTTTTCCCCTTCTTAGACTATAAAATGGCTCAATCTGAAAGTATGGAAGTTCAAAACCTAGAGTATCAAAAGGTAAAAGAAGGTTTTGAGGATAGGGATGTTGAGGTATTTGACACACTTCTACTAAATGGACCCATTGGTGATGTTAAGGATAATATAAGCCTGCTTAAAGAACAAGGAACTAATGTGCATAACATTCACCTGTCTTACTTCCATTTTTTCACAACTAACCAAACCCCGAGTTGCCCAGAATTTGTTGCCTGGTGCATCGATAACTATTATCTTTTTGAGAGAGTGATTATGGACATTGCAAGCTCCACTATCATGTGCCCTATAATCCCTTTAGCTATTAGAAAATCCTTTTTGGTCCCTGATGATTTTACCCTAAAATTCCAGGATTATAACGAAGAGTCTATACTTCAATGCTTCAAAGAGTCCTTGGTGGAAAAGATACAAGATTTTTTCACGAAATACTTCAAACGTAATATAAATCTATTAGAACATGCATTTCCAATTGATTCCATCTTGTTAAACGAGGAAAGTTAGCGCACTGTTACTTTGTTAAGTGAGTTCTTAGGTCTAGACACCGACAAATACATTACTAATCCTCTCAAGATTTTACTTTTTGTCTTAAGCACTTTCCCAATCGAGTCAAATGATCCAGCTCAGACAATGCAAGTTTCATGTCACACGTTCGATGAGTTCCTAGATGAGAATATGCATTATTAGTTGATGGAATTTGGCAAGACCAAAACCTTTAGGTTTCAATCTTATTTTCTGAATATTTTCCTTTCTTTCAATGAGGGGAATTTGTAGTTACTAGAAATGGTATTGACTGAGGAAATGAGTAAGGATTACTCAAAATTCATGAACTTTTGCATGTCATAGATATACATTGTTATTTTCCAGAAGAGGTTTCCCAGAGTATTTCCAGAGATGAGGACTATTTTTTAGTTCTCTACAGATAACATGATAGGTGGTTGGTTCTTATTTGAGAATGGAACTGTGATCAGATTGTATGGCTTCACTCATCCACCATATAATATGTTTCCATCCCTTTTAACCCCTAGAGTTTTCTCCATGGATTTTATCAGGAAGAAGTTAATAGTAGAAACATAGCACTTCCTAAAGTTCACAAAGTCTACTGATATTAAGTATCCTTGGGTATTATGGTCTTTTACTATCAAGAGTAAAAATGCTTTACCAATGATAGAGAACTTTTTAAAGGAGATGGGATTTCCTATAGAGCCTATAGATAATTATGACCCCCATTAGGTCATCTCAAATAGATTAAAATTTGTGAAGAGAAAAAATTTCAAGCATGTAGAGGTTTTTTATTTGTTAGATTCTTCCTGTAATGACTCTTTTTAATTTTTTTACCAAAATGCCCAATTTTCCAATTTTTTCACAATTTTTGCTCTTGACTAGTTTTAGTGTCGTGGTCTCCAAATCATCCCAATTGTTTCCAAATATTTAGAGAAAGTGTATGAATGATATACTAACTTAATTATTATGTTCAGGGATATATTATGTCCCTCCAAACACTTCTGTAATTCTTTACTAAATTTTGAACAAGATAGAGGATTTTATTGGCAATTTTGGGCTCAAATCCCCCCCGGGTAAGTAGTGGAAATGGCTTCCCAAATGTGCGGAAAATCACTCAAATTATGAAATTGAATCATGGGATGTTTATAATACATTATAATAGACTCATATGAATAACCTATCTACCTCCTATGTCTGTTATCACTTCTTTCAATCAGATATAAAAAACTAGTTTTGGACCCTTGGGGAAACGAGGGGTAGTTTGCTCCAATGGTTATGCAATTCGACCCAATGGCCACAAATTATCAGTTAGTGAACAAGAAACACATAATATTCTTTAATTACAGTAAATTCATTCATAAATCATCAATATTTTACACATCCATTCGAATTCGTCAAGATTACAAGAGTTTACAACAAGGTAGTGGGGAAATGGCATTGTTTCTTCATTATTGAGCAATAATACATGATATTTATTGGAATTTAAAACTGAGGGATTTATGAACTTAAATAAAATAAAATTTAAATCATAATACAAAATAATGTATCAAGATAATCTCCCTCAAATAGATTAGTATCTCACCAAGTGCGTCTGACTCCATGGAGCTGAAATATGGTGAGAAAACTTGAGATGAAAGGAAGAACAAGCTGAAATTTGATGAGTCCATGATCTTATGTAGATTGAAACTATAAATAATAATCCATTTAATCTTCTTGAAATACCTTAGTGGTCTCTCCCAACAAAAACTAGGATGGGAATCTTTCACCCGCAAAATTGGCTAAGGCATGAACTAGTCATCCACTAGCGCTCTCTCTTCACAACAAGAAATTTCACAAATGATCAGAAGTCCATTCTCTTATTTTATTCATATATTTCATAAAATTCCTTATCCTTTTAAGGTTCCCAATCCATCCACAAAATCAATGCAATTCGAATTAGGGTGTCTGCTCATGAATTGACATGTGTCCCATCTTTCCTAGACTTCCACCTTTCCCAAATTCTAAGTAGATCCCATTGAGGATCCCAAAATCAAATGATAGCTATATTGGATGGTATATTTCAACCTAAAATGTCATATATGTTATATTTATGCTTCATATCTGACTTGTATCATAAATTTCATAGAATCTCCATCATTGGTGTCATAGATGTCATAAATGTAAGAGGAATCTAGGCAAGTGTCCATGAAACTCCCATTTCGATATTCCTCTGCCCATGTAAGTTAAGATTAATCCCAAATTTTACCTATGAAGTATATGGACAAGTAAATTAACTTGATAATCCATCCAAGAACATTAGGCTTCCCATATATTTGAGATTGCAAGAAGACGATGCCATTTAACATAGGAATTCTAGCTTGAGTGGGCCCCATAGTATCCATGTGTCTCCATTCTCCATAGCCATTTAATTTTTCACTTGAATTAATTTAATTAAATCCATTAAATAAAAATTTATTCCTTCTAATTTCTAAACACCATTTATTATCTCCCTTATTAACTTTCCAATGTTTCCACCTAACCAAGGGAACTAGTAGGATTAACGGGACATTACACTTTGAATTGGGATGACTATGAAAAGGAGAGTCCAAAAGGTACTGATGTGTAGCAGGAATCAAGTTCTTATATAAATTACATTACTTCAATGATGCCTTACATTTCTCAGTTGATTTTAGTAGTTAAAAATTTTACACCTATGGCGAGTCGCTCAAAAACAATAGGTAAACAAGATATTTCAGATGCCATGGACACCAAGGAGGAGGACACTGCCAAGACTCCTAAGAGGAAGAAGATTGAAGTAGAGGGACAACTGTTCCAAAATAAAACAACGGAAAAAGGAAATCAGAAGATGAAAATAACACGACTTGTGTTTGAGGTCAAGGAGTATGGATCCACTGACACTCTAGGTGAATCTACATCATAGTTCATGAACTAGATAGATCTATTGGAGGAGTATAAAGAAACAAAGCATATGACTTCAGAAGAATCTCAAAAGTTGTATGTAGAAGTGAAAAATATTTCCAGTCAATTTGTGTGACATATTTTTGTTAGATACCAAGCCCATAACACTTTAAAATTGGCATTGGAAACCAATGACAAGGTTGCTAAAATGAAGATGGACCTGGAGGACATTCCTATCCCATACATGATTCATTTACACAAATAAACTGGGGATATTTTTTTTAGAAATTTTTTGAAGTCCACATTGAAATTATCTAAGATGGAAATTACTAAGAGCAATATTGAGAATCTGTTGAGACAGGAAAAGGTGGAAAATAAAGCACATCAAGAACAGATTAGAAAGCTGTAAACAAATCTTGTAGATGTTGGGGGTTAGGAAGAAAAGGGAGCAGGAATGAAAAAGATATTAGATTAAAAGGAGAATACCATCTAGTTGTTGAAGAAGAAATTAAAAATACATGTTACTCATTTGATAGAAGAACCTGAATTGGTTGAGATAGAGAAAGAAAAAGAAGGCTTCAAGAATGAGTTGACCGATTGCAAGGAAAAATTACTAAAATTTGCTGATAAGGAAAATAGATGGAATAAATAAATGACTTTAGTGGTGGAAAGTGAAAAGGTTTTGAGAGGAAAATATGATGGAATATAGAATATGTTACATGAGAAAGAGAAATAAATTGAAGACATCATTATTGCTCATGTATATCAATCCATTGAACAGAGCATAGTCCAAGCCATGTCATAGATAAGCATAAAGGACTTAGAATTGAAAGGGTTGAAAAAACAAAACAATACCCTCGAGAACCTATCATTACAAAAAGAGAAATAAAGGAGATCTTGGAATCCAAGTATAATGCTTGGGATGCCAAATGTCATGAGCTGCAGACAAAGAATGATAAATTGATGAAACATGTGCTAGGCCAACTGCAGATACAAGGGGAAAACATATTATATGGGATGCCATTATAGAAAAAGAAAGCAAATTCAGGCTCTACTTGGACTATATTATAGAGATGGAATTAGTGATACACTCATCTAGATAGGTTGTGACAGTAGCAAGAGAAACGTTGAATAAGAAACTAGTTGATTGTGCCAAAAATGCTATTGATTTTTTGAATACTTTGAAATACGATGATCGAAGTAAAGCAAATGTAAAAGATAGGATATCAATAATGACTTGAGATAGGAAGGTTATAAACAAATATCACCACTTGGACACAGTCTAGGCAAAGGTTGATATTTTTTCCCACCAAGTGAAGCTATTTATTGATATGTTTGACCCACTGTTTAAGAAAGGACTTCCTTTCTTCTCACAAGAAAGGGTGCAATGTTAAGTAAATATGAATACTATGAAAAACTGATTGCATGCATACTAGACCACACAAATTTTGCGGATATGACTCAGTCACTATCCGGTAGGATAATTGTATACAATTTGGCCAACAAATTTGAAATTTTATATGGATTCAAAGAAGCATGTGTGCATTTTCAAAGATATTCTTACAAGGACCACATTGAGCTACGCTTGTTGTTGAAAGAAATGGACACTTTGGAATTACCATCTCCAGATCAGTGGAAGACAATTGAGAGGTTCGAAGGGAACAAATACACACTGCATGCCCAAGCATGAGGAGGAACAGGTCGAGATGAGTTTGCATAAAACTTTTGGAAGGGTCCTGAACTATCGTTTTCAAGTCAAGAAAGATTGATCCCTAACTGTAACATTACCATTTTTATCAAACATGCTCGATGTTCCATACTCCTATTTCATGTAGAAATCATGGCAAATGCACCACCTCATAGCTGTCAAGATATACGATGAGGATTCAGGATTTATTCCCTATTTTTTGTAACCTAATTAGGTTATGTTTCAAGGTTGGCCTCAGGATCCATAACACTATAAACATAACCTCTTTGGAGGAAGTTAAGGATTTATTAGATTTTCAGTTTTTGAATCCTTTGTGCTCGGATTGTAGTTCTATAAACTTTCTTGCAAGCAATAATGAAAAATGTTTCTTTGAGTTTATGACATTCATCACGGTGTTAATGTTCATTTTGTGTTCTCTTTTTATATCATTTCATATGTGTCAGTTCCTGCTAATTCTTTCTAGTTGTGTGTGAGGAATTTGTTTTATTAAGCGCTCCTTTCATCAGATATAGCATTTGTAATGTGTGTGTAATGATTGTTGTAGAATTCATCCTTGTTAGATGCTCCATTTATGTCATTTCCCTTATTTGCTGTTCTGCTAAACTTTTTAAGTCATTAGCCCATAGATAGGTTACCCTTACTGCAATGGACTTTTTCCCCTTTCTCCTATAACTACTTGAAGATATTTGGTTGAATATTACACTTACTTTGCCTCAGATTACACAAGGGAAATACATTGTTTATTATTTGTTGTAATATCCTTCAATGATTTAGACTATGACTCCATTTCCCAATGGTATTTCATATTTTTCTTTCTTACAATCTTTAAAGTTACAAACAAATCTTTCGCATCAGAAATATAACCTTCTGAAAACTTGTTTAAAGCGAAATGTGTATGTGAATGTTTCTATGACAAAGAGAGATCCCTCTCTGACTATATTGGCTAGAATATAGTTTAAATATTGGTTTGAAATGGTTACCCCTGTGACTTCTTACTATAACCATAGGAAAATTACAAGGTGATAAAAACATGAATGTGTGCCCATCTCATAATTTCTTGAGTCTTCTAGAATGCTTTTGAGGGGTCATTCTTCCATTTGATAAAGGGGATTATGTTTTTTCACTTCCCTGAGTCGTGGAAGGGGTTTTTAGGAGTGTTATCCTAATTCACATAGTAATTTGAATAGATTATTCAAATTCACATGAAGTTTCATACCACAGATGCAATGAGAGCTAGAAGAGGCATTTGTTTTGTGTTATGCAGTGTATCTCTTCACCTATCCTTTGTTGTGAACCCTGGTTGCTGTGTTGGAGTGTTATTCTATGTACAAAGTGGAGCCCTGTGTTATTGTGTCTCCTTGTGGTTCATTTTTATGTGTACCCTAGGTTTTGATATCAAGTGTATGAAAAAATTAGGACTGGAAGAGACACTAAATTGGCTTGAAGAGAGGAACCTCACAAAAAGGATAAGAGTGGCTAGTGAATATTCTATGCACACCTTGAAGAGCACTAGAAGGGAAAGTATATCACGAGGGAATTTGTAGTAGAGAAGGGGATACTTCTGTGTGTTCAGTGTCTAGGTATTATGGATTCCATGCCAGGTAGATCTTGTGGAGATTCCCCTAGATCTGTTAGTGAGCCACTAGCTTATCCATTCTTCCTTTCCACTTCCTTAGAATAATGATAAACCCAAACGTAGAATGGCTTGGATGATAGCTTAATACACCCAATGGTATAATGGATTGGTTGGGAGGCCTGATAAACCCAATCATATATTCACTTGGCTAAGTAGCATGATAAACCAAATGGTGTAGGGGGCTTGGATGTGTCTTGATGTACATTTGGCCATGTGTGATACTTGGATAGACAGTCTGATAAAACCAACTGTCAGGTGGCTTGGCTGAGTATCCTGATAAACCTAGTAGTGAGATGGCTTGGATGAGTAGGCTGATAAAACCATCCATTAGTTGGCTTGTCTTGTTGTCAATGTGAATGTTGGCTTAACTGTCTATAGTTTGATAAACCCAACTCTTAGCTAGCTTGGATGAGTAGCCTAATAAACCCATCAGTGTATTGTCTTGTTTTCCTATAGCCTGATAAGCTCAATTATGTATTGGCTTAACTAGATAGTCTGATAAACCAAAATGTAGGTTTGATTGACTATGTTTGATATGTTTTGGTTATGTGTGAACCTGTTGTTCCCTAGTTCCTTATGGAAATCATTCCCATATCAGGGGTGGAAGTTGTGTTGAGAGATTGATGAATATAACTGGCCTATGCATGGGTGGAATGTTTTAACAACATAGCTATCTGTGGGACAAATTCATCTTCAACATAAGTATTCTCTGGTTATTCTTATTTATGCAATGTATTTGCTTAGGAAAGTACTGAATATGTTGAATGATTATTAAATATTTAAGTAGAGTTTACTATTCTTCAATGTCCCTCCATTTGGCATCTGTATATTCCTTGTATTTTCTACTACATTTTTCTTATGATGATGGAGATTGGATACCTAGCCAAAGAGTCGAAATGCATCTATCTTAAGGTAATAAGTGTTTTTCCACACTTCGGGATCCGCCTATAGAATACGAAAGTCAGAAGTTTAAAGGAGGAACATGGGGAAAAATACAATGTAAAGTGTATATTTCCGCACCTTGAGCCTGCTGTGGAAGTTGGAAGTTGAAAGGAAGAAATAGAAAGAACACAAAAAGGTTATGGAAAAAGTTGATTTTCTGCACCCCTCTATTGGCCCGTGGAAAGAAAAAGGTTGGAAGACAGAAATCGGGAAAACAAAAGATAAGATGGCCATTTCATGGATTTCCACATCTTGAATTCAAAAATCAAAAGTCGGAAAGAAGAAAAGTGACACGTGATCATACCTTATTTCAGGATTTCTGCTACCCAAATTCAAAAGTTAGAAGTCATAAAGTGGAAAAGTGACAACTGAGCATACCGCATTTCAGGATTTCCGCTACCCAAAGTCGAAAGTTAGAAAGTGAAAAAGTAATAAGTGAGCATACCGCATTTCAGGATTTTCGCTACCTGAATTAGGAAATCGGAAGCTATAAGGAGGAATTCAGAAAAGCCAGTTTCAGTGTGGAAAACAACTTTTCTAGTTGGAGAGTGGATTTTTCCATTGTGGAATGACTTTTACAGTGGTTTTTATTCCTAACCATGAATGTTAAAGGATGAGCATGACCCATGAATTTGTTTAAAGAGAAAGAAATTATAAATTTTAAACTATTATGCATATCAGTTAGGTGTATGGGAACTTGGGTACATGGACATCATGGTCTCAGAGCGAGTAGTGAAGTTGTGTTCCTCCCTTATATGCAGATGTAGAAGGGAGGGGAAGTGACAGTGTGGTATCGTAGAAGTTGGTTTCAACATTGGGCCTAGATGGGCCAAGAGAATAGTTTTTAGAGCTTTGGTTTCAACATTGGGCCTAAATGGGCTAAGTTGAATATTTTTGCAGAGAGAAAACTACAGTGCGCTGTTGGTAAGTGGTTTTCAAATTATGAGTTTGTCATGTTGATGTAATTGTAATTTCAGAATGTATTCACCCGTATATCTTATGTATTGTACCCCGATGTTTATTATTCGGATGTGTCTGTAATGTATTTGAGTCATGTCATACCCCGATGTTTATTCCAGGAAGTTTCTATAATGTGAACAAGTCATGTCAAGTCATTGTGGGTAACCCTCCTGTTTGTCAAGGGTTAAAGTCCCCACAGTTGTGGGCCCTGTTGGCCTGATTTTCTGACCTAGGACAACAAGGAGATTTATCCCACATAATCAGCTTAAAGCAGTGTCCGGTGTGTTTGGACTAGCTAAATCTCGTAGGTTATGGTCCTACTACCAACTGAATTTTCCTCTTAAGGAGAAACTAAAATTCAGCAAAAATCTATCCTAATGTTATATCTATCTAAATAAACCCTAAAATTATTTTCAACTACCTAAGTTGTCCTATAATTGCTTTCTTAAGGAAATTCTTTGATTTTTTGAAGATTTTTATATTTAATTTTCAAAGTATAAAAGACTATTAAAATTACTCTAAAAATTACACAAATCCTATTTAACAATTGTTAAATGGGAAACTATACTAGAATAATATTAATCTGAACTATGTAAACTATCCTATCTATCCTATCTCAGCTGAGAGTGATTTTGAATATTATATTAATTATCAATTAATATATGATAAATAGAAAGATAAGGAGTAATATCTAAATAAAAATATTTAGATCATCTACACTAAATCATTCTGCTATAAAATAACTTGACAGAGAAACTGAAATAAATAATTACTTCGAATTTTCTGAAATGTCTAATCAATTAATAATTAATAACCAACATTAGATATTTGAAAAAGAAATAATGTTCAGTATACAATCATTGCAACAATACAAATGAAATCGAACAGACATAAACATATATATATCATCATATCTTGAATTTTCAGTAGTAGCACCAAAAAGTAGACACACTAAAAAATTTAGTTACAATAATATACTAATTCAAATACAATATTGCTTTGACAAAGTGAAATACTGATTAATAAACACAAGCATAACAAACTATACTGTATTAATGTTAAATATAGAAGATCATATACTGAAATATAAAGAGTATCCAACATAATACCAATCACGATATCATCTTGGAATTTCCAGTCAAATCCCATTCCCAAAGATAAAACTTCAGCAGGAACAACACTAGTATCAAAATAGTATTTCAAGTACTTTTGCTTCAGTCACTCCATCCCTATCTCATAAAAATTTACTAACTTATATAATCTACCAGTCTTTCGATTCAGTTTTCTATAAATGCTATATGCAAGATTATAGGCGCCCTATCACTATCAAAGAGTATCGAATCTCTCTTATTAGACACTTGTCACCAGAAGATAACAACAAAAACAAATAGCCTAAAATAGTTGCTGGTTTAAAGGAACTGGCAAATTTGTGGCTGTTTCGAAACTCGAGTTTTCAATACACATCCACGTCTTCCAACTGAAACCCAAAATATTAGAAACGTCCTGAAACTGTAGAGGATATCGATGACATGCCCACCTGTTGACAGAGAAATGGCTTATAAAATTTTCTAAAATGATTCTTTTTCATTTTGTCCCCAAATAAAAATAGCACCTTTCTTAATCATTTTCTACAAAGGACGAATGATTTCAGAGAAACTAGGAATGAATATCCTAACAAAATTTATTTTTCCAATAAATGATTGCATTGCTTTCTTGCTAGAAGGATAAGTTATTTTTGAGATGGCTTGGGTTCTTTCAGGGTCTATCATGATTCCATGTTTTGAAACCACACAGCCCAATAAAATACCTTCTGAAACAGCAAATATTGTTTTTTTAGGATTTAATGATATTCCAAATTTTCTACATCATTCAAATACCTTTCTAAGATGATTAAGATGATCAGGTTGATGTTTAGAATATACAGTAACATCATCCAAATAGACAACAACCGAATGATTAATTAAGCCTCTAAAAGCAATATCCATTGCTCTTTGAAAGGTTGCTCCAGCATTGATTAACCCAAAGGGCATCTTGCGGTAAGCATATGTTCCCCATGGAGTTCTAAAAGATTTTTTCATTGATCATCTGGGGAAACTAATATTTGATTGTATCCTAAGAAACCATCAAGGAGTGATAGTATCTCAGCCCCAGACACCTTTTGAAGAATTTGTTACATGGGAGGAACTGGGTAATTATCCTTTTCAGAAGACTTATTAAGATTTCTAAAATCTACACATAACCTAATATCCCTGTTTTTCTTCCTGACTGGAACTAAGTTTGCTACCCATTGAATATGCCTGATGGGAAAAATAATCTTGGCAGCTAACAATTTATTTAGTTCCTTCTTAATTGTCGGTTCTAGTGACATGTGATATTTCCTTAGCTTTTGTTGAAAAGGTTTTGACTCTTGTTTAATTGGAATTATGTGTTGCATGAATTATGTGTTGAAGGTTTTCAGGTCATCATATGTCCAAGCAAATACATCCTTAAATTCCTTAAATAATTTTAAAAATGTTGTTTTTTCTGCGGGGTTGCAATCTACTCCTAGATTTATAGTTTGAGGATTTAGTTTTGTCCCTAGATTTATGGTCTCATACCTCATTTGAGAGCTATTAGTTTTACAGTTAGGGAAAGATCTAAATTTATCCTGCAGATCAAAGAAATTTTCTAATCTTAGTACTGAATTAGGGACTGGTTTTACCTTTTCAAAATCTTTTTCAACTGAACAAAAATCATTTATTACCAAAAAATCCCGCAGATTTTTGTCATGAGTGACCTCATATATGGCTGAATCTTTAAAGGTATCCTTGTTCATCATAAAATTCAGCACCTGCACATCATTGTCAAATACACGCCAATTAAAAATATTATCTGGTATGGAAGGCCTAAAAATCAATTCAACAGAAAAGAAATCTGGTGTAAGATTTTCCGATGGAATTAGCTTTGATGCTACATTTGCCAACAAATATGCTTCTTGATTTTGACTTCTAGGAACATAAATTATATACACAATTAGATCTAAAATAGGTTGCAGGAGGTAGGGATTTGAAGGTTGTAGGAGACCATTGGGCAATGGAGTCAACTTAATATCAAAATACGAAATAAGGTTCCATACCTCTTGTTGATAACTCTGTAAATGTTCAGATAGGCAGTGAATGGAGTTACGAACCTGTCTGACGATAATTTCAGAGTCACCGTATGCAATTAATACTTTGATATCCAAATCAATCGCCTTTTTCAAACCCTGTATTAAAGCTTCATATTCCACAGTATTGTTTGTACAATTAAATTCCATCCTACAAGCTATACATGTTTTATTTCCCTGAGGGTCCATCAGTAAGCAACCAGCTCCAGCTCCTTCTTTAGATTTTGCACCATCAAAATTTAAAGTCCAAGTGGAACTATTAACAACTACTTTACTTTCTATAATATTTACAATATTAAAATTATCTACATCATTGATGATTTCCTTGAATGAAGAGTTAGGAGAAATAGATGTCACATTTCTAATTTCTAATTGCTGTTTATTTTTAGAAAGGGTAGAATTTTCAGCTTTAAAATTACCAAATCCCAATTCATACATGTAATTCCCCATAATGCAATCTGAAAATAAAACAGGTTCGCTAGGATCATGTAATTATGTGAAAGTATGTTTCATATATATTTCTCTATTTATCTTTATCTGATTTGACTTTCCATTCTTAGGTAACCATAGTGTTGACCAATCTGTGGCAAAGAATCCATTCGATTGTTGAGACCAATCCCTACTTAAAAATAGCCCATATGCATCAGGAATATCGGCAACAACAATATCTATAATTTGATAAAATGAAGGGTTACAAGCAGTCCTGACTAGGAAATCTTTCATTTCCCCTACAACCTTCACATTTGTCCTGTCCAATTGAGTTATTTGTGAATTTGATGGAACATATTTCCCATTCAACTTCTTGCATACTGATAAAGGCATGACATTGGAGGATGCTCCAGAGTCTACCATGCAATTATGAACATTCCTATTGAAAATATCAAAGGTAAGTAAGAATGGAGGTGTGGTTGATTTAGAGTTCTTACCTATAAGCAAGGCTTTGTCAGCTGTTGCTTTTCCTTTTTCAGTTGCTGTTGAATCTTTATTAGAACTGTTTGCAGCAACATTTTGTTTTGCTTTAGGAATAATTGAACTCATGGCAGGATTCATAACATGACTATTAGGCATTGGGTAGATTTGAAGAAGGTCATACATACCAATGTTTGCATGTGTCTTCTTTAAATATTCAATTATATCATATTGTAAATCTAATTTTGGAGTATTTTGAATAGGCTGGGTAATTTTGGTTGATTGAGTTTGTTTTCCAGATTGAGTTTGTTTATTAGGCTATGAATTATTGTTGTCATTATTTGTAGTAGAACTTGATGAGGCTCCAGGAGTGTTTGCGAATGCTCTACTACGAGTATTATAGACATGTTGTCCTATAGGTGGACTTTTACTCTCATATTCTTTTACAAGACTGTCCCAAAAATGACTGTTAACTTGTTGAGGTTCCTCTGATTCTTCCTCATTTTTTGATTCCTCTTCTTGATTTTCTCTTATTTCTTGATTAGAAGGAGTTTCAGATAAAGATAAAACAGCTCGAATTGTATTAAAAATTTCTTCATTTGTTGCTATGTCAGGTGGTGTAGTTGTTTTATTAGTTGTATTTAGATTTTGTCTAAACTGATTTCTTATATATCCTCTAGAAGAGGAACCTTCAGAATTGGTTTTCTTTAATCCTACAACTTCATTGGTTAATGCCCGAATAGCATTTTGCAGTTGTTCTACATCAAATGCTTTATCTTTTTCTGAATTAATTTTTTCAATCTTCCTACGAGGAAAAGTATCAGATTTCCCACTTCTATCTGGTTCATAGGACATAGAATCCTTCTCGACTTTAATGGCTTCCTCAAAAGTTTCTACTAAAGTTGTTTTCCCAGCTCTCTTAACAAATATCCCAAAATATTTTGGTAAGGCTGAAGTATAATTTTCAATAATTATATCTTCGGGAGGTTGAGAAGCAACTGGAATTTTACTTTTTAATGTTAGAAACCTCTGGGGAAAATATTTAATCCTTTCTTTAGATTCCATTTTAATTCGAGATAATTCTAGGGCTAAAAGAGTAGGTGTTTTATCTTCTCCAAACTTATCTAAAAAATCTTTATTAAATTCACCCCAATTTGTGATTGATCCTTGTACTAAACAGAAGTACCAGGTAGAGGCTCTTCCTTCAAAAGTTAGAGGAAACAATCTACAAACTACATCTTCATGCTGAACATTCAAGGTTTGAATAGCTAACATGAATTTGTCAACATGCACTTCTGCAGGTTCTTTGTCATCTAGGTTGAACTTAGGAAGAAGTTTATCTGAGTGTTTAGGCAAAGGATGTTGTACACCAGGGACAGCTACAACAGCTATTCTCAGCCAATGGAGTTGTGGATTAGGTGCAGGATTATCTCCTCCTCCCACAGGTACATTTCCTACCATTGGACTTCTTTCAGAACTTGAGGAATTCACTGAATTGGATGATCTTGGACTATCGGGTGGTGATTCAGGAGGAGAAGGTGGCTGATCAAAACCGCCTTCTGCAATTAGTCTTCTAGCAGTGTTTGTTTGAATAGTTTATCTCTGATGACTTCTCATTTGATAACGTGGAGTGATATCAACTTCTTGCAAACCTTGAGAGACTATGTTCAATTGTGGATTACGTCGTTGATTCCTAGGTAGACCATAATCTATCGGAGATACACCAAGTTTATTGGCATATGCTCTTGTAATAATATGTCGTGATTCTTCCAAATTTTGAGTACTTTTTTCAGGAGTAAATGGAGATGTGATATGATCACGTTCAAGGATGCTCCTAAAAGTTGCTATAAATGGTGATATACTGACTTCTGGAGGATGTTGGCTGGTTGAAAATTTCTCAGTAATTTTTCCTGCCATTAATCATTAACAGGCCCTCCTTCTAGCGCCATTTGTTGGCCTGATTTTCTGACCTAGGCCAACAAGGAGATTTATCCCACACAATCAGCTTAAAGCAGTGTCTAGTGTGTTTGGACTAGCTAAATCTCACAGGTTATGGTCCTGCTACCAACTGAATTTTCCTCTTTAGGAGAAACTAAAATTCAGCAAAAATCTATCCTAATGTTATCTCTATCTAAATAAACCCTAAAATTATTTTCAACTACCTAAGTTGTCCTATAATTGCTTTCTTAAGGAAAGTCTTTGATTTTTTGAATATTTTTATATTTAATTTTAAAAGTATAAAAGACTATTAAAATTACTCTAAAAATTACACAAATGATATTTAACAATTGTTAAATGGGAAACTATACTAGAATAATATTAATCTGAACTATCTAAAGTATCCTATCTATCCTATCTCAGCTGAGAGTGATTTTGAATATTATATTAATTATCAATTAATATATGATAAACAGAAAGATATGGAGTAAGATCTAAATAAAAATACTTAGATCATCTACACTAAATCATTCTGCTATAAAATAACTTGAGAGAGAAACTAAAATAAATAATTACTTCGAATTTTCTGAAATGTCTAATCAATTAATAATTAATAACCAACATTAGATATTTGAATAAGAAATAATGTTCAGTATGCAATCATTGCAACAATACAAATGAAATTGAATAGACATAAACATATATATATCATCATATCTTGAATTTTCAGTAGTAGCACCGAAAAGTAGACACACTAAAAAATTCAGTTACAATAATATACTAATTCAAATACAATATTGCTTTGACAAAGTGAAATACTAATTAATAAACACAAGCATAACAAAGTATACTGTATTAATGTTAAAAATAGAATATCATATACTAAAATATAAAGAGTATACAAAATAATACCAATCACGATATCAACTTGGAGATTTCCAGTCACAGCCCATTCTGAAAGATAAAACTTCAGCAGGAACAAAACTAGTATCAAAATAGTATTTCAAGTGTTTTTGCTTCAGTCACTCCATACCTATCTCATAAAAATTCCTAACTTATATAATTGACCAATATTTCGATTCAATTTTCTATAAATTCTATATGCAAGATTACAGGAGCCCTATCACTATCAAAGAGTATCGAATCTCTTTTATCAGACACTTGTCACCAGAAGATAAAAACAAAAACAACTAGCCTGAAATAGTTGCTGGTTTAAACGAACTGGAAAATTCGTGGCTGTTTCGAAACTCCAGTCTTCAATACACATCCATGTCTTCCAACTGAAACCTAGAAGATTAGAAACGTCCTGAAACTGTAGAGGATAGAGATGACATGCCCACCTGTTGACAGAGAAACAAATCACGTAATCTGAAAATGGAAATAATCATCAAGTTCTATTTTGAAGATCAACCACTCTTCTGGCTTCGGCTATTTTGGATTTAAGCCTGATGATCACTAACTTTTTTTTTTCTATTTGTTCAAGAAGATGTTGATTGGTACCTATCACTGATTTCTTTGCCCTTTTGTATTGGTTCTTTTTTATGTTTACTTCCTTCCACCTATTAATCCAGTTTAACAATTCCTCCCTGAACGTCTTGTTTTCCACCTCCATCAAAGCTGCATTAGCTTGACATTGTTTAAGTTCAGTTTTCAGTTCTATAATGTTAGTCTCTTATACCCTGCCCAGAACTTGTTGGAGGGTTTCCTCCTTTTTATGATGACACGAATCATCTGTTTGAGAAGAGTCATGATGGTCTATGTCTTGACCAGGTGATGGGAAACTTATGAAAGATGGCTCGGGAACTGAACCATAGGCTTCCATACACGATGGAGCAACTTCTGTCCTACCCGACTTTGTAATGTCTTTGCTCAAATTTGCACTATTATTCCTTATAAGAGTAGGATCATCCATACAAGTAGTTTCGGGAACTGATGTTGGAACGTCATCCTCAAGTTGGATAATTGTTGGTTGAGTACTCTGTGGAGTAGTTATAGGAAGAGAAGCTGCAGGTGTATTGTTCATGCTCCTAGTAACCCTTCTCATACGAACAGACATAAGATTTTTTGATTCAAGCCCCCCTCTGCCACAACATACCTGCGCTAGTTGTTCTAGCTTATGCATAGAATAATTGCCATGTTTATGAGGAGTATTTAGCTGAGAAAGATTTTTTATGATCAACAGTGTTAACATCTTCGTTCTCGGTTAACCTGTCCTCTGTTTTTTAAGGAGTACTACAACATTTATTAGATGGGGATTGATTAAATGGAGCTTCAAAGAAACAGGGGACTACGTTCTCGACCCCATCATTACTAATATCGGTATTTATCGATGGATTGAATTCCTCCAACCCTTTATCTTTTGATTCAACATCATGAACATTACTAACTTTGGATTTTACAGTGGCCTTTCGTTTCCTACGGGTCTTTGGAGAAGGGGTTGGCCAAAATTGACTCGGCCCAAATTGACATTCAATTAAAAATTCATCCCATGATTTTCCATTAAGGGACAACTGATGCTGTATTATAATTTTGACTAAACCATGATGAAATAAAATTCTATCCGGATTATTGAAACTTTGAACCGAATGCGAAATTTTTTTAGACTTTTCCAAAGATAAAATGGTAGATTAAGTTTACATCCTTTTAATTCTAGCAGGAGTCTTAGGTGATACTAATGTAGGTGAGAAAATATCCCATCACACGATACATACCTAACCAAAGGCTTGCCATTCCGGCTTCAGAAACCTAACTGAAACCCCAATATTCAGTTTTGCACTAGCTGGCAAAGGCAACAGCAAGGACTACCACTTCTTCTTGTTTACTTTCCCACCTTTAAACCACCGCTCCCCAGTCTATGTGAGCCTCGTTGCCTCTGCAATTTTCTCTTCGTCAACGATGAACTTGAAATCCCCAATCTGTGCTACGGTTTCTCTCAAACTCAAAGTAAAAATTTTGGCCACCTCCTTGTTATGGACACTAAATCTCCTGAAGAAATGCCCCCATCCAATCTTCTCAAATAGTAGGGCAACCTTCTCATTAGCTTCAATAAGCTCTAACCCTGATATTTCAAAACGACTAAGCGGAGCCATGGCCTCCTCACCACTATCCTGATTATGAAATGGAATGAATGGAGTAGTGAAGAGGGAAGGGATAGGAACCCAAGTAAAAGACATGATATGAAACGTAAAATCCTCACATGCTTCATTCCTGACAGAGATGAAGGCTCCAAGTTTGTCCATTTTAACCGAATTGAGAGAAGATGAACTCTACAACTTGTGTTTTGCTATGATAAATGCATGACTAACCACAACTAACTGTAAATCTTAACCAAATCTACATATCAGGGATCATTTGATTGATGGATCGTGAATCAAGACATTGATTACGCGCAGTGGGCATGATGATCTTGTACAGTGTTACGAAATGTAATGGTTATCAGTCATATACAACATTAAATCCTGCTGATACGATTCATTAACTCATTCACATCTGTCAATCAAAACAAAATGTGCTAGCCAAATATTCATGCCAACGCAGCTATCCAAGTAACAGGTGTTAATTATTTGACACATGGTTCATGTATCCTATAAAATGGTCAATTAATTATCTCTTTCAGATTATTCATGAAAGGTGGTAGTGTTTATTAACATGATAATATAGTATTGAAACAGTAAACCCCAGTGTTTGCAATATAACTAACTAATAATCCAAACTAACACTTGGGCCATGTATATACATAAAGTTTCATTTTGAAATAAAGTCTTAAGACTTTACAAAACCTCATCCATTAATATCCCCAATCGAATTTGATAGGATGCATAGCCATTAAACTATGGCATATAAAGATTTCAAAATGATATTTATTTATTTGCCTTTTCACTAGTTATATATACACAATTTTTACAAAATAATGATATGATATTAAGTTACCTATAGAATGTGAACTCTTTAGGTTTTAATAAAAAATTTAAATTAATAATTCACCTCAAGTTCTAGTACTTTCGGAACTTTACAATATCTTATCAATAACCAGCTTCAAACAAATTCAAAATGTGGTCATCCATACAAGTAGTTTCGGGAATTGATGTTGGAACGTCGTCCTCAAGTTTGATAATTGTTGGTTGAGAACTCTGTGGAGTAGTTATAGGAAGAGAAGCTGCAGGTGTATTGTTCATGCTCCTAGTAACCCTTCTCATACGAACGAACATAAGATTTTTTGATTCAAGCCCCCCTCTGTCACAGCATACTTGCGCTAGTTGTTCTAGCTTATGCATAGAATAATTGCCATGTTTATGAGGAGTATTTAGCTGAGAAAGATTTTTTATGATCAACAGTGTTAACATATTCGTTCTTCGTTAACCTGTCCTCTATTTTTGAAGGAGTACTACAGCATTTATTAGATGGGGATTGATTAAATGGAGATTCAAAGAAACAGGGGGATACGTTCTCGACCCCATCATTATTGATATCGGTATTTATCGATGGATTGACTTCCTCCAACCCTTTATCTTTTGATTCAACCTCGTGAACATTACTAACTTTGGATTTTACAGTGGCCTTTCGTTTCCTACGGGTCTTTGGAGAAGGGGTTGGCCAAAATTGACTCGGCCCAAATTGACATTCAATTAAAAATTCATCCCATGATTTTCCATTAAGGGACAACTGATGCTGTATTATAATTTTGACTAAACCATGATGAAATAAACTTCTATCCGGATTATCGAAACTTTGAACCGAATGCAAAATTTTTTTAGACTTTGCCAATGATAAAACGGTAGATTAAGTTTACATCCTTTTAATTCTAACAGGAGTCTTAGGTGATACTAATGTAGGTGAGAAAATCTCCCATCGCATGATACAGTGTTACGAAATGTGATGGTTATCAGTCATATACAACATTAAATCCTGCTGATACGATTCATTAACTCATTCACAGCTGTCAATCAAAACAAAATGTGCTAGCCAAATATTCATGCCAATGCAGCTATCCAAGTAACAGGTGTTAATTATTTGACACATGGTTCATGTATCCTATAAAATGGTCAATTAATTATCTCTTTTGGATTATTCATGAAAGGTGGTAGTGTTTATTAACATGATAATATAGTATTGAAACAGTAAACCCCAGTGTTTGCAATATAACTAACTAATAATCCAAACTAACACTTGGGCCACGTATATACATAAAGTTTCATTTTGAAATAAAGTCTTAAGACTTTACAAAACCTCATCCATTAATATCCCCAATCGAATTTGATAGGATGCATAGCCATTAAACTATGGCATATAAAGATTTCAAAATGATATTTATTTATTTGCTTTCTCACTAGTTATATATACACAATTTTTACAAAATAATGATATGATATTAAGTTACCTATAGAATGTGAACTCTTTAGGTTTTAATAAAAAATTTAAATTAATAATTCACCTCAAGTTCTAGTGCTTTCGGAACTTTACAATATCTTATCAATAACCAGCTTCAAACAAATTCAAAATGTGTTTTCGTTGAACCCCAATTAGCATACTATCTCTTTGAATTTCTTACATCATATATAATCAGATAGATTAATTAATGATAGAATTGATTATATAAAAATCTATGAAACTGACAACTACTAATTATCACAACTATGAGAATATTGTCATTTGACTCTTCTACAATTGAGAGTACCTTCATAATCGAATATTCTGAAGGTACTCTTTTATAATCTTTTTAAAAGTAAATCATAAAAGAGAGCTGATCTCCCTTCATCTTAATGAAAAATGAAGGGGTTGTTGCTGACTTCCAATAGGGCCCTAGGGTTGTTAGACTATCCTAGAGAATTTGACCCTAGGTGAGTCATTGTAAGTCGGGGCAATAGTCCCCACCATTGTGTTAAGGATAAACTCCTTGTTGGTCGGAGGAGGCAAAGTCCCCACAAGTTGTGGGGCACTAGGGTTATTAGACACTCCTAGAGATGTCGGCTCTAGTAAGTAATTGTTAAGTGAGGCCGACATGTTGAAGTGGGTTTCAAGTGAGTGAAAGAAAATAAATAGAGAGTGAGTCTCTCCATTTATCACACACTCACTCACTCATTGCGGCACATGAGTGAGAGGAGAAGCTGCTGGGACAAGAAAGAGACTACTGCTATCGGGAGATCATCTTTATGTTTTCAGGTTTTACTTTTGGTGCTGATTCTATCACTGAGAAAGTTGTAGGGTTTTATCCTTTATGGTTTCCCCGAGGAAAATTCTTGGTGTCTCTTGTCTCTTGTGTTTTATTGATGTGCATGTTATTCTTTCAGTTAAAGATCCTAAGATCATAATGCTAGTTTGAATGATTAAAATATAACATGGTATTAGAGATAACCTGAGAAGAAGACATTTCAAAACTATAGAATCTAGGGATTATTACTTTTTGGGTCTCTCTCCACAATCCATCAGCAAAAGTATGCTAGGAAGACTCTCCATTGAAGGGCGCATCTTTCTGTTGAAGCGGAATTCGATTCTGAGCATTTTCAATTTTGGTGCGGGAAATTAGGGCTTTCTAAAGAAGAGGAATGTTTGAGTGAGCCTAGCATAGGATTTCTCTCCTCATAAAAATATAATTTTAGAGACCTATTTCAATATTTTTGGTTGGGTGAAACTCTGGGAAAGTCAAACCCTAGTTTGACCTTGAGCTGGAAAACCCTAAAATACTAAAACTGATAAGTTTTGGTAAATTCACTATATCACGGGATTGGTGAAGGATCAGGAGCTGAAAATTGCATCGGTAATATCTAAAATCGTGATGTACACTATGTCCAAAATTCATCCATAGATTCGCTATATTCTAAGAGATATGATCCCTCCAAGTTAGGGTTCTAGCCTCTTCCAGAATTCATCCCTAAACAAGACAGCTGGGGAGAATTGCTATATATTGGGATACAAAGGTCCAAATGAAATTTCTAGAGATGTTCCAAAAAGGACATAGACTATACTTTCTGTGGTCATAGTTTCAGACTTGTAATATGAACCAGTGACACATGGAATTCCATACAACTTCACTTTGCTAAACAATCCTATAACATGTCACCTTGGGAAAATGCTCATATGTCCCAATTGGTCAAACCAATTCTGATGAAACCTATCATTTTGGAACAAGTACATGGGAGGATACCTTAGTGGGAAGTTTGAAACATATATGAGTAGTAATTACAGAGTTACCATATAAATCGTAACATGAATTTCTGTAGAAGAAATTGGAAAACTAGGGCTTCCTGTTCTGGGAGCTTCCCTCCACTGTTTTCAGAAAAGGAGTACATTAGACAGCTCAACCTGAAGAGATCTATCCTTATATCCAATCATATATTAAATATTCCAAGTTTTTAAAATTAGGTTTTCTTTGACAAACCCTAGATCAGCCAACTCCGGAACCAGGACGGACACCTCAAATCGGCAAGATCTAATCTTGTGGTATTTTCATTTCAGGTTCTCATTTAAAAGTGATCTATCACATCAGCTTGATGATAAGCTTGGTGAATTTGAAAACTTACAAGCATGGAAGTATTTGATCTCTCTGAATAAAATCAATTAGACACCTACATGAGTAGAGAAGTTCTAGTTCCAAAGGGAGATGAGTCTCAAATCCTTACACAAGAAGAACTTGGTCAAGGCCAAGAAGATCATTGTCGATTCAATCACGGATCACCTTACACCAGAAGTGTCTTCCCTAAAGACATTGGAATATATGTTTGATTCCTTGAACAAGATATTTTAAGGGAAGAACATACATTGGAATATGAGCTTAAGAAACCAGTTGAAGAATGTGATGATCCAGAATGCAGAGACCATACAGTCATACTTTACAAGGGTCTCTCAAATCAAAGAACAAATTGAAAGCGGTAAGAGAAGAAGTGAAGAATGGAGAAGTAGTGATATCCACCTTGAATGGCCTCCCAGGATCATGGGATTCATTCATTCGAGGAATGTGTGCCATAAGGAAGTGATTACTTTCAGCAGACTCTAGGAAGAAGAAGAAGCTAGACTCATAATAAGAGAAGAGAAGGTGGGAGCAACTGAAGATCAAGATATCACCATCCAAAGAAGATCCCTCAAGCGATGAGGAATATGAAGAACTCAAATCTTGAAGAACCTCTTATCCATGTTAGAATTTGGATAAGAAATGATGCTATTATGAATGAAGAAGATGATGAAGCTGAAGGCTCAAGAAGGAGTTTACTCACGAAACAAATAAAGATAAGTATTCAATTGTCATTTCATAATATTTTTTTTTTATGCATTTGTTTATATTCAGTTAATGTACTATGCATGATAGAATGTTTACATTAATGACATTATACTACTAATATGCATGTTACGGGTAAGTAGCTCATGGTGCTATACAACTCTCCATTTCTACTTCTCTATAATGAAACCTCTTTGTTGACATATTGGATTAGTGCACAATCTCAATGTTGTCCTTGTAGAGATGGAAGGCATCTAGAAAAGTTTTCATGAGAAATGGATGAATGTTTTATTGGATAAAGTAGTTGCATGATCATATATTTATGCATAAGAACTTGCCAGTATGAATATTCCTTATGAAATGTTTCTAACCATACAAATGCATTTGACTTGTAGGAAATATTGCATACATAATCGCCTACAAGAAAACAAGAATGAGACTTGTTCCAAAGAAGAAGTAATGACAGTTCAAGATGAAAAATAATATGATGAATGCAGCAACATCATTGATGCAGAACCTTCCAAGAAGAAAGGGAAGACCAGTTCAAGAAAAGTGATGTCTAGAATGCAGTATCGATACATGGAGGAAAGTTCATAGTTCCATCATGTAGTAGATGGAAACATCATGGGATGCAAGGCAAGATTCGTAGCATGAGGCTTCTCACGAAAAGAAGGCATAGACTATGAAGAGACATTTGCAGCC
This sequence comes from Pseudotsuga menziesii, assembly GCA_001517045.1. NCBI lineage: Eukaryota > Viridiplantae > Streptophyta > Pinopsida > Pinales > Pinaceae > Pseudotsuga > Pseudotsuga menziesii. The sequence goes on along the minus strand of LPNX010199011.1, from coordinate 802,542 downwards.
AATGGGAGTTGAGACACATGACAGGCATAATCATGTGTGCAAATGAAAGAAGGCCTTGTACGAGTTCAGAAGACACCCATGGGATAACACATACATTATGAGCTTGATGAAGATCTGAACCTATGCTACAAGGTTGATAGAGGATGATAAGCTCATAGATGGGTGTCATAAGAACTTTTGAAAAATTTCAAGATAGAGGATCTTGGTATCCAGTGATCCTAGATGGATACATAGAATATTAGTAGTAGAGGAAGCTACTTGTCACTCCAGTACAGAATGTTTCAGTGCATAGAGTACGAAAGATAGAGCAAGTATGATGCTTCAAAGGGAGTGACTACAAAAGATCCTAACGTTCGACATGGTACAACAGGATGGACAGATTATTGATGACTCTAGGATTTACTGAAAGTAAAGTGGATTCCAACCTTTGCTTCAAGGTTGAAGTTGAAATACCAGTGATGCTCTTGTTATGTTCAGATGCACTATTTTCTAGGCATGGAGGTGTTGACAAGGGAAGTATGCAGTAGAGATCCTAAAGAGGTTCAGGATGATGAACTGCAAGTCCATGACCACCCTATGGCATCAAACATGAAGCTATTGAGTGATGCTTCATCAGAGATGGTTGATGCTATGATGTATCGTCAAACGATTGGGTACTTGATGAATATGAGACTGGGTATTTGCTTTGCTGTGAACACATTGAGACATGTTCACCTGATGGTTGTAAAGCATGTAGGGTTACAATTGATTATGGGCTCAAGAGTATGAGGTGAATCAAAAGATTAACCTGGAAGGTTAGGTTGATTCATATTGGGCAGGAAGTGCCATCGATAGGAAGAGCACTTTAGGGTGTTGCTTCGGTATGGGATCAGGTGTGATCTCTTGGTTTAGCAAGAAGCAATCCTATGTGGCATTGAGTACAGCTGAAGCAGATTATGTCGCAGCTTGTTCATCTAGTTGTGAGGCAGTATGGATAAGGAAGCTACTGTTTGATTTATTTGATCTCCAGATGGATGCTACTTGTATACATTGTGACAACCAAAGTTGTGAGAAGTTGTCGAAGAACTTGGTGTCCATGAGAAGTCGAAGCATATCATATCAAGTATCACTATATCAGGTATATGGTGTAGAGGGGAGTAGTGAAGCTCATGTATGTTGCGACAGATGAACACATAGTTGATGTGTTGATGAAACCATTAGCCAAAGTGAAGTTTGAGTACTTCAGGGAGAAGCTTGGTGTTCTCCTGATCGAGGTTCGTTCCAAGGGGAAATGATGAGACCTAGAGTCATTCTGACATGGTGAAAGGATTGGTTCCTTCCTTGGTCATATGTAAGGGCTAATCCATTCTATCATAGTGAGAGGATTGGTTCCTTCCATGTCATATATGAGTGCTGACCCATTCTGATATGACTATAGGATTGATTCCTACCTGATCAAATATAAGGGTTGTTGCCAATCTTTTAATGGAGGTTCCTGGTCAGTTACCAAGAATAATCGGTCTAGGAATGAGGTCCTTTCTGATATGACTGTAATATGTAGTATTACATGATTAGATGTGAACACATGGCCATTCTGATGTGATTGAGGGATTGGTTCCCGCTTGATCAGATATAAGGGCTATTGCCATTCTTGGAATGGAGGCACCTAGTCAGTTACCAAAAAATCTCAGTCTGGGACTGAGGGCCATTCTGATGAGACTGTAGGATTAGTTCCTACATGATCAGATATGAGTGTAGAGCCCTTCTAACATTGGTTGTCAGATACAAGTGCAGAGCCCTTTCACCATGAAGGATTGGTTCCTTGCAAGATCGAATATAAGTGTTGAGCCTTTTTTACATTGGTTTTCATATGTAAGTGCAAAGCCTTTCAACATGGAGGATTGGTTCCTCGCATGGCCGAGTGTAAGTGCTGAGCCTTTTTGACATTGGTTGTCGGATGTGAGTGCTAGCCCTTTCTGACAGGGTTGTGGGATGTGTTCCCACATGGTCAGATGTGAGTGTTGGGCATGCCTTTTTGATATGACTATAGGATTGGTTCCTACATGATCATATGTAATTGATGGGTGGGCCATTTTTGACTTAGGGTCAGATATAAGCACTAAAGAAGACCTACATGGAGGCTAGGCCTACAACTAGCATGAAAAAGGTTTGGGTCTATAAAACTTCCTATGATGAGAAGAATCATGAGATAGCACCCATGACGATGATCCAGCAGTGATGATCCAAATCGAGTGATTATGATCCAAATCGAATGATGATCTAAATCCAGTGATGATGATCTAGATCGAGTGATGATCCAAATCCAGTGATGATGATCCAGATCGAGTGATGATCTAGATCCAGTGATGATGATCCAGATTGAGTGATGATCTAGATCCAGATAAAGATGACTTGAAGATGAAGATGATGAGAACTCAATGATGATCCAAATGATATAGAGAACAAGACTTGTGCTAATAAATTGTGTTGAGAGAATACCTTCCTAGTTAAGAGGGAGTGTTGATGTAATTGTAACTTTGGAATGTATTCATCCATATATCTTATTTATTGTACCCTGATGTTTATTCCAGGATGTGTCTGTAATGTGTTTGAGTCATGTCATACCCCAATGTTTATTCTGAGAATTTTCTATAATGTGAACAATTCATGTCAATTCATTGTGGGTAACCCTCCTATTTGTCAAGGGTTAAAGTCCTCGTAGTTGTGGGGCCCTAGGTTTGTTAGACTATCCTAGAGAATTCAACCTTAGGTGAGTCATTGTAAGTCAGGGCAATAGTCCCTGCCATTGTGTTAAGGATAAACCTCCTTGTTGGTCATAGGAGGAAAAGTCCCCACAAGTTGTGGGGCACTAAGGTTATTAGACACTCCTAGATATGTCGGTTCTAGTAAGTAATTGTTAAGTGAGGCCGACATGTTGTAGTGGATTTCAAGTGAAGGAAAGAATATAAATAGAGAGTGAGTCTGTCTATTTATTACACACACACTCACTCATTCAGGCACATGAGTGAGAGGAGACGTTTCTGTGACAAGAGAGAGACTACTAATGTCGAGAGATCATCTTTATGTTTTTGGGTTTTAATTTTGGTGCTGATTCTATCTCTGAGAAAGTTGCGGTGTTTTCTCCTTTATGGTTTCCCTGAGGAAAATTCTTGGTGTCTCTTGTCTCTTGTGTTTTATTGTTGTGCATGTTATTCTGTCAGTTAAAGATCCTAATATCATAATGATAGCTTGAATGATAAAAATATAGCATGTCACACAGCTAACAATGGTGTTTACTAACACATTTTGCGGAGTCATAGTGCAGTTTGAAAATTTTTTTTATGGCTCATCCATGAGAATAAAAAACATGAATGATGCACATGATCCCTATGAGCTCAAGGAAGCTACTATGGGGAAAAACATTTGAGGTTGAAATGCTGAAGCATAATCCAATGGAAGAAGATATCAAGAGAATCCCTCAGATATTGCAGCCACCATGAAAAGCCTAAGGATGGGATTGCAAAGTTGCAGAAAATATAATGAGAGGATGATTAGAGGTCATGAAGAGCAGAATCAGTTGAATGCATCCATACTATGGGGTTTGATAGACATCCAAAGGAAGATAAAATATGGACATTGGGCAGTAAATCCAGAAGGAATTAGGAGTAGTGCCAGAAGAAGAAAAAAGTCTTCTAATGGACCATCTAACTCTAAAGGATCCACTGGGGCTTCAAGCTCTACATCTCATAGGAATAAGAGAAAGAGGCATTATTGGAATAGTTCACATGATAAATTTAAGAAGGAAAGGCCTCCTACCTTTAATGGTGAGGTAAAATATGGTCAAGAAGTTGAAACTTGGCTTCTTGGGATGAAAAAGTATTTCCAAGTCCAAGACTACTTGGGAAATATGAAGGAAAGGGTATCCATATTCAATATGAATGGAATATCATCTATATGGGGGGAGCACATCATGAAAGTGAAGAATATCAATGAATTTTTTTTTTTTGTGTAAACTGTTCAAGAAATATTTCAAGCAGAAGTACCTCTCTGATAGGAATGCGATGATAAGATGAAAGAATTCCATGAGCTCAAATTGGGAAACTGACCATGGAAGAATATGCAAACAAATTCTTGGAGCTTTTGATGTATGCCGGATACATCAAGGATGATGTGAAAACCCCAAATTTTTCAAAAATTTAAATTTTTTTTAAATAGCATAAATGTATGTTAACACAATCGTTAAATACTATTTAGTTAATGCTATTTACTTTGTAACAGTAAGATCATTACTTGGTTGGAATGTTAGTTGAGTTTATCTTTATTCATTTTTCTAATTGTTCTCTGTTTGCAACAGCATGTGGATAAACTACGTTAGACTGGGCTTACTTAGCTGTAAAGCTAACGCACACAGTTTTCCTTTATCTTACAGATTGACAGGTAAAGTTTTTGGGATTGCTGCTAACAGATCATTCTAGAGTAAAATAAATCATATGCTGTTTCAAGTGCTTTCAGTAGAGAACTAAATGCATGTTAAACGGACTATTCAGCTTCTACAGGTATAGCCTCCTTTATTTCATTTTTGATATAAAGCAAAATATGATGAGAAAGGTTTAAATACACTAGAGATAAGAATTGTCATTTCCCGATATATCTATGAACTCTTCAGTTAAAAAGGTATTCAGAGATAATGATAGCAGTTTATATATATTTTCTTTTCCAATACTGCCTATAAAAAAATTATTGAAATTACTAGTACTAGTAACAGCTATAAGAGTAAAGTTCATTAGCGAAATCCAAGGGTTGATAAGAGGCCATTACAGTTTTTAAAAGTCGCCCCTTTATTTGAATGGTTATTATCACCAAATCCATTCATGTAAATCAATAGGGTTCTTGAATAATTACGGACAAGGACATTTATAAAGATATAATTCATGATATGAACTATTTCCCATGTCGCACATGGTCATTCCTTGAGAAAATAACTCATAAATAATAATACTTGACAAGTAAAAACATGGGCTAGACTCCTTGTTAACGTTATTACGTTATGGTAATTGGTCGTAATGTATATACTGTTTAATTTAAGTGACTATAATTCTACCATCAGTTTTCATTAGACTTGTGATTTAATTTCATTGATTATGCCCTAATCAAATGAACTAGCCTCAAATGAGGTCTCCCAAAGTAACTTCTACTCACCAATTACTGAACTAAACTTCACAAAAACAAATCATCTTTGTAGTTCATAGTTTTATTATGAGGATCAAAAAAATATTGGTTTTAACTTTATAAATCCATTACTCCAAGGTTAGAGTGCTTTGTTGAATGTATTAATATATTATACGATGGTTAATATAACATATGATATGGTTTAAACATATTTCAATGTAATATTGTTTTCATATAAGATTATTAACGTTGGGATGTTTGACCTTATGCAGGTCAAGGTTGAAGGGTAATGATATAACGCCTTCCACATTATGATTATGTTGTCAACAGTTATAATATGGAACATTCCCGAAATGATTTTGTTGGCAATCACAAGGATACGTAACATTAGGGCTCGACCCACTTCTTGGTAAAAATTTAAGGGATAACGTGGCTGGTTCCTCGCCATGCATTGGCCATATAAGTTGACTTGCCTCCCAAAACGCTTCAGTTCTTCTTGCCTGCGGGCTTTGAGTCTTGCACTGTCCAAACCCTAGTTTATTTGCAGGTCGATTTGCTTGGAGGTAGCCTGGTTTGTAATCGCCTTCGTTGTGCTCCTGCGTGGGCTGCGTTGGGTTACTCCTTCGTGGGTTGTGTTGTAAATCTTCCTTGTGGCTGTAATTATACTGCTCCTTCGTAGCAGCGTTGTATTGTTCCTTTGCGGGCTGTTATTGCACTGCTCTTCGTGGCTGTTCTGTGTAGCTCCTTCGTGGCTGTTCTGTGTAGCTCCTTCGTGGCTGTGTTACATTGCCCTTCATGGTTGTTCTGTGAAGCTCCTTCGTGGGCTGTTCTGTGTAGCTCCTTCGTGGGCTGTGTTACATTGCCCTTCGTGGTTGTTCTGTGAAGCTCCTTCGTGGGCTGTTCTGTGTAGCTCCTTCGTGGGCTGCGTTGATTCCTTGCAGGCTGTACTGAAATGTTATTTTGTGGGCTCGGTCGAGGGCTGTTCGATTCTCCCGGTGACGAAAGGGTTTCAGCACTCTCGTTTCAGTCTGCTTACTGCTGGAATCTTTGCAGGTAAGCGATTTCAATTTACAAAGTTTATTTTATTTTAAATACTGTCATTATGTAACTGTTAGGGTTATAAATTGAAATCCATTCGTTGTTGGCAGGTTTTCCTTCCAATAGTATCTGTCCTTCGATGGCAGACTTACCCTTCGAGATAGTAGCTACTGTGCACAGAAGACATGGCTTGGCGCTTCCTGGTAAGCCCGGTCCTTCGATGTCCGTCTCCATGCTGTTTGTTAACAGGGTGCAAAATCTTGGTTTCTCTGCTCTTTGCTTAGCTGTAGAGTTCTTCCCTGCTTCACTAGGGTTTATCTCTGTGATTAGAGAGTTACGGCTTCAGGCCGAGACTGTATTTAAAGTTCTACTTGTAAAATGTTAAGGCGAGGGTTGGTAGATGTACAGTTTTGTTTTTGGGTTAAACCCTAGCTCTTCAAGAGCTTAACCGGCTACGGCCGTGGTTGTAAACTGTTAATTACTCGCATATTTTGGTTTTTAAGACAGATTTATAGGCTTTAAGCCTTTGTGTTATTTTAATGTGAAAAGTTGCAGACAGGCTTCGAGCCTTGATTTTTACAGTTCGTTTATGGTTATCTTAATAGGCCTTTATCCTTGTGTTTACAATGATGG